>CM077149.1:148472666-148868577 GCA_039583875.1 Platanthera guangdongensis
ATTTAAGCCTTAATGATTGTTATGGTTATTACACTGATTTTCTGCAGATCATAAATCACTCAATTTACTATTTGCATGCCTGATGAGGTTCTCTCTGAAAAATTCCGAGTTAGTCCAAGAGGACCAAGCGACCGCGCAAAATGAGCATGTGAAACCAAACCGACTGGACAAGACACCGCAAAAAGTTGCTCCTCCCCCCGAGAGCTTGAAAGCATGCGAAAAGAGGGCAAAGCCAAGCATGTCGTTGCACAGGCGGCACACACGCACAGGCGGCGGACCAGCGCGAGCGGACAGCACGCGCATGTGCCCGCGTCCAACCCTCGTGCGCGTGCGGCCGCCCCTGTGCCGCGCGGCCAGCCCCCTGTGAGCGCGCGGCCAGCCCCCGTGCGTGGCCAGCCCTCGCGAGAGGCCTGCCCCTGCGCACGGCAAGCCCTCGTGTGCGGCCACCGCCACCGTTGGGCACCCTGCTCAGACCGCCTTGGGGCGCTTTCGTCATTTTGCTAAATTTGTGATCCAGTTGACCATAATGGAGCACCGTTTTTCGCTATCACGAATTGTGTCCCGACGCAATTATCGGCATATCTCTCCTAAAAATTATAAATAGTTCCTCAGGTACTTCATTTGAAGACAGACAACTCTAGAGGTTAGATAGAGCTCTAAGATTTTTTGGCGAGAACATGAGACTTAGATCGTTCCTCCGCTCGGAATTCGCTCTGCTCCCTCTCTAGTGCAAAGACATCTCAAGACTTCCAAAGCGCGGCGTCCTTCCCCACATGAGCGCTCTCATTAAGGTTCCAACTCAACATGAGTGCTTCCATCGATGTTATATGGACTTAGCGATTTCTCTGTCGGAGCGCTTCCATCGAGCCTCTAAAGACTTAGGCTCTATTTGTTTGAGCGTTTCGCAACTCTGTTTTGGGCAAACGCCGCCGGAAGGAGGGTAAGGAAATGAACCTCTGGCGGCGTTTGCTCCGTTTCAACCCGCCCGCCTTGAGAAACGCCCTAAAAAAGCTCTGTTTGGAGCAGTCACCTGCCCCCTCCGGTTCGAACTCTCCGTTTCCACCCGCCGGATCGACCCGCCACCGCTAAAACAAATGAAGCCTTAGTTTCTTTTCCATTATTTTCATACTTTGTACTTGTAACAGAGAGGTGGTCTGTGACCCTCTGAGAAATCATCTCAACTCTTATAAACTCCAACAAAATAGTGAATTTTGGACCGACACATATCCAGGCATGTGGTTTTTCATCCTTTCCGGTTTTTTCACGTGAAAAAAGTCTATTGTCATTTGATGTTGTTTTTTTATTGACTGTTTGCGCGCTCAGTCCAGTTCCAAGCGTGAAAAAAGTCTATTGTCATTTGATGTTTTTTTATTGACTATTTGCATGCTCAGTCCAGTTCCGAGCTAAGGCGGTCCGATTCTCCGGACTGGGGAAGAATCGGGTGACCTGCAACAATATTGATATTTTATAGTTTATGTGGCACATTTTTAATGATTTTACTACGTGCACATCAAATATTAATTTGGGTTACACGCACCCTCCATGACGAGTTGTTACGGAAAGTGGTTGCGCGGCGATCAAAGGGTGGAGTTCGCGCGATGAATATCAGACTGCGGAGAATCGAACGGGGATAGGTCCGACCAGCGGAAAGACCCGAATGGCAAGAGGTCGTATGACACGACGATAGCCAGAGGGATGCCGGATGAGGGCTATACAACTGCGTAAGAGCGGCCGCATGGTGCGGCTGCGCACGAGCCACCGCACAACATGTCAGCGAGCCATGTGACCGTGTGCGAGTGGCCGCACGGTGCGGCGGCGATCGGCGGGATGCCGCCGTAGGCCGTGTGACCGCACGGTGCTGCGGCGACCATGGGACGCCGACCGTGGGGTGCGATGGCAGTTGGCATGTCACGTGTGCATCGTGAGTGAATCGGGTGTGTGGATCGCATGCCCGATTGCGGCGGTTTTTTCCATTATCCCCACCAAGCTAGTATGGATTAAGGAATTCCAGCTATTTGAAGCCCGAAATTTCTATAATTTAAGTGTTTGGCGCATCGTTGGAATTGGGGGCGGGGGCGGGCAAAGCTGCTGATAACTTCATAAAAGGAAGTTATCTTGTGCGTCAATCTGCCGCATTTTGACTAATTTATCCTCAAAATACTGATCAAAAGTGTGTGTAAACGAGTAAATTCTCATTTGTGCGAAAATTCATGTATCAGTAATATTTATTTTTATGTTTATGATAGGAAAATATGAAGAAAGTAACTTGTGCGGCTGATGATAAGCGTGAAGAGCATTCATGAAAAGTTGCAGGAAATTACAGGAATTTTTGGAGCAAATTTTTGCTGAATTCTGGACAGCACAGAATTTGTTGCAACAAATTAAAATTTGTTGCAACAAAGCTGCGAATTTGAATTTTTAAATTCCGAAAATAATTCAAAAATGACAGTTTTAGAAACGAAAGGAGGCTTTCTTTCATAAATGCTGGAGATCCTTTGAGTCCCTTAGACCATAAAAAGGAATTTTGGAGATCTTTTTAATATCTTTTGTCATTTTTGGAGAGAATGAGGCCAAGTTTAGGGTTCTTGACGGTGGAGAAGCGGAATCCGCCACGAAAAGGGGTAGATCTGAACTTTAAAGCCATGAACTGTAAGATCGTTATAGTTTTGTGTGTTCCTTTTCTCGTCATGAACTAAACTCTCCAAGTCTTGTATGAGTAGAGTACTATGTGTGTTTTTTTTATGGTGTATGTTCTTGGTTGTTGAGATTTGTTGAATGATTTATTATCTAGTGAACTTTTGAATTTATTTATGAGATTTTTGGCTTTGATCTTCATCTTGTGATGCGTTGCGAGAATCAAGAGATGAGTGACGTAATATAAGGTTGAAGGTTATTTAATTGCACCGCAAGAATCGAGAGACGAGCGGTGTAAAACGTTTAACCAAAAATCTTCTCTTTTGCGTTGTACTTCGAGAGTCGAGAGAGGAGAAGTGCATTCGCTCATTAGTTCACCGTAGTTTAGATGGGTGGAGGAGACTCCCTCCTTTTGCTAGCAGTCCGATTTTTATGATAATCAATATCCTTCATTTCTCCTAAGTTAGAAATAACTAGGAGAATTTAGGACGTTGGGATTTCCGAGATTCGAGAGAGTAGGATTTCTTCTATAAAAATCGTTGTATGATAATTCCTTCAACACTTTTAACTAATATTGTTTATTACATATCATTCAGACGCACATAGGAAATCTGAAATACAAGGCTAATTTCTCCAAGTGGTTTAAGAATTTCTAAGGATTTTCGTAGTTAAATTAGATTCAATCTTTAGTAAAAAAAATTCATTACTTCCAAAATCATTTTACTCATCTTGTTTGGATTTAAAGAACGGCTTAGCTAGTACTTGCAAGCTTTAGGTTAATTACTTTTCCGAGGGAACGATCTCACTCACACTTTATTACTTGTTACGGCACGTGCACTTGCGAGAGTACGCATAACCTGTTTTGGGCGTATCAAGTTTTTGGCGCCGTTGCTGGAGAAGTGTTGTTAATCTATTGTTTATTTCTTGCAATATTAGTAAACCCTAGTATTTGGATGTCAAACTTTAATTTTGTTGATTTTTATGTTGTTTGTAGTTTTTCTTTTATTGTATTTTATGCTCTGTTAGTGCATGTCCAGATTTCGATCCGTTGATTTATTGTCATTAAACTTAGAGATTGAAAGGACGTGTAGGAGAAATCGTAAGACTTTTCGTTAGAACAAACCCAATCTTCAACTATGAATCCATACGATAACCATCAGGAAGGTCAGGATTTAGGAGGTCAGGTAGAACATAATGGGCACCCTGTTGAGCAAAGGAGAACGTGTCGTGATTACAACATGCCTCTACAGGGAGGGTGCAATTTAGTATAGATAGGCCTGCAATAGAGGCCAATAATTTTAAAATTGACTCTGTGGTCATGCAACTCGTTCAAAATAGTAAATTTGGTGGCTTTAATCATGAAGACCCTAACTCTCATTTGAACGTTCATAGAAATCTGTGATACGTTCAAGATTAATGAAGTTTCAGAAGAAGCCATTAAATTACGTCTATTTCCTTTCTCACTAGAGGGGAGGGCTAAGGATTGACTAAATTCTCTACCCAATGGATCTATTACCACTTGGACATTCTTGATGGAAAAGTTTTAGCCAAATA
Source organism: Platanthera guangdongensis (assembly GCA_039583875.1). Lineage (NCBI taxonomy): Eukaryota > Viridiplantae > Streptophyta > Magnoliopsida > Asparagales > Orchidaceae > Platanthera > Platanthera guangdongensis. Next base: position 148,476,855 of record CM077149.1, read on the forward strand.
CTTCCCCCCATCTAAAACGGCTAAGTTGAAGCGACATATCAACGTTTATGCAAGGAAATGGAGAGACCCTCTATGACGCATGAGAACGTTTTAAAGAGCTACTGCGTAAGTGTCCCCACCATGGCTTAGCCATCCACCAACAAGTTTGGACCTTCTACAATGGTCTCCACACGGCTACCATGATTCAAGTTGATGGAGCTGCGGGAGGGTCACTTATGAATAATACCCAGAAGATGCCTATGCAATATTAGAGGATTTATCCTCTAATAACTACCAACTTGTAGACCGGCAAGGGTCATCTTCTTCTACTGCTGGGTTATATCAAGTGGACCAATTAACCTCGTTTGCGGCTGAAATGACTTCCAGTTTAATTCAATAAATAAAAGGTTAGACGCCTTGACGTTAAACCAAAGTCAATTTCACCCACAGGTTAATAGTGTTGTTACTCATCCTTCCATCACTAGTCATACTCTAACCATTGACCAACTTATAGGACATAACGAAGATGCTAACTATATAGGAGGGCAGTACAAACAAGGTCAGTACCTACTCGAATAATTACAATCCGGAGTGGAGAACCATCCCAATTTATCGTGGAAGAATAATTCAGGGTCTACTCTGTCTCACTTATTCAACAACAATTCTAATCACCATCACCAATATCACAATCCTAATCAAACGGGACCTTCGCGGAAATTGTCCGATGAAGTCATCTTAGAGTCCATGAAGAATAATGAAGCCCGTTTTTCTAGTCTAGAAGGATCCATGCGCTTGATTGAAACACAATTGGGGCAAATTGCATCCGCACTAAATACTAGATCTCTAGGAACATTACCCACTGATACAACGCCTAATCCAAAAGGTGACAACCAACACTGTAAGGCTGTCACATTGCGGAGTGGCAAGGAATTGGTGAGGCTATAATAATAATCCAATGGCAACTCATAAGTGCAAAATGAAGTAAAGAGTGACAAAGTTCATGTACCCACTAAAAGTGTGGAAGAAGAGTTAGAAGAAGTGGAAGAGAATAAAGAAGAGAAGAATGTAGAGGTGCCCGCAAGGGATAAAAAATAATTACCTATCCACCACCACCATTTCCTCAAAGACTTAGAAAGAGTAAACTAGATCACCAATTCCAGAAATTCATAGAAATATTCAGAAACTTCAAATTATATCCCATTTGCTGAAACGTTAGAGCAAATGCCCAGTTACGTCAAATTCATGAAAGATATTTTAAATAAAAAGAGAAAGTTTGGCACGAATGAAACTGTGGCGCTGACCCATGAATGTAGTGCAATCCTGCAAAAGAAACTTCCACCCAAACTGAAAGATCCGGGAAGTTTCACGATTTCATGCTCTATCGGATACCAATTTGAAGGAAAAGCTTTGTGTGATCTTGGAGCAAGTATAAATTTGATGGTACTTTCAATCTACCGGAAGCTGGGCATGGGGGACATTTCTAAAACTTCGTTAACGTTACAGCTAGCCGATAAATCGCTCACTTTTCCTAAGGGTATAGGGAGGATGTTCTTGTCAAGGTTGACAAGTTTATCTTTCTGGCGGACTTTGTAGTTTTGGATATGGAAGAAGACAAGGAGATCCCACTAATTGTAGGCAGACCCTTTTAGCAACCGGAAAAACTTAATAGATATCCACAAAGGAGAGTTGACTATGAGAGTCAACGATGAACAAATAACTTTTAATGTTCTTAAGACCATGAAATTCCCTAGTGAGAAGGAAGATGAGATGAAGGTGGTAAACAATATTCACTCTATGACTATGAGCAAAATTATGAGAGGAATGCTTCGAGTATAGAAGAGGAGATAGGAATTTTGATGGACGAGGTAGAAGTTGAGGAAGTGCAATCTGATGAGGTTAGTCATGAAGAAGTAGAATCTATTGAAGGAGAAGGTGAAGAGTACTTTCAAGTGTGTGGGAATCGTTTGGTGTCATTTCATAGGGCGGAACCCCAGATATGACTGAACGGTCTTTAGCGGACAAACCCTCTACGGTTTGCCCGCCCGTCTTAGAGTTAAAACCGCTTCCCGAGCATTTGTCCTACGCATATCTAGGAGAAAATGATACACTTCCAGTAATAGTGAATGCTAGACTGCTACCGGAGCAGCATGACAGACTATTGAACATTTTGAAAGATATAAGTTAGCCATAGGGTGGACAATAGCCGATATTCGAGGCATTAGCCCTTCCTTGTGTATGCACATAAGATTCTCTTAGAGGAATCTGGTAAGGGGTCCATCGAGCCTCAGCGTCGTCTCAGCCCTCCTATGAAGGAGGTGGTGAGAAAAGAAATCATTAGTGGTTGGATGCAGGAATCATTTACCCTATATCTGATAGTTCATGGGTGTCACCCATCCACTGTGTACCTAAGAAAGGAGGGACGACCGTAATTATGAATGACAAAACGAATTAGTCCCCACAAGAACAATCACAGGATGGCGTATCTGTATCGACTACCGTAGACTAAACAAAGCGACTAGGAAGGATCACTACCCGTTACCATTCATAGATCAGATTCTTGATAGACTAGCCGAAATGAGTTCTATTGTTTCCTAGATGGATATTCCGGCTACAATCAGATAACGGATGATCCAGACGATCAGAAAAGACAGCATTCACGTGTCCCTTCGGTATTTCGCATTTAGGAGGATGCCATTTGGGCTATACAATGCTCCAGCCACGTTCCAATGTTGCATAATTGTAATAATGGCAGATCTTATAGAACAAGACATGGATCCTATGGATTATGGCATAGAGGTCTTCATGGATGATTTTTCCATCTTTGGAAAAACATTCAATGCTTGCTTGGTATGTTTGGAGAGAGTGCTTGCTCGTTGTGTGGAGACCAACCTAGTGCTGAATTGGGAAAAATGTCATTTTATGGTACAGGAAGGCATCGTCCTTGGACACCGTGTATTTAGAGACGGGTTGGAAGTGGATAGGGCCAAGGTTGAGGTGATTGAAAAATTACCTCCTCCCAAAAATGTAAAAGCGTTAAGAAGCTTCTTAGGCCATGCGGGATTCTACCGAAGGTTCGTTAAAGACTTTGCCAAAATCTCCAAGCCTTTAAGTGAGTTATTAGGAATGAAGTAAATTTGACTTTAATGATGAGTGTTTGGATGCATTCACTCAATTAAAGACACGACTGATTACGGCACTGATTATAGTGGCCCCCGATTGGGAAAAACCCTTTGTATTGATGTGTGATGCAAGCGACTACGTCGTTGGGGCTGTTTTGGGGCAAATGCGGGAGAAGGTCTTTCAAACTATAGCATACGCTAGTAAGACTTTAATAGAGGCACAAATAAATTATACCACAACCGAAAAGGAACTACTAGCTATCGTGTTTGCCTTTGAGAAGTTTAGGTCTTATCTTCTTTGCACCAAAGTGATAGCATTCACCGACCATGCAGCTATTCGCTATCTTATGAAGAAGAAGAATGTTAAGCCTCGATTGATTCGATGGGTGTTGCTGCTGCAGGAGTTTGATTTAGAAATTAAGGATCGGAAGGGGGTAGATAATCCGGTGGCGGATCATCTTTCTAGGATTGAATGTTCTAATCCACTATTGCGATCAGAGATTAATGAAAGATTCCCCGATGAGTGGGTGTTGACCATGACCGAACAATGCATACCTTGGTATGCAGACTATGTGAATTATATTGTTAGTAAAGTCTTCCCACCTGACTTATCATCTTAACAAAGAAGAGGTTTTTGCATCAGGTACGCTCGTATTTATGGGATAAGCCGTTTTTGTTAAGAATTGGAGCAGATGAGGTTGTTAGACGTTGCATCCCGGAGGAGGAAATGCGAGCCGTGTTGGACAAATGTCACAACTCACCTTATGGAGGCCACTTTAAGGGGGATAGAACAGCGATGAAGGTTTTAGGAGCGGGGTTTTATTGGCCGACTCTATTTCGAGATGCTAAAGGATTTGTAAGTCAATGTGACCGGTGCCAAAGAAACGAAAATATTAAGAAAAACGAGTCTATGTCATTGAACACAATCTTAGAAGTTGAGCTTTTTGATGTTTGGGGATTAGACTTCATGGGACCTTCGTGAACTCGAACGGTAATATGTTTATCCTTCTTGCCGTAGACTACGTTTCTAAATGGGTCGAAGTCATAGCCACCGCTAAGAATGACGCCAAGGTGGTTTTACACTTTCTAAAGAATTATATTCAATCGTTTTGGCACACCTAGGGCTATCATTAGTGATGGAGGTAGTCACTTTTGTAACAATTCATTCGCTATGTTATTAAGGAAATATGGCGTCACTCACAAAGTAGCATTAGCGTATCATCCTAAAACAAATGGTCTAGCAGAAGTGTCTAACCGGAGATAAAAACAATTCTTGCAAAGACGGTTAGCTTTAATGGTAAGGATTGGTCCCAAAAGCTTAATGATGCCTTATGGGCTTACCGGACTGCATATAAGACTCATATTGGTCTAACCCTTATAGGCTAGTATATGGGAAAGCTTGTCATCTTCCCCTTGAATTATAACATCGAGCGTTTTGGGCTATTAAGAAGTTAAATTATGATTTTCAAAATGCAGGTGAAAAGAGACTCCTTCAACTCAATGAGTTAGAAGAATTAAGAATGAATGCGTATAAGAGTGCAAGAATTTATAAGGAACGGATTAAGAAATGGCACGACCAACGTTTGAGCGGAAAACAATTCGAGTCCGGGCAATTGGTATTATTATTCAACTCGCGTCTAAAAATTTTTCCCGGAAAACTTAAGAGTCGTTGGTCGGGACCATTCCGAGTAAAGGAAGTTCATCCGTACGGCGCAGTCACCATCGCGAATGAACAAGATAATTCTGAATTTAAAGTTAGTGGAGAACGATTGAAAATCTTTCGATGGAGCGATAATGAACGACTGGTGTCGTTCATTCATCTGAAATGACGAAATCTTTTAGTCGGCAAAGTCCTGCCGAGACTTGAAATCAGGCGCTGCTTGGGAGGCAACCCAATTTTTAGTCGTATTTTAATTATCCTTCGTATTCTTATTCAATAGCTTTGAGAGCTTTCAGTTCGCGTTTTTTATTATAGAGTTTTGAAAAAAAAAATCTGTTCAAACAAAAAAAAATATATACAAATTAGTTAATAATAAATAAAAAAAAAGAGGAAAACAAAAAAAAACTGGTTCCCGTGTGATGTTGGGCAGAAAAAAATTGTTGCGACACATCGAAATGATGTTGCAACAAAATTTTTTTGCCCACTGTCTGAACTCCGCTCGTAAACCCGGTTCAACTGAACCAAGGCCGATTCCGCATTTTCACTATAAGACCAAAGTCAGTTCGCCTTCTGACGTCATTCTCAAATCCTGATTCTTCCTCCTAAACCCTAATCGGCGTGTCTGGAGCGGCGCGTGGCAAGCGCGATTCGGGACTGGCGTGTTGCGAGCGGTGTTTTTTGGTGAGGCGCGACGCATCGCGAGCTCGCCAACAACTCCTCTACACATCGGCGGCGCCTGGGAACTCCTCCTTCACGCTCTCCCTACACGATAGGGCAAGATCAATCTCTTCCTTCACCAATACTTCCTGAGCACGGTAAGTGGTTTGATTTTTCCTTGCTTTTACTTCCTCCTTCTTTGTTTAGGATTTCGTTTAGCATAGATGATACTGTTTTAGGCTATGGCTTCGAAGAGGAAAGAGAAGTCGGTGGCCACTAAGGATGTCTGATTGTTAATGATCAAGCCTTGGAGCGCTATGAGACTCTTAGGTCACTGTCTTCCATTCTAGAGCGAGGTTTCCAAATAGAAATTCGTGGATGGAGACTAACCTACATCGAACAACTCCGTACTCAAGGATGGGAAACCTTCTGCCATCCTAGGTGTGAAGCCATTCTACCCTGGGTCCATGAGTTTACGCAAATGCTCCATTCCAGAACAATGACAAGGTGTTGGTGAGGGGCAAGGAGATCGACTGCTCCGCTGAAGCCATTAACAGATACTTTGATCTTCCACACTTGGAGGAAGATAGATATGAAATTCTGAAGAAAACAGTTTCTCCACTTGATGTTGCCTCAGGCTTGACCATCCCAACACACATTGACTGGGCTAATAAGGCTAATACTGTCCTACGAGCTAACAGCTTCAAAAGGAAGCAAAGGTTTGGTTATTGTTCGTCAATGCTAGCATCATGCCAACGAAGAATCTCAATTGGTATCCTTCCTGTAGGATTTCACGTGTAGTGGTCGGGTGAATTTTAAAAAAAAAATTCGCAAACACCATACAATACACAAGGATCGGATATCCCAAAGCAATGCAAAAGGCTTAACAAAATTAAACCCTAACTCATCACATCTAATCCATCACATGCGTTAGAAATTATACCTCTAGAGAACAATCTCTAGGCGGAAGAGGAAAACGCGTTGGAGAAGATAATGCCGATCCCACCGCAACAACGAGGCCGATCGCCTCGCCTCTTGGTTCACCTTGAACCCGAACAGCGACTAATCCCTATTCCGTTGACGGGGAATAGAAACACTAGCTTAGAACTACTTTTCTCTTGCACCGATGACTCCAAGTGGCCGAACCACACTAGTCCCCGGGTAGGAAGAGAAAAACGAAGAGGGATCTAGAAACCGAAGCTTCGGCTGACCGAGAAGAAGCGCCTAGGGTCGGCGAGCCGCAGGACGATGGCGGCGGCAAACTAGCCCGGTGAAAGGGCAGCGGCCACCGAGGCTTTGGCGACGGCAAGCTTGCCCGGCGACGGAGCAGCGGGTTGCGATGCCGGCGGCAAACTAGCCCGGAAGCGGAGCGGGAATGCGCGACGGTGGCGGCCGAAGCACGAAATCGCAAAACCCCGCTTACCCTTGCAATCCTTGCGGCTAGGGTTTTTTTTTCCGTGAAAACTTCTGCCCCCCTGTCTTGAAAACCATCTCACGGTTTTTATTTCTCTCATATACATATATATGAAATAAATTTACATATATAAAAATCTATATATATAAATCTATATATATATATATAATCCCATAAAACTAATCACTGTGCACTCCTACCAATTAATTACGACGACTCGCTCCGTCATAATTCTCCTTTTTGATAGTCGCACAGGAATTCTATCTAAGCATGTCGAGTCACGACATTAGTCGTTCGCACTTACTATAGTACTTAGATTAAATGTTCCATAAAATCAAATACTCCAAATAAGCCGACCGGATGCTGTTCCCGTTCATTTGGTGCGACCTAAAAGAGGAACCATGTCGTCGAGACTAAAATATAACATCCTATATTATGGACTATAAGAGGCTTTGTCACTGCATTATAGTCGCCCCAACAACATGGTAACTAGGTAACGCAATGAACGACCTGTGTCTATTTCTTTGTCACATGATATCATAAATATTGTGCAAATTTGGACTGTGTCATATCGCACTATATTTGTCTTTCTTGGTCTCACAAGTGAGTTGTATTTATAACTACGTTAGTTATAATGCATGCTATACAACCTCGCTCGGCCAAGGGGCCCGACTATATCATAACCAAGATAATTTGGGGACAAAATGATACTTCGATGTGCACATTACATACGCGTAAGTATGAACAACGAATCATAGTATATATATCATTATCAGAGGATAGTTTTCAACTATAATCACGTCGCCCACACTGACACGCTAAATCTACACATCTTGTATCTCCAACTAATAGACATGTTGTAAACACTATTGACACTTAACACATTCCACATAATGTTACAACAAAATAGGTCACTCTCAATATGTATGAAATCACACGCATACACACTCATATGATTAAACGATAATCATTTATCAACATTTATAGAACTCAAATGTACTTTAATCGATATGACAATCTTAACTCGGCAATCAAAGTTCCCTTTTGATTACCAGGATTGTGAGGATAACTTAAGATTGCATGACTTAATAAAATCATGGTTCTATGGTTCAAGACCAAGAGCATCTTCCCAAACCTTACATGATACAAGTCATATAATCAAGGAACAAAATGTTATAACATTCTAAACATGAACATAAGTAAATAGAAAAAGATAACTTTCAAAACACCACTTCCTTCAGTCTCCCACTTGTTTTCAAAGTTTCTTAAATTATAGAAACTATAAAAGAAAAGGAGTAACCTTAAAATCATTCATCAAGCCACTCTCCATGGTCACGTAACCCCATGGATTCGAAATGAATTTCACCCTTAGCTTGAGATAAAGGTTTGGTAAAAGGATCAGCTGTGTTGCTGTTGGTGTCTATCCATAAAAGTGCAATCTTCCCTTCCTCGATGAAGTCCCGCGTTACAAAATACTTTCTATCCATGTATTTTGTCTTGTGATGCGACCTTGGCTCCTTAATTTGAGAAATGGAGGCACTATTGTCGCAAAACAATTTCAAGGGGGCTTCACTTGATGGAACAATTCCAAGTTCTTCGAGGAATTTCTTTATCCATACTCCCTCTTTGCTGGCTTCCGCAGCTGCCATGACTTCTGCTGCGGTGGTCGAGTCAGCGGTAGTTGATTGTTTCCAACTACGCCAACTCACGGCTCCACCATTCAGAAGGAAAACGAACCCAGATTGAGATTTCCTGTCATCCGGATCTGTCATGAAACTAGCATCCGTGTAGCCTTCTACAACTAGTTCCTTATCCCCACCAAAAACAAGAAACTTATTCTTGGTCCTTTTTAGGTACCTAAGAATATTTTTGACAGCGGTCCAATGATTGGGACCGGGTGAAGCTTGATGTCGGCTCGTTATGCTCAGGGCATATGCAACATCCGGTCTTGTACAAGTCATGGCATACATGATGGAGCCTATAGCTGAAGCATAAGGGACATTCTTCATGTATTCAATGTCCATGTGCGTTGAGGCACAATGAGACTTGCCCAACTGTAAAGATGTCTTCATTGGCACATTTCCCTTCTTAGAGTTTTCCATATGAAACCTTTCTAAGACTTTGTCAATGTAAATACTTTGACTCAGGCCAATGAGTCTTCGAGACCTATCCCTATATATCTTGATCCCCAAGATATATTGGGCTTGTCCCATGTCCTTCATTGAAAAAATAGTTTTCAATGAGTCTCTTGTTTGTTCCATTATAAGTATATGATTGCCCATTAATAATATATCATCTACGTACAAAATCAAAAATATGACGTGACTCCCACTGACCTTCTTGTATACACAAGGTTCTTCCTTGCTTTGAATGAAACCGAGAGTTTTAACCTCATCGTCAAAGCGTTTGTTCCAACTCCTTGATGCTTGCTTCAAACCATAAATGGCCCTCTGAAGTTTGCATACTTTCTCGATATTTTCCGGACTTTCAAAACCTTGAGGTTGTAACATGTATACCTCCTCAACTAGTTTTCCATTTAGGAAAGCTGTTTTGATGTCCAACTGCCATATTTCATAATCATGGAAGGCGGCGATAGCCAACATGATCCGAATTGTTTTGAACATTACAACCGGCGAAAAGGTTTCATCGTAGTCAATCCCTTGGACTTGACTATAACCTTTTGCTACAAGCCTTGCTTTGTATGTTGTCAAGTTCCCATTCATGTCCATCTTCCTCTTGAAAATCCATTTGTTGGGAATGGCTTTATTTCCATCAGGAAGGTCAACCAAGTCCCATACTTGATTGTCATACATGGATTGCATTTCGGATCTCATGGCCTCTATCCAGGCCTCAGAATCTTTCCTTCCCAATGCTTCTTCATAGGTCAGGGGATCTTCAGTGTCCAATACCAATACATCATGAAAACCCATGTAAAGGTCGGGCTTTCTTTTTACCCTGGTAGACCTTCTGAGTTCTCTTTGCTCATCCCGTTCGCCTCGAGGCTCTCGAATTTCTTCTACAACCTCATGTGGAATAAATTCATGTTCAACACGAGCCAAACAATTGCCTGGTGGCGCATTGTGAAGCTCCTCAACATGAATTTGTGGAGGTGGATTGGCCACACTCCCACTGAGCAAAGGAACTATATGTGATAGCTCGTGGTCATCTTGAATATCAAAATTCATATCATGATCACATCCTTGTAGGTCCTCTTGAGTTTCCTCAAGTATTATCCTACGATCACATCCCTTCATTCTTTCAAGAAACTCTTTCTCCAAGAATGTAGCACCTTTCTTTACGAATATAGTATTCGTTGACTTGTGCCAAAAACTATACCCTTTGGTTTCTCTAGGGTATCCTATGAAAAAACACTTGTCCGCTTTGGGTTCTAACTTTGTCGATTGCATACGTTTTACATATGCCTCGCAACCCCAAATCTTAAGGAACGATAAACTAGGCGGTCTTCCAAACCATGCATCATATGGAGTTTTATCAACAGATTTTGTTGGAACAATATTTAAAGTGAGAGTTGCAGAAAGAAGTGCGTGGCCCCCAAAAATATAAAGGTAGATCGGTCTGACATATCATGGAACGGACCATGTCAAGCAGGGTTCGATTTCTCCTTTCGGAGACACCATTCCACTGCGGGGTGCCAGGAGGAGTAAGTTGCGGTACAATACCACACTCCTTCAGATAAGTAGTGAACATGTTGCTCATGTACTCACCTCCGCGATCGGTCCTCAAGATCTTAATTCTCTTGTCAAGTTGGTTCTCTACTTCATTTTTGTACTCCTTGAATTTTTCAAGGGATTCATATTTATGCCTCATGAGATAAACATAGCCATATCGGCTATGATCATCCGTGAAGGTAATGAAGTACCTATAACCTTCTCTTGCACTCGTACTCATCGGACCGCATACATCTAAATGTATCAATTCCAACAAGTTATTCGCTCTTGCACCTTTCTTGTTGAAAGGTGTCTTGGTCATTTTTCCAGCTAAACATGATTCGCATGTCCCAATTGCATCTAAATCAAATGAGTTTAAAAGATTTGTTTGATGTAATTTCCTTATGCGTTTCTCGTTTATGTGACCAAGACGATGGTGCCATAAGAGTGTCTCATTCATATGAGATATCTTGAGTCTTTTGTTATTAATATTCATTACATGTTTATCCTCAACTATATTAAGCAAATACAAACCATTGGAAACAACAGCATTTGCATAAATTAAACCATCCTTCTTAATTGTCATTTGCGAATTAGCAATCATAAAACAAAAACCTTCTGCATCTAAACATGATACAGAAATAATGTTTCTCAAAATAGAAGGGACATGATAAACGTTTTCCAAAGTTAAAACTAAACCACTAGATAAACGAAGGTCTAGGGTGCCAACTGTAACCGCGGAGATTCTGGCACCATTCCCGACCTTCAGCACAACCTCTCCTTTCGAGAGCGTTCTTCTATCCCTTAGTGACTGCACATTAGAAACTAAGTGAGCACATGATCCGGTATCAATTACCCAATCAAGGATAGTGGTGGTTAAGTTCAAATTCAGTTCAATAACATATATACCTTTAGGGCGCTTGCGTTCAATCTTGCCTTCATCCAAGTCCCGTTTGTACTTGGGGCAGTTCATCTTGTAGTGTCCCTTTTCATGGCAATGGAAACACTCGGTGAGATCTGTAGGAGAGTTCTTCACCTTGCTTCCCTTGGAGTTGCTCACATGAGCTCCTCCCTTATTGCCTTTTGAAGGGAAACTTCTACTTGAATTTTTGATTGCACCTTTGCCTTTATTCTTAAAGGGTTTCTTGCTACTCGACGCAACGGCCAAGACAGAATTAGCCTTTGTCTTGCCCATGTCAACCTCAGCAGTTTTGAGGGCATTGTGGAGTTCATTCATGGTCATCTTCCTTTCACGCATATGGTAGTGCATAATGAAATCCTTATAGGAATAAGGAAGCGACCCCAGTATGATATCCTCAGCTATGTCATCTGGGAGTTGAGAATTTAGTTTCTCTAATTTCTCTAGATAACCCTGCACCTTTAGGAAGTGCACTGAGACAGATTCACCCTCCATCATCTTGCACCTTGTGAGTGTTATGGTGGTCTTGTAGCGCTCTTTCCGAGCACTATCGGTGAACATCTTCTCTAATTGCGCTATGATTTCCTTTGCGGGAGTATCGAGAAATTTCCTTTGCAACTGATCGCCAATGCTGGCCAAGAAAATCAAAGTTTGCACAACACGCTGTTGTTCATTCCACCTCTTTTGTTCCTCCTTTCAACATCGGTTGGTTTGTCTTTTCTCCTTCACTTCTGGGCATTTGCCATCCAGAATTTGTTGGAGATTTTCCAAACGCAACACGATGTTCAACTTGAGGATCCAATCAGAATAGTTTGAACCGTCGTTTGCAAGAGGACTCTTATCAATCATGGAACGCAGAAAATTTGGAAGGGTTGACATGATTCTAAAGAAAAGAGAAAACGAAATTTACTAGAAGTTCATGTATTAAGAAAAACTGCTATTGCTATGACAAGAAAAACACAGCATCACAAGAGATCCTTTCCGAACAAGCGGACTCATCCATTCGTTTGAAAAAGATAGGTACAAGCACCAATCATAACCTTTAAGCAAAGCTTAACCCTTATGACTCTTGAACAACATATTATTTCATGTTCCGAATAATAAAACACAATAATATGAAAACCTTTTCCCAAAATATTCAAGCCTAGATCTCGAAAATCTTGTTTAAGAAAACTCATTTTATTGGCCAACTAGTGTGGACGCAGCATTCCCACAAGAAGAGCAAATTGTGCCTCACACAGATTTGATCTCCTGCGGCCTAATACCAAGCTCACACATGTTCCACCATATCTAGTGATTAGAATCACACTCATGCTCTTCCAGGATCACTAGCTTAGGTGGATAAAATGAGGAGGAAAGCCTCTTAAATCTTTCACTTCGCATTCCAACATGGAATGGAAGAATTCCCAAAAAAAAATTTGCACGGCATTCTTAAAATTACATTCATCACAAACAATTACATTCCAGAGTTTGTAAAATAAAAGAATGCCAAAGAAAAAAAAAAAAAAAACAAAACCCGCTAGTCGGAACCCTAACATTGGATAAGCCCATGTACCCAAACTACATGATTCATCCAGATCATTTTAAATCCAAAAAAAAACAATCTCTTTATAATCCATACAAGGGTGGATTACGCAATATGAATCAAAATGGCTAGGACACAGCAAATCCAAACCATTAGGCACCAAAACTAGCAACTAAGGAGTTACATTGAAATGAGATATCCAACCTGGCTCTGATACCACTGTAGGATTTCACGTGTAGTGGTCGGGTGAATTTTAAAAAAAAAATTCGCAAACACCATACAATACACAAGGATCAGATATCCCAAAGCAATGCAAAAGGCTTAACAAAAATTAAACCCTAACTCATCACATCTAATCCATCACATGCGTTAGAAATTATACCTCTAGAGAACAATCTCTAGGCGGAAGAGGAAAACGCGTTGGAGAAGATAATGCCGATCCCACCGCAACAACGAGGCCGATCGCCTCGCCTCTTGGTTCACCTTGAACCCGAACAGCGACAAATCCCCCTATTCCGTTGACGGGGAATAGAAACACTAGCTTAGAACTACTTTTCTCTTGCACCGATGACTCCAAGTGGCCGAACCACACTAGTCCCCGGGTAGGAAGAGAAAAACGAAGAGGGATCTAGAAACCGAAGCTTCGGCTGACCGAGAAGAAGCGCCTAGGGTCGGCGAGCCGCAGGACGATGGCGGCGGCAAACTAGCCCGGTGAAAGGGCAGCGGCCACCGAGGCTTTGGCGACGGCAAGCTTGCCCGGCGACGGAGCAGCGGGTTGCGATGCCGGCGGCAAACTAGCCCGCCCGAAGCGGAGCGGGAACGCGCGACGGTGGCGGCCGGAAGCACGAAATCGCAAAACCCCGCTTACCCTTGCAATCCTTGCGGCTAGGGTTTTTTTTTCCCGTGAAAACTTCTGCCCCCCTGTCTTGAAAACCATCTCACGGTTTTATTTCTCTCATATACATATATATGAAATAAATTTACATATATAAAAAAATCTATATATATAAATCTATATATATATATATAATCCCATAAAACTAATCACTGTGCACTCCTACCAAATTAATTACGACGACTCGCTCCGTCATAATTCTCCTTTTTTGATAGTCGCACAGGAATTCTATCTAAGCATGTCGAGTCACGACATTAGTCGTTCGCACTTACTATAGTACTTAGATTAAATGTTCCATAAAATCAAATACTCCAAATAAGCCGACCGGATGCTGTTCCCGTTCATTTGGTGCGACCTAAAAGAGGAACCATGTCGTCGAGACTAAAATAAACATCCTATATTATGGACTATAAGAGGCTTTGTCACTGCATTATAGTCGCCCCAACAACATGGTAACTAGGTAACGCAATGAACGACCTGTGTCTATTTCTTTGTCACATGATATCATAAATATTGTGCAAATTTGGACTGTGTCATATCGCACTATATTTGTCTTTCTTGGTCTCACAAGTGAGTTGTATTTATAACTACGTTAGTTATAATGCATGCTATACAACCTCGCTCGGCCAAGGGGCCCGACTATATCATAACCAAGATAATTTGGGGACAAAATGATACTTCGATGTGCACATTACATACGCGTAAGTATGAACAACGAATCATAGTATATATATCATTATCAGAGGATAGTTTTCAACTATAATCACGTCGCCCACACTGACACGCTAAATCTACACATCTTGTATCTCCAACTAATAGACATGTTGTAAACACTATTGACACTTAACACATTCCACATAATGTTACAACAAAATAGGTCACTCTCAATATGTATGAAATCACACGCATACACTCATATGATTAAACGATAATCATTTATCAACATTTATAGAACTCAAATGTACTTTAATCGATATGACAATCTTAACTCGGCAATCAATGTTCCCTTTTGATTACCACGATTGTGAGGATAACTTAAGATTGCATGACTTAATAAAATCATGGTTCTATGGTTCAAGACCAAGAGCATCTTCCAAACCTTACATGATACAAGTCATATAATCAAGGAACAAAATGTATAACATTCTAAAACATGAACATAAGTAAATAGAAAAAGATAACTTTCAAAACACCACTTCCTTCACTTCCATCGTGCACTCTAATATATTGCATTTGCGGGGAATTAAGATAAGGTGGGTCGACTGATTGCGGATCAAATACGTGAAAAGGGGAAGGGAAGTCGGCCGGAGTTGGTTTTCCGACTCTTATAACAGCTCTTTGTCGAAAATGCCGGTGTGACGATAAAGACACCAGCATTACACCAGTGCGACATCACATTACTACACTGTCATTTCCACAAATATCAAAATATCTTCAGAGCGCAATTTGGGCAAAGAAGCATCTGGACTGCAGCTTCTACCTCTACAACTAAACCGAAACGATCTACACAACATTCAGTTGATGCTCAGCCAGACACAACGAAGATTATGGAGTGTTGACACATCTCATGGAGTATCAACGATGTCATCATAAGTCGTTACTTCTCAATCTGGCTAATGCCGTGTTGAAGAGAAATCAACGTCAGCTAATGATGCATGCACAGCTTCCGCTCTCAGATCAAAACTTACCCTTTCTCGACCCTTTGATGATGATGGCTACTTGCGGAGCGCACGCACCAAGCATGGAAACCCGGCATTTACAAACCCAGCCAAGCAACCGGGGGATGATGAGGATGTTAGTGGGGATGATTATTGGGATAGGCAATCCTTAGTCGACGAAGAAGCAAGTGTGGAGAGTGATGAAGACGATGAAGATGAGAGTGATGAGGAAGAGGACGATGACGCTGCCGAGTGAGGAAATTCAGCTGCATGGATGGTCTGACTTCATGTTTTGCGTTGCCATTTTGCCTTCGTAGATCTGCCAGTACTTTATTATGATTTTGGACAGTATGCGCATTGGTTTAACTTATGTAAGCTGTTCATATTTTGCTACTACTTTACTTAGGGATGGCCTGCAATGCGAACAATCTGCTACTGTTAGTTAATCTGTTACTTTACTTATGCGCATTGATTTTGTGTTCTGCTTTATAGCTGGGTTTATGATTAGCTACGCTTTTGTCTAAACATGTTAATAATTTGCTATGGCTAGATGTTTTGATATTTGGACTTGGATAATTATCAGTGGTCTAAAGACTTATGAACGTATGCTTAATTAAGACTAGATGTATTGAGACACAATATGTTTTGTTTTATGCTCATTACATACATGGTTAATGACCTGTGTGATTTTGGAGGTGATGGTTGTCTGTTTTGGAGATTAATTAGTTCATTAACTAGTTGCTCTGATATTATTGTTTGTTTATGATTTAATTTTGTTGACTGATCAACACTATGCAGCTAGTTGGTTTGGAGTGGTGTACTGTGTTATGCAGATCACTTGTGGATTCATCGCCGCAATGAGTTTTTCAACCGTTCTCTGCTGTGATATAATTCGTTGGCAAGGCTCATATGGGTTCGATCCATCAGTTGACATATTTCAGGGGAGTATTGTATTTCTTGATATTTATTTTCATATTTGCACACTCGTGGTCCTATCTGTTCACCTTGTACATTGCATTTAATTCTAAATGACACTCATTTGTTAGGGGCTAGCAAACGTTCAGGTGTGAGGGTGAATCTGTGCCTTAACTCTCACCAATGAGTGGCGAATAACTTAGAAAATTTTAACTGCAAAACAATACTTGCTCTTAGTTCAAACAATGCAATTTATATGATTGATAGATTTATCAACACCTAAATATTTTGACCTTGCTTTTGAAGTTAATAAGATATATTAGAGCTTCACTTTGGATTTCCCCTATGCACTGTATTCCTTAAAGTATTTGTGTCCTACAAAAAACTTTATTAACTTCCAAACATAGTAGGGGAGGGATGAACAATAACTGAGCGATGTTGTATGTTAACGTATTGAGTCTATGTAGTTACTTTATGTCCTAATCCATAGTCCTTAGTTACTTCTTAATGATTCTTCCTTCTTTGGGTGTTAAAAAAAATGATTGAGTAAAGATGTCATAGTGATATGTGGCCCGAGTATGTGTACACCTACTTGGAATGATCTCAACTTTGACCATAAGAGAAAAAAAAAAATTGGTTAAAAAAATTGTCATAGTGACATGCGACCTAGATATGCATACATATCTGGAATGATCCCAACTATGAGCATACTCAAAAAAATGTGTATGTATTAAGGTCATAGTGACATGCGGCCTAAGTGTGTGTACACCTACTCGGAATGATCCCAACTATGGGCATAGAAAATTATATTGGTGCTTAAAAGGTACACCCATGGTAGGGAGAAGAATTAAGAATGGTTACTAGGGAGGTGTCTTTCTATCATTGAAGTTAAAGATTTCTTTGTCAAGTGCTCACTCACCGCATTGCATGCCCTTATGATCTTCCATCCACTACTAAACTCTTGTGGAAGTTGATGCAAGGATTAGTCTATTTTCCATCATCCCCTATCTATGTAAAAGTTTAATAAATTAAGTTGTTTGGGAATAGATAACTTTAAAGAATATCACACACAACACTAGGAAATTGTCATGGAGCTTTATTCTTTATCGAACTAATGAATCTCTACAAGTTTGAAATTTTAGATGATTGATATTTTCATCAATCTAAAAAGGTTTTGTTTAAGAGTAAGGTCATTTGGAACTTGATTGTGGTAGATATTCGCTCACTCAATGTCATGTAATGTTTCATCTTTGCTATGGACTAGCAAAGGTTTAGGTGTGAGGGTGTGATAACTTCATAAAAGGAAGTTATCTTGTGCGTCAATCTGCCGCATTTTGACTAATTTATCCTCAAAATACTGATCAAAAGTGTGTGTAAACGAGTAAATTCTCATTTGTGCAAAAATTCATGTATCAGTAATATTTATATTTATGTTTATGATAGGAAAATATGAAGAAAGTAACTTGTGCGGCTGATGATAAGCGTGAAGAGCATTCATGAAAAGTTGCAGGAAATTACAGGAATTTTTGGAGCAGATTTTTGCTGAATTC
Source organism: Platanthera guangdongensis (assembly GCA_039583875.1). NCBI lineage: Eukaryota > Viridiplantae > Streptophyta > Magnoliopsida > Asparagales > Orchidaceae > Platanthera > Platanthera guangdongensis. The sequence goes on from CM077149.1 coordinate 148,494,814, forward strand.
TGGACAGCACAGAATTTGTTGCAACAATTAAAATTTGTTGCAACAAAGCTGCGAATTTGAATTTTCAAATTCGAAAATAATTCAAAAATGGCAGTTTTAGAAATGAAAGGAGGCTTCCTTTCATAAATGCTGGAGATTCTTTGAGTCCCTTAGACCACAAAAAAGAATTTTGGAGATCTTTTTAATATCTTTTGTCATTTTTGGAGAGAAGGAGGCCAAGTTTAGGGTTCTTGACGGTGGAGAAGCGGAATCCGGCCACGAAAAAGGGTAGATCTGACTTTTGAAGCCATGAACTGTAAAATCGTTATAGTTTTGTGTGTTCCTTTTCTCGTCATGAACTAAACTCTCCAAGTCTTGTATGAGGAGAGTACTATGTGTGTTTTTTTATGGTGTATGTTCTTGGTTGTTGAGATTTGTTAAATGATTTATTATCTAGTGAACTTTTGAATTTATTTATGAGATTTTTGGCTTTGATCTTCATCTTGTGATGCGTTGCAAGAATCGAGAGATGAGTGACGTAATATAAGGTTGAAGGTTATTTTATTGCACCGTAAGAATCGAGAGACGAGCGGTGCAAAACGTTTAACCAAAAATCTCCTCTTTTGCGTTGTACTTCGAGAGTCGAGAGAGGAGAAGTGCATTCGCTCATTAGTTCACCGTAGTTTAGAGGGTGGAGGAGACTCCATTCTTTGCTAGCAGTCCGATTTTTATGCTAATCAATATCCTTCATTCCTCCTAAGTTAGAAATAACTAGGAGAATTTAGGACGTTGGGATTTCCGAGATTCGAGAGAGGAGGATTTCTTCTATAAAAATCGTTGTATGATAATTCCTTCAACACTCTTAATTAATATTGTTTATACACACCATTCAGACGCACATAGGAAATCCGAAATACAAGGCTAATTTCTCCAAGTGGTTTAAGAATTTCTAAGGATTTTCGTAGTTAAATTAGATTCAATCTTTAGTAAAAAAAATTCATTACTTCCAAAATCATTTTACTCATCTTGTTTGGATTTAAAGAACGGCTTAGCTAGTACTTGCAAGCTTTAGGTTAATCACTTCTCCGAAGGAACGATCTGACTCACACTTTATTACTTGTTACGACACGTGCACTTGCGAGAGTACGCATAACCTGTTTTGGGCGTATCAGCTGCCACAATTTGCGAACGGTGGGTAGAAGGCGGGGTTTGAGACAAAGCAATATTTGTTTGTAGGGGGCCCGACTATAAACAGTGGGAATGCAAAAAAAACAAACATGGAAATACCGACGACTGTAGCGTTCGCTCCGATAACACCGGAATCCTAAGGCCGCCCCAAACAAACCCCTAAAGTGGTCATTTCAAGAATATTATTTATTACTAATAATGGTGCGTGGGGTTGAAACTTCATAATGTTGGTAGATGACAATACCTTGTGATCAAGCATTATTATTATTGCGGGTCACCCAATTTTTTCCGGTCCGGAGAATCGAACCGCCTTAGTTCGTAGTCGGATCGGGTGCTCAAACTGTCAATGAAAAATAGCAGCCAGTGACAGGAGACTTTTTTTATGTGAAAAACCCGAAAAGGGTGAAACCACGTGGTCGGATCTGTGTCGGGGCCAAAATTCACTGTTTGTTGATTTTACGAGAACTGAGAGTTCCCTCGTTGTACAACCTCATATTTGCAGGGTGAGACCAAGATGTCCCAAGGACCGAGATTGAGCTAAGTTTTGGGCTAAAATTGGATCAGATAAAAAACCGGGCGGGAGGGCTCTCGCCGTAAGTGGACGGGAAGGCTCTCGCCCAAGTGTCGAGTAACGTCATTTCGTCGAGCGCCATTCGTCGAATGTTATTCGTCGAACGCCATTTCGTCGAGCGTCATTCGTCGAACGCTATTCGTCATTGGGCGAGAACGCTCCCGGACAGCGCCCCGGGAAGGAGGTTCTGGCATAGTCTGCGAAAAGGGATGTCCCCAGGCGGGAACTGTTCCCCAGACAGATCAGTGCGGATAGGGCTAGCGAGCCGAGGTCGCGCGACTAGCCCTCTCGGCAGGCAGGGGGCGGGAGCCCCTTCAATGAGCTCATCATCTCAGCTCCGCTCCGGAGGGTTCCGGGAGCCAGACATGACTTACTATACTGGGAGGGATGACCCCATGCAACATGTGCAATGGTTCGAAGATGTCGTTTTTATAAGGCAAATGTTGGATGTCTTCAAGTGTAGGCTCTTCGTCATCACTCTGAAGGAGAAGGTCAGGGACTAGTTTCACCAGTTGCCTGCGAGTTCGAAGGCAGATTTTTTCATACTCTCATTTTTCCTTCTAGAGCTTTTTGATGTACTCCTAGCTCAGCAATTGGCTTTGGAGGGGAAGCGCTCAGAGAACTTCTAGGTTAGAGGAGGGACCTCCCAGCCGAGGCTTTGAGTCAGTTCTTAGTCCTTTAGCACTAGTCAGGAGTTGAGGTTTGAGAGAAATAAGTGTCAGCTACACCCCTAGGTCTGAACTCTCGTTGAGGTCAGTTTTTGGCTTCAACACTCGTAGGGTGACAGTCCACCTCTCCGTTATAAAACCTTGAATACAGGAACAGAAGAAAATAAACCAAGTCAACGATGTTCTGACGAGAGCGTTCTACTACAACTTCCTCTATAGCGAAAAATTGGCTAATTACTCGTAGCATTGAGCGTTGTGGGCTAAATTGCTTAGAGTGAGAGAAGAGCGAATTCCGAGCGGAGGAACAATCTAAGTCACACGTTCTTACAAGAAAACCTCAGAGCTCTCTCTAGCCTATGAAGTTGTTTGCCTTCAAATGAGGACTTGGGGGGCCATTTTAAAATATTTTTGAAGGAATACGTCGGTAATTGCGATCGAACGAATTTTGTGATGACGAATGACATTACTCCGTTTCAATCACCTGAATCATTAATTTCAAAGAAAAGACGGGCATGCCGCCCATGCGGCTCGGGCAGCCCGGATTGATTGCCCGGCGGCGGAGGCAGCCGACAGCCACCTCCAAAGAACATAACATAGCATAAAGTTCTGCAATCTATATTTAGTGGAGCAACCATAAGGAGTAAGGTGTTGTTGGAATTTACTCCAGTACTTATTTCAAGCAAAACATAAAGCATTGCAATCTATTTTAAGAAAAAGTCCATAGACCTATTTTCAAATTTAAGTCAAAGTTGAGAAAGTGATTTAACTATTTTACATGCACACAAACGACACACAAATAATGTTCAAGAAGGTAACAATACTAGGCCCTTACAACATTATAACTAGTGTTGAGCATAACAATCAAAAACTGATAACCGCTCGAATTTTTATTCGATTCGGACTCGAAATAAAAAAAATCAAATCAAATTAAATTGAATCGAATCAAAACTGTCTCGAAATCAATTCCGGGTCGATTTCGAGTCTCGTATGATGTTATGCAATCGGACCGAGTACCGCGGTAGCGCCACGGAATTAAATCGTGCAAAAGCAATCGCGCAAAATAAAAAACCACAGAACGAGATATCCAAGCACACAGACGACACAAAAAATTTACGTGGTTCGGAGAGAAGCTCCTACATCCACGGGAGAGCGCGCCGGAGAAGATCCACTATAAGGTATGGAGGTACAGATTACAATAGAGATCGTAAGGTCGAGCAATGAAGAGAAAACCGAAAAGATGAAATCGGACTATCGCCTGCGATAGTGATGTCGCCGGGCGATAGTGGTACTGTTCACCTCTTTTGCGGAATCGCCGCCTGGACTGCACGCCTGAAGCCGACCTCGCCTGGGTTCGGCCGCCTGATGTCGCCGCGCCGCCTGGGATCACCTCCGCTGCCTGGAACCACCGCGGGAGACCGGCCTGATGTCAATCCGACTGGATTCGACCGGATGCCGCTCTGATAGCTCCGCCTGAAATCGTCCGCCTGATGTCGCCCCCTTGCGCACCTGCTGCCGCCGTCGCCGCCTAAAGCCGCTGGGATGAGAACGGAGGGTGGCTAAGAACTCCTTCGGATCGTTGTTGGTGTTTGGGATTATTTGAATCATAGCCTCCCCTCCATTTTATAGCACAAGAGAGGGCCAGACATTCCATGTTTGGCGAGCACAAAAGGGGAAAGGAGAATAATCTCCTTTGATGAACTTCCTAAAAAGGATTTGGCCCGGATTAGGAAAATGGGAATCCCACAGATTGGTGACATGGCGCAATCCTAACGGTCCGGGCGCGAATAGGTGTCACAATCTAACAATCTCCACCTTGACGCCTCACGCGACAGACTCCACCTGAAACTTGGATCTCCTCCCTCCAGCAAACTACCCCCTCTCCCTGGGGTTCCCACGATCAGCATGCACAGATATGAGCCAAGTCAAGGCAGTGCTTGAACTTGACTCCGGTCAACGGCTTGGTCAACATGTCTGCAATGTTATCCTCAGTGTGCACCTTTAGTAACTGAATATCTCCGCCAGCAACGAACTCTCTCAACTTATGGTACCGCACATCAATGTGTTTTGTCCTGACATGATAGACCGGGTCTTTGTCCATACAAATCGCACTCTAACTGTCACAGTGCAGCTTCACCTCTTCCTGAGAAATCCTGAGTTCTTTGGCGAGACCTTTGAGCCAGATAGCTTCCTTCGCGGCTTCCACTGCAGCAATGTACTCAGCCTCTATCATAGATAAAGCCACAATGTCCTGCAGAGTGGCTTTCCAACTGATGGGGCCCTCACCACAAAGGACGATGTACCCGGAGGTAGATCTTCTTCGGTCGAGGTCGCCCACATAGTCGGAATCAACGTAGCCCTCTAGGACTTTAGAAACTCCGCTCTTCTTAAACAGCAAACCGACGTTTTTCGTTCCGTTCAGATATCTTAGAATCCACTTGACTGCTTCCCAGTGTTGTCGCCCCGGATTCCCCATATATCTGCTGACTACGCTCACAGCCTGAGCGATATCTGGTCTCGTACAGATCATGGCGTACATCAAGCATCCTACCGCACTAGCGTACGGCACCCCGAGCATCTTTTGTCGTTCTCCCTCTGTGTCTGGACACTGTTGTGACGATAATCTAAACTGTTGCTCGAGCGGGGTTGAAACGGGCTTAGATTCAGTCATATTAAACTTCTCCAGAACCTTCTGAATGTACCCTGTCTGAGAAAGCCAAGCATGCCCCGCTTCCTATCTCGCTTGATTTCCATGCCAAGGATCTTCTGTGCTTGACCCAGATCCTTCATTTCAAACTCAGCTTGTAGTTTCTGCTTCAGAGACTGGATCTCCTGAGCTGACTTGCACGCAATCAGCATGTCGTCGACGTATAGCATCAAAATCAGAACGTCGTCGTTTGCCAGAAATTTGTAGTAGGTGCAGCTGTCGTACTGGCTCCTGCTGAATCCCTGTGAAACCATGAACGTATCAAATCTCTTGTTCCACATTCTTGGAGCCTGCTTCAGACCGTAGAGGGACCTTCTTAGTTTACACACCTTCTTCTCGTCACCGAGTTGTACAAACCCTTCAGACTGCAAGATGTAGATCTCCTCTTCCAAGTTGCCATGAAGGAACGTCGTTTTCACGTCCATCTGCTCTAGCTCCATATTGTACATTGCCACCATCGCAAGAAGCACCCGTATGGAGCAGTGTTTTACCACGGGTGAGAATATTTCATCAAAATCGACACCCTTCTTCTGCGCGAACCCTTGACAACGAATCTGGCCTTGTATCTCCACTGGTCTTTGCCAGATGTAGATTCCTTCTTCTTGAATATCCATTTGGAACTGATTGCCTTCGCCCCTTTGGGCAAACGAACCAAGTCCCAAGTCTGGTTTTTATGAAGGGACTCCATCTCTTCTTCCATAGCTGCTTTCCACTGAGAACTCTCTCTACTCTCTACAGCTTCTTTATAAGATCCAGGATCTGTGGAGATCACCTGGAAAGCGCAGGCTACCGTGTCCTGTAGCCTGAGAGGCAGTCTGACCTCTCTCCTTGCCCTTTCTCTAGCAATAGAGTACGGCTCTGCTTTCGTAGGTTGCACAACATCAGCATTTTCTGGGTCAGAGGAATCACCGTGGTCGTCAGCTTGGTCGCTTCCTTCCAGCTCCACCTCTAGGGGTGTGACTGGAGTCTCCTCCACCTCTTTAGACTGAGCCTCAGATTTCTTGAGCATAGAGGCCTCATCGAAGATCACATCGCGTCTGACCTCCACCTTCTTTGTGTCCGGGTTCCATAGTTTGAACCCCTTCGTGCCGGTCTTTAGTCCCAGATAGATGCACCGTTTAGACTTAGCATCCAACTTCGTCTTCTCAGAGTCCTGTACAAGGGTGTACACAGGACAACCAAAGATGTGGATGTCAGAGTAGTCAACCGGCCTGCCTAACCAAACTTCCTGTGGCGATTTCAGATTCAGTGACATCAATAGGGATCGATTCACTAGATAGCATGCCGTATTAATGGCCTCGGCCCAAAAGGACCTGGTAGGTCTGCAAATAACCGCATGCACCGAGCTCTCTCTAGCAACGTTCGGTTCATCCTTTCTGCCACGCCGTTCTGCTGCGGTGTACCAGGAATAGTGAGGTGTCGAGTGATGCCCTCCTGATTGCAGTATTCCTGGAACTCCGCTGAGGTGTACTCGCCACCGTTATCAGATCTCAGATATTTGACTCTTTTTCCGGTCTGCTTTTCCACTGTCGTCTTCCAGACATTGAATTTCTCGAATACTTCGGACTTGTGCTTCAGAAAGTAGATCCAGACTTTTCTCGAAAAATCGTCGATGAAAGTCACCAAGTATCTGGCCCCACCAAGAGACGGCTCTGGGGCAGGCCCCCAAACATCTGAGTGTATATTCCAGTGTCTGCTTGCTCCGCTGCGTAGATGTCACGAACTTCACTCTGTGCTGCTTCCCGAGAACGCAGGTCTCGCAGAAGTCTAACTTGCATGTCTTGACTCCTTTCAGTAGGCCCTTCTTGTGAAGCTCCAGCAGTCCTCTCTTGCTCATGTGGCCAAGTCTAGCATGCCACAGCAGAGAGGAATCCTCATCCGTCGTCTCAGAAACCGCCGCGTCGCCGGCGATGGTAGTGTCGATCAGTTTGTAGAGAGTACCAGAGCGCTCTCCTTTCATGACCACCAGAGCGCCTTTCTTGACCTTCAGATATCCTCCCTCGCCGGTGTATGAGCACCCAGCCGCCTCTAGAGTGCCTAGGGAAATTAGACTCTTCCTCAGATCGGGCACGTATCTTACATCAGTAAGGGTCCTGATTGTTCCGTCGAACATCTTAATTCTGATACTGTCGATCCCGAACGTCTTGCACTCCGAGTCGTTTCCCATCAGAACGTGACCGCCGTCACATTGCCTGAAGCTAGTGAACCATTCTATGTTCGGGCACATGTGATACGAGCATCCCGTATCCATGATCCACGTATCGGTGGTATCGAGGGTGGAGTGTACATGGAGTACATCAGCATCGTTCTCGGGGTCAGACGCCACAGCCGCCTGTTCCTGATTCCTTTCTTTCGCCTTTTTCTTCGGACAGTTGTTTTTCCAGTGCCCTTCTTCCTTGCAGTAGTGATACTGGTTCTTCTTGTCCCGAGACTTAGACCTAGCCCGATTGAATTTCTTCCCTCTGTCTCTCGATCTCCCTCTGACCGGTTCTTTGTTCTTCATGACAAACCTTCGCTGGTGCTGGGGCCGGGTTTGCTCCGCGTTTCGTTCGATAGCAGCGGCGTCATCACCTCCTCCATTTTGAGCGTATCCTTTCCGTAGAGGATCGTGGTGACCAGATGGTCATAGGACTTCGGTAGAGAAGACAGTAGTAGAAGCGCCTGGTCTTCCTCTTCGACTTTTACGTCCATGCTCCGCAGCTGGGAGATCAACTTATTGAACGCATTCATGTGTTCTAGCAGCTTGTTGCTCTCGGACATTCTTAAGCTGTATAACTGTCTCTTCACATAGAGCTTGTTTGTGAGAGATTTCAACATATACAGCTCCAATTTCTTCCATAGGTCTACGGTGGTGTCAGCGTCGACCACGTTGTACATGACCTCGTCGGCGAGACTCAACTGGATTGTGCTGATGGCCTTCAGATCTAGTTCCTCCCATTCCTCGTCTTTCTTCATGCCGGACTTCTCCTTGCCGAGTAGCGCCTTGTGGAGTCCTTGTTGAACGAGAACCGCCTTGATCCGCTTCTGCCATAAGCCGAAATCGATCTTGCCGTCGTACTTGGAAATCTCGAATTTTGCCGCCATTGTTTTGCTCGCAGTGCTACTGAGTGATCAGAAAAATGTTCTCGGATCAGATCTTGAGAAGGTAGGGAGTGGACCTTGTCGTCACCTACCGTTGACCCAGATCTAGAACCAGAACACCCAGACGATCACCCCCGCGGAACCTGGCTCTGATACCAATTGTTATGCAATCGGACCGAGTACCGCGGTAGCGCAACGGAATTAAATCGAGCAAAACAATCGCGCAAAATAAAAAACCACAGAACGAGATATCCAAGCACACAGACGACACAAAAAATTTACGTGGTTCGGAGAGAAGCTCCTACATCCACGGGGAGAGCGCGCCGGAGAAGATCCACTATAAGGTATGGAGGTACAGATTACAATAGAGACCGTAAGGTCGAGCAATGAAGAGAAAACCGAAAAGGTGAAATCGGACTATCGTCTGCGATAGTGATGTCGCCGGGCGATAGTGGTACTGTTCACCTCTTTTGCGGAATCGCCGCCTGGACTGCACGCCTGAAGCCGACCTCGCCTGGGTTCGACCGCCTGATGTCGCCGCGCCGCCTGGGATCACCTCCGCTGCCTGGAACCACCGCGGGAGACCGGCCTGATGTCAATCCGACTGGATTCGACCGGATGTCGCTCCGATAGCTCCGCCTGAAGTCGTCCGCCTGATGTCGCCCCCTTGCGCACCTGCTGCCGCCGTCGCCGCCTAAAGACGCTGGGATGAGAACAGAGGGTGGCTAAGAACTCCTTCGATCGCTGTTGGTGTTGGGATTATTTGAATCATAGACTCCCCTCCATTTTATAGCACAAGAGAGTGCCAGACATTTCATGTTTGGCGAGCACAAAGGGGGAAAGGAGAATAATCTCCTTTGATGAACTTCCTAGAAAGGATTTGGCCCGGATTAGGAAAATGGGAATCCCACAGATTGGTGACATGGCGCAATCTTAACGGTCCGGGCGCGAATCCTTTTTAGGAAGTTCATCAAAGGAGATTATTCTCCTTTCCCCCTTTTGTGCTCGCCAAACATGGAATGTCTGGCCCTCTCTTGTGCTATAAAATGGAGGGGAGGCTATGATTCAAATAATCCCAACACCAACAGCGATCCGAAGGAGTTCTTAGCCACCCTCCGTTCTCATCCCAGCGGCTTTAGGCGGCGACGGCGGCAGCAGGTGCGCAAGGGGGCGACATCAGGCGGACGACTTCAGGCGGAGCTATCGGAGCGGCATCCGGTCGAATCCAGTCGGATCGACATCAGGCCGGTCTCCCGCGGTGGTTCCAGGCAGCGGAGGTGATCCCATGCGGCGCGGCGACATCAGGCGGCCGAATCCAGGCGAGGTCGGCTTCAGGCGTGCAGTCCAGGCGGCGATTCCGCAAAGGAGGTGAACAGTACCACTCTCGCCCGGTGACATCACTATCGCAGGCGACAGTCCGGTTTCACCTTTTCGGTTTTTCTTCATTGCTCGACCTTACGGTCTCTATTGTAATCTGTACATTCATACCTTATAGTGGATCTTCTCCGGCGCGCTCTCCCCGTGGATGTAGGAGCTTCTCTCCGAACCACGTAAATTTTATGTGTCGTCTGTGTGCTTGGATATCTCGTTCTGTGGTTTTTTATTTGCGCGATTGTTTTTGCTCGATTAATTCTGTTGCGCTACCGCGGTACTCGGTCCAATCCCACAGATTGGTGACATGGCGCAATCCTAACGGTCCGGGCGCGAATAGGTGTCACAATCTAACAATATGAATCGCTCAATTATTGATTAGAGCCAGCTCTAATTAAAATTTTATTTAAAATAAATTTCTTAAATTTCTCCATTTTTCAATGCAGATGGTTTTTTTATTTACTGTCAGTCATGCATGGTTCATGCATTGTGCGGTGCTGTGTCAAACTCATTACTCGTATAAGCCTATCCGCTGCCACGCTCTGTGTTCCATCAAATCCACTCTTCTCCCTTCTCACCTCCCCTTTTTCTCACTTCTCAGGTCTTACTTCAGTTTACCTCCTGGATGAACTAAAGCAGCGAAGGGGGAAACCTCTTCAGGCGAACGGCGAAAGCAGCCAAAACCTAAACCTCGCTTCTTTCTGCGCATACGCCTCATGTGGGTGGATATCTAACATGATGCCTTGAGGTAGTGCGTCGGTGCGAAGTGCCCTTAGCCAGGGGCGGATACAAGGGGGGCCCGGGGGGCCCGGGCCCCCCAAGAAATAAAAAAAATCAGAACTTCTGCTGTGTAATCATGTTTTCTGGTTCTTTTTGGTACCCGCCAGCTTGTTTTTCTGACAAAAAAAAAAAAAAATCAACCTGCCCATACTGCTTAATGCTGACACGGAAGTCTCCATCAACCTTCCTCCCCGAAAAACATATATATATATATAAATATATATATATATAAAGCATAGACTGCGGTTCTTAGAAAGAACCGCAGTCTATGCAATATATATATATATATATAAATATATATATATAAATATATATATATATATATATATATATATATATATATATATATATATATATATATATATATATATATATATCTATACTATACTATTAAGGGAAGCGCTGGAATCTGTCCGTAACTTTCGAGTTGACTGTTTTGCCCTCACGCGCTGAACCGCAGAAACCCGCCGTCTTTTACTCCATTCGTCGTCTTCCTATTTGCACAAACCCCGCGCCGATTCATCCATTCTCCTCTTCGCTTCTCTCCCGCGCTGAATTTCGCACAAAACCCCCTGCCGCTTCCTCAAATCGGCGGCATCGCTCCGTCTGACGCGTCCTGCGTCGTCGTTCGCTGGCAGATGGCCCAATTTGCCGCGTGCCGCTGTTCCCGCGACTCCACTCCCTGCCTCCGCCGCGTTCCCCGTCTGCTTGCCCCGTGCCGCAAACGCACCGTCCTTCACGCCCCTCATCCATCGAAGCTTTTCCTGCATCTTCCATAAATACTCGGCTCTTCTGCGCACCGTCTGCAGTCCGTTCTCTCTGCTTTCGGAGGAGCTCATCGTCAAGAAATACCGCTGAAATTTCTCAAGAAATCCAGCTGATATCAGTCAGTGATCCTGCTACTACATCCGTTCCCCTCCTACGAAGGTTCTCTTCTTCTGCTTACTTCCTCTTACTCCTGCATATTTGCTCTTACTTATTGCCAAATCTCTTCAGTTCTCTAAGTTCCCTGTGATTTTTGCAAAACTTCGTATGCCATATCCTCTTTACCATCCGACGCCTAACACTAGCGGAAGCCCTAACCCTAATCCATCTCCCAATCCCAAACGAATTCGCATCTTCCTATCCGAATCACCCGGTCTACGCCTCCGCTCCGCCGTATTCCTCTTATCCCTCCTCTATCCCCGCCGCTCCAGCCCCCGTCCCGGCACCTGTACCCGCACCGCATCCTCGCCCTCACCGTATACGCCATTCTTTCAACATCCGGATCCTATCCCAAACGTACCTCCCTCGGCACCATTTTATACTCAATATCAGTCCCAACCGCAGGATTCGTCATCACAATTCCCTCCATACTCGCAATACAGTTCACCTCTCTTCCAGCCCGATCAGTCCTCCACTGTGGTGCCATATTCGAATCACCTTCAATCTCTCCCTCCCCTACAATCCATACGATCCCAAAACAATTATCCCCCACAGTCAAATCCCAATCCTGATCCCAGTCACAAACCCGACCTTACTACTCCTTTCTCCTCCGTTTACGGTCCAAGTGAACCCCCCTACGAGGTTGTTGCCCCGAGATTCGATCATGGTGGTGGGTATTACAATGAGAACTCTGTAAAATATGGCATGACAGCTGCCTTACCTTCTGGTCAAATCCAACCTGGTTATGATCAGGATTACTTCCAGAGGAAGCCTGAAACTGCGTTTCTATACGGGCATGTTAGTGCTCAGGACGATAGACTAGGAGACTGTGATGTTTTTTTGTTCAACCATTCCCAAATTTGATGCGCTCTCTGCCTTCCCTGTTATTTAAGCAACTCCTCTTTTTCTGCAAACGTCTTCCATTTCTGTATGTCAGCCTACGCATTACTCCATTCCTTGCAATCGCTCTTTGCTTAGGTAACTGCTCATTATGCTTTTGTTCTGTAGGATATGGATGGTTTCCTTGCTAACATTATGTACTTAGCCAATTTTTTACCGTGCAATATCATTTATTCAAAATCACTGCATTCCATCTTGCTGCGTATATTTTCACACCAGCGGCTCTATTTATACTGCATCGACCGACAAGGTCAATTCTCCGTTACTTTGTTAGGTAATTTGCTTTTGATCCAAAACCAAAAGCAATCACTTGGAAAGGAAAAGCGCACCAATGAAACTACTGAGACTTACTGTCATGTAGTTGCTGAGAGATGGATCCCATTGTTCAGCCCTGTAAGCCTGAACCAAATATATGGTGGAATAAAGATCGCAATATCACTTTACATAGATCAGAACACATGAAAAATAAATAAAAAATCCATTACCAATCGTCGTAAGCCATCTCCAGATTTAGGGACATATCCACTTATCAAGTAGCACTTCTCAAACTCAGCTGTCACAATTCTCCCTTCAGTATCATGATCCACTATACCGACTCCATAGTTAACTGAGATTGGCTTTCTCTATTTAAGGAGGGGGGAAAATAAATTTCAACAAAAAGGAATTGCGTGTAATGGAATTTTAGATCATACCTAACATTATTTATAAGTGATTACCAATAAGCACCATCAAAATAGCATGTCAAAAACATATATAGCCTAAAAAATCAATATAACAGAAAGGATAACAGCATAGGGAGTGGAACTACGGGTTTGTTCATGCTGACAAAAAATTACAGTGCATCAGCTTCACTGCATAGAAACAAAATGAGACCTTGCCACAAAACATTTGTGAGGAAGTTGACTGCTGAGGTAACAAATGAATAAGTTGCCCGTTGCTAAAATCATCATCCTCAAACAAAAAGGAATTGCGTGTAATGGAATTTTAGATCATACCTAACATTATTTATAAGCGATTAACAATAAGCACCATCAAAATAGCATGTCAAAGACATATATAGCTAGAAATCAATATAGCAGAAAGGATAACAGCATAGGGAGTGGAGCTACGGGTTTGTTCATGTTGACAAAAAATTACAGTGCATCAGCCTCACTCCATAGAAACAAAATGAGACCTTGCCACAAACAATTTGTGAGGAAGTTGACTGCTGAGGTAACAAATGAATAAGTTGCGGTTGCTAAAATCATCATCCTCATCAGTGTTAGCTTACTAACCCACCACAGAACCCCCTGCCGCTTCCTAAACTCGGCGGCATCGCTCCGTCTGACGCGTCCTGCGTCGTCGATTGCTGGCATATGGCCCAAGTTGCCTGTTGCTAAAATCATCATCTCATCATGTTTACTTTTTAAATATATTTTTATTGAATTATTAGTTAAATGAGATTTTGTTTTTCATATGCTAAGAGCGGCATAGGCAGGACGTTAGCTTGCTCGATTTTTTATCCACGTTATTAAATTTTTTTAATAAATTTTCGCCTAACATTGAAATATAATTCAAAAAATGTATATGTTCATCTTTTATCTCAATATATATACTAATTATTATCTATACTATGGATAACTTACCATTACTTAATCTTCATTGTCCGATCAATCCGGAACAAAATGACGCAATAAACTTCCCACCATCTCACAACCAGCCCCACCCCCGTCAATGCCATATAGGTTCTTTTACCCATCGGGGCTTCTCCGATGGAAATTACTTCCATTCTTCAAGACTACTACAACAGTCCCCACGGCGACGGAAAACAGCAGCTCCGACCAGCAGCTACGGTCGATCTTCGCCCACGGGGGCACTCAACGCCCCAGATCAGGAGCTCAAAGCTCCAGATTAAAGGCATTGACTGCACTCAACGCCCCAGATCAGGAGCTTTCAGTGCACTCAACACCCCAGCATAGGGGCGTTGCGTGCATGTCGGGGGCTTGCGACACGAATGCGGCCATAGCTCGCCGTCACCAGCCAGTTATTGTCGCGGCTTAATATGAGCGTCGAGCCCAGGTCGATTAGCGTCGAGCTCAGCTTGACGAAACATCGAGCTTAGCTCGACGAACACAACCTAATTATACAAATAATTTATATATACATTAATTTTGAGTGGAGGGCAACCCAAGGCCGCTTCTATGCAGCCTAAGGCCGCCCAGAACATCATGCACGGGCGAAGCCCGTGCGCAGGCGGGCGAAGCCCGCCTTGATGCGGCCGAAGGCCGCCCGAGAGCATCGAGCACGGGCGTAGCCCGTGCGAAGATGCTCGTATATATATATATAAAGCATAGACTGCGGTTCTTAGAAAGAACCGCAGTCTATTCAGCCCTATATATATATAGGGCTGAATAGATATTATACGAGCATGTATAACGTATGAGCTGTACGGGTAAGCCATTTTGGTGGTCAAGATGGTCTCAAATCGAAAAGTAATCAACACGAAAGTTGTAGATCTCGGCGAGACGAACAACTTTCATGTCGACCACTTTTGATATGGAGCCGTCTTGGTCCTCGATTTGGGCCCCGAAATCGGGGGCGGCGGAACAGTTTACTGTAGCAGTTCCGCCGCCCCCGATTTCGGGGCCTAAATCGAGGTCCAAGACGCTCCATATTAAAAAGTGGTCAACATGAAAGTTGTTCGTCTCGCCGAGATCTACAACTTTCATGTTGGTCACTTTTCGATTTGGAATTATCTTGACCCCCAAATTGGCTTGCCCGTACGCCCGCATCTAATGTTTGCCCGCACAGTATACACACATATATATATATATAGTATAGACTGCGGTTCTTAGAAAGAACCGCAGTCTATGTTTTATGAATATATATTTATATATATATAAATATATATAAGAATAGACTGCGGTTTTTAGAAAGAACCGCAGTCTATTCGTTATATATATGTATACTTATATCCGCTCCAGCCTCCAGCCGGCCCTAAATCTCGGAGACTGCTCCTCTTCTCCCGATTCTTGCTTGGCTGCTCCCCTTTCCATCCTTTCGGAATTCCGATTGAGGCTCGCTGGTCGCCGCCCGTCTCGCCGAGTCGTAGTCGATTCCGATCGAGGCTCGCCGGTGCTCCTCTTCTCCTGATTCCTGATCGAAAGCTGGTAACTTAACAGATTTTTTTTCCTTGACGAGTGGAATTTTCATGTTTTTCAGTTCTTAGTGGCACCTCATCACTTGATTCTTTTATAGCTGAGTCTTTAATAGTTTTTTATAGCAAAGTCTTATATAACAGTATGCTCACTTGATTTAAAAGATTATTTATTTCCAACTGGAATGCTCGCTGAGGAAAATGCTCACCAGCCTAATTTACTCTGTACATTATCAATTTTTGTGTTATGTTTTGGAATGGTTTTGTGATTAATCTACAATATTACGTTATTAGGTTTTCATGAAAAAGGTAAAAACAATTCACTCATTTTTCAATAAGAAATCCTCAAGTGAAATCGACACACCTACATCATCAGAGCAAGTTAATGTTGATTCTCCGTTAGTTAATGTTGATTATTCCCCACTTGACCACCATTCACTCGCTTTCGAGCGTGATCCTGGATTACGGCCTCAAATTTGGAGTATCCTCTAAATCAACAAGATGAAATGCGACGATCATATCTTAAAGCTGGGTCTTATCAACACAAGCTTCAAGAGTATCCATCCTCTGGCGAACATCATCGAAGATTTCAAAGTTCCTGGTTCGAGAGATTCCCATGGTTAGAGTATTCTCCTGCAAAAGATGCCGCATATTGTTTGTCGTGCTATATTTTCAATAAACAGATCCCTGGTCGATTTGGGACAAGCTCGTTCACAACTGAAGGTTTTCGAAACTGGAAGAAAGTCAATGGAAAGAATTGTGCTTTTTTAACTCATATTGGGAAGGATCATTGTTCTCCACACAACATTGCAGTCCAAGGTTGTGCAGATTTAATTTCTCAATGTCAACATATAGATACAGTAATAGAAAGACAATCTTCTAAGCAAATTGTCATGAATCGATTGCGGGTCGGAACTTCAATTGATGCTTTGCGATATTGTGCATTCCAAGGTATTGCATTTCGAGGTCATGATGAAAGTCAAGAATCAATTAACCGCGGTAATTTTGTCCAAGTGATTAAATTACTCCGAACTTATAACAAGGATGTTGATGGTGTTGTATTAGAAAATGCCCCGGGAAATGCATGTATATATCACCTCTTATTCAAAAGGATCTTCTTTCTGTTATGTCAAGAATGGTGCAAGATATTATTCGTAAGGAAATTGGTGATTCTAAATATTGCATAATTGTCGATGAATCCAGAGATGAGTCAAAAAGAGAGCAAATGGCTATCGTGATTCGCTTTGTGGATATTTATGGCTTTGTGCAGGAAAGGTTTTTAGATCTTGTTCATGTTACTGAGACAAGTGCACAGACTCTTAAAAATGAAATTTCAACAGTTCTCTCTCGTCATAATTTGAGTATTCAGGATATGCGTGGTCAAGGATATGATGGTGCAAGTAACATGCGAGGTGAATGGAAAGGTCTAAAAACGTTATTCCTTAATGAATGTTCACAAGCTTATTATGTTCACTGTTTTGCACATAAACTTCAGTTAGTACTTGTTGCAACATCAAGAGAAGTGAAGACAGTACATAATTTTTTCAATGAATTAATATATATTGTTAATACTGTTGTGCTTCCTCCAAACGTAATGATCAATTGCGATCTGCTCAAAAGGAATACTTCGATCACATGATTGCTCTAGGTGAAATTGAAACGGGCACATGAGCCAATCAAATTGGTTCACTACAACGACATGGTGATACTAGGTGGTCATCTCATTTAAACTCTGTTTGTAGTGTTTTAAATATGTACAATGCCACGTGCTCTGTGTTGCTTGATATTAGTGAAAATGGAGGGACATCTGCTCAGCGTGGAGATGCAGAAGCAGCGTTTAGAAAAATGGGAGTATTCGAATTTGTATTTATCTTGCATTTGATGAAAGAAGTTTTGGGAATCAGTGACGTTTTATGCAAAGCACTGCAACATCAATCTCAGGATATATTAAATGCTATAAATTTAGTTTCGACAACAAAAGCTCTGATTCAGAAATTGCGGGAATCTGGCTGGGAAAAGTTCTTAAAGGTTGTGAACATATTTTGTGAGAAAAAATGAAGTCGAAGTACCGACATGAATGCTCAATTTAGTAATCGTCGGTTTCGAAGTCTACGTGATATCATTACAGTGGAACATCATTTTCGAGTGGACATTTTCAACTCCACAATAGATTGTGTGTTGCAGGAGCTCAACTCAAGATTCAGTGAAAATTCTATGGAACTACTTCGTCTAAGTATGGCTTTAGATCCAAGTGATGCATACAAATCTTTCAATATTGATGATATATGTGCCCTTGCAAAGAATTTCTATCCTAAAGATTTCAGCGAGCATGAAATTTTTGTGTTGAATACTCAGTTGCAACATTATCAGATTGATATTTCTTCTCACAAGGACTTCAAGAATTTGCTTACAATTCCGAGCTTTATCAAAAATTGGTGGAAACGAAAAATCGAAGACCTACTATCTTATTGACAAAATTATCAGACTCATTTTAATTCTTCCGGTATCAACAGCAACCACAGAAAGGTCTTTCTCTGCTATGAAACTGGTAAAGACAAGACTTCGCAATAAGATGAAAGATGAATTTCTTGCTAATTGCATGATTTTATATATTGAGCGAGAAATAGCGGAGAAAATTAACAAAGATTGTATCATAGATGAATTCTATGAAGTGAAAAAAACGTCGTGCACAATTGAAGTAACATATATGTGGTTGTTTGTAACTTTTTTGCTCATTGAAGATATATGATATATTTTGTGATTTTGTCGAACAATTGTCTATATATCTTTTGTATTTAAATATTTTATTTTAAAAAAATTGGCTTCCTGACTGGGCCCCCCTAGCCAAGATTCCTGGATCCGCCCCTGTGTCCGGAGAAATCAAACCGCCTTAGCTCAAAATCGGATCGAGCGCGCAAATAGTCAAAATGAAGCGCGATAAATGACAAGAGACGTTTTTACATAAAAAACTCGAAAAGGATGATGAACCACGTGGTTAAAACTGTTGTATAGTGTCACCCTCATTTGATAAATGAGTGTCAATGTCAAATAAGAGATTACTAATTGTATCATGTCACAATATTGTACTGTCGTTTATTTTGCCTATCCATGAAGTCAACATATAAACTTGAAATTTTTTATTTTCTATGTCTTTTTTAATCAAATTAATTTCGAAATTTGATGGGTTCCCTTGATCAAAGCCTCAAAGGGGTTCAAGTAATCGCCTAAGTAGAGGAACTGTAACGGCCCCAATCGAGAGAAATGGAGGAGATTTGAGCCTCCTACGACGATCGGCGTCGATCGACTCTGCGCGGCTTCCGTCGGGCGCGACTCTTCTTTCTGGAGGAAGTGAAGACCACGGGATTTCTTCCTCCTATTTTACCCGATGCCGCCTGCTTTTAGCGTGACACGCATGGGTGAGACCACGGGATTTCTTCCTCCTATTTTACCCGGCGCCAATGTTTAATTTTATTTAAGCATTGAATTTAATCATTTATTTTAAAATTGTGCCCGGGTTAAGAAAAATTCCTAGTTCCGCCCCTGGTGATAAGCGTCATGTATGCAACTATGTTTTTTAAGATTTTTCTCCAAAATATGTAATCATATTTCTTTTTTTTATTCCACCAAAATCAAACAAAATCGAACCAAACCGTTCAGCTCAGTTTGAAATGGTTCCAATGATTTTCACAGTTCAGTTTGGCTCCAAATTTTAAGAATCACATAAGAATGATTTGTTGTTTTTTTAAAATATTTGCTTATAAATCAAATCTGACCGAACCATTATAGTTCTAGGTGTTCTGAGTTGTGAAGACCTTGATTTAAAGTCATTAATTTTGTCATATTTACAAGATTAAACTTTATAATTTTCATTTTTATGGCATTGTTTGTATACAAAAATAATTTTAATACTAATTAGTAATTATGTACATTGTTGATGCAGGCTTAAACTAACTAATAATTTTGGAGTTTTTCTCATTCCTTCAGAAATATTGGCATTGATTTCAATACGAACTTGTTCACATTTTGGATAATTGTTGTATGGTAATTACAAAAAATATTTGGAGTATTTGAACATGTTTTAGGCACTATTTACATAACTATTTTTTTAATATATATATTTATACTATTCTATAAAAGAAAAATAAAATTTGGTGCAACATTCATAATACCTATAATATTCTCATTCTTTTTAGTTAATGGCAACAAACATTCAAAAAAAATTAAAAACAAAGGTCATTTTAGATTTTCAAATCAGATAAGTCAGTTTTATGTCATGTCGCCAGCAGGTCCAACTTTAAGTCTCTATTTGGTTCGGCGTTTTGCCGCTTCGTTTTGGGCAAACACCGTCGGAAGGCGGGTAAACAAATGAACCTCCGGCGGCGTTTGCTCCGTTTTCACCCACCCGCCTTGAGAAACGCCCCAAAAAGCTCCGTTTGGAGAAGCCACCTCCCCCCTCCGATTCAAACACTCTGTTTCCACCCGCCGGATCGATCCGCCACCGCCAAACCAAATGAAGCCTAAGTCACATCGCAATGCATTTTAGTGGACTTATCAGATTTGAAAATCTAAGGGGTCATTTGTTTGATAAGTCTAGCTTTATGTTATCTTGCCAGCAGGTCCAGCTTTAAGTCCCATCGCAATGCATTTTAGTGGATTTATCAAATTTGAGAATATAAGGGGTCCTTTGTTTTTAATTTTTTTATAGGCGGCGAATGGGTACTGTCGCGCGGGGCACGAGGCCGGGGGCGGGCGAAGCCGCCGCCGCGTCTTAGTATTGTCACGCGGGACACGAGAGCCGGAGGCCTGCGTCTTAGTATTGTCTGTCACCCATGTGTGTATATATATAAGTTAAATTGGAGACATCGCGTTCGTTGAATTAGGATATATTATATATCTTTATTATAATACAAATTCGAAAAAGCAAAACCCTACTTTGAAATATCCACTTCTTCTTTAACCATCAGCCGCATTCTCCTTCCTTCAGCTCCGGTCCACTTCGGTTCGCCGCCTATCCACTTCCGCCGGCGATCGAAACCTCCCGCACCTTCCTGCTCTCGGCCGCTTCAATGTTTTCCTACTTCTTCATCACCAGATGAAACACCGTACTCCTCCTCCTGCTCCGCCGGCCATCAACTTTCCGTCATACTCTGTATTTTCGTGATCGAACCGTCGAACATGTCTTGATTCGTTTGCAACTATGCTTTTGCCCCGTGACATCGTAGACGCCTTCGATCTTCTCTCTCCTGCTTTGTATTTGCGTCTCCTCCGGTTCTGTGCCGCGGAGATGAAATATTTGAAATATGAAAAGACATGAGATCTGAGAATCAGTGCGAGGCAGAAGAAATCGGGTCGAGAGTTTTCTTCTTACCGATCCCCCCGGATGAACCGATGCTGACGTTCAGGAGGAGATCCTCGACTAGGGTTTATGTCGCCAAAAAGGCAATCGGGGACAAACAACCCGGGAGAGTGAATTATTTAACTAGAGTTCTTCGATCAGGGAAGCGCCTCTGTCTATCCGAGCCAACGGAGAAGACTGAGAACGACATCTCCGGTGATTTGGCTGGTTTCCGGTGGCTGGAAAGAAATGAGAACGAGGAGAGAAGATTGGACGAGCCCTTCGTGCGCGAGTCCGATGGGAATGCAATGACTGCGCGGGCGGTGCGAGGCCCAGGCAAAATGTTTGTCAACTTTTACAGCCGAAAGCGTCGGAGAAATCCTTCATGGGTTGGCTTGGATTCATCTTCTTCATCTGGTAGGAGGGAAACTTATGATCCAAGATTTAAGGTTGTTTTTTCAAGAAAACTAAAGAACACCAAACCAGATGTCGTGAATGATTTTGACAAAGTAAAAGGTTGTCACTTCGGGGAGACTAAAGATTTCTTCAGAAAATCGAAGAGCCAACTTCTGGAGGCCATCAATGTTAATCAAGGTGAACTCTGGACTAGTTTTAGGGATCCGCTGGTTCTTGGCGTGGTCTCAAAATCTTCATGTGATGACAGTTTACTCAAGTTTCACAGATTTCTTCTATCTATAATAATCTGGATGAGGAGAACCAAAATGAATCTGCATTACTTTGCTGCATTTCTTTTTTCTGATCCAATGTTTTATACTTTTCTTCAACGTGGCATCCTTTTCTTGCCTGTTGCGAATCATAACAAAGTAAGTTTTATTTTTTGCTGTTCCTGCTTAATTGTTCTACTGTGGGATTTCTAATGTTTAATGTTTTGTTTTCTTTATCTCCAGAGTTTTTTACTTGGGAGTTCTATTTCCAACTTTGGGACCTGCAAGATTTACAGTTCATGTGAATCTCTTCCCCTAATATGTCTAAATTTCCTTGCACTTCCTTCCTATTTTAAGAGCTTGCAATTTGCCGCACTTCTTGGTTCCCGGTTTCTCTATTTTTCCCCCTCAACATATCCCATGTCCTTGAACAAGAAGCTGAATTCTGATACTCAATTTGAGGTTTGTGATTCTCATGTTCACTTGGAGACTAATTTTCTAGGAGCTGCACTCTCCTCTTCTGTAATTTCCACAGTGGATAAGAAAGCACCCATTTCTTTTCAGACTTATGAACTTGATGCACAAAGTACTGGAAGATTGCGTGGTTCCAGGCTAAGGAAACTCCAAAGGAAGAGGAACTTCTTAAAAGTTTCTAGTGCTCGCAAGTTTTCTTCAATGAAGAGAGGGCGATATATTGATGATTCATTCAATTTTCACAGCAATGGAGTGAGATCTACAGGAGTTACTAAAAAGAACCTGGGTGGACAGACGAAGGAGATGAAGGCAGCACTATCCGATATCAAGTTGAACATCGATTCAGTTCAATGCAATGCAAATATTTTGGTTACTGCTGGTGATAGATGTTGGAGAGAAAAGAGGGCTGTAGTTTTGTTGGAATTGTCTAGTTCAGGGGAGTGGTGCTTGGCTGTGAAGATTGGAAGTAATTTAAGGTATATTCACAGACCGCGAGATATGAAGTATACTCTTAACCGTTTCACTCATGCGCACATGTGGATCGCCGAGGATTGCTGGAGGCTCGAGTTCTCGGAAAGGTTGGACTGGTTGATTTTTAAGGAGCTGCATACAGAATGCCGTCAGCGGAATAACCATCCCAAAGAGGATGTTTCTGCAAAGGTTATACCCATTCCAGTGTTCAGGGATGTTCCTGCCTATGAGGATGATAGAGTGGGAAGTTTTGAGCGCCCTGAACAATATATCCCTATGAAACATGATGACGAAATTCTGCGAGCTTCGCTGAGTGAAGCTCCCTATTATGATATGGATTCGGAAGATGAGGAGTGGTTGCAAAAGCACAATTCTTGCACCTCCCCTGTTCTATTGGAAGATAGTTTTGAAAGAATGATATTCACATTTGAAAAAAATGCATATTGTAGTTCATCTAATGGAATTTCCTTGGAAAGAGAATCAAATAATCATGAAAAATTGGGGAGTAAAGACACGGTGGCGGATGTTTATGATTATTGGCTAAAGAAGAAGAAGAGAAAACGGGCTCCTTTGGTGAGAGTGTTCCAGGTAATAATGATGACTATGATCCTTTTGTTCTTCTGTATCATCATATGTTCAGTTAGTTGCTTGTGTTGTTATTTGGCCTTTATCTCCTCACAATACATATTTTTCTAGGTGGTTTTTCATACATTTTGTTTTTTTTTTTAACTTTACCAAGTTATTATACAATCAAAATGATAAAATTATACTCTCCTTTTTATTTTGAATTGAACATCTTATTGTTATTGTCCATAGATAGTACTTTGTGATTTTCTGTAATCATATTATGCTTCACCCTTTCGAGTGGGAGTATCAAAAATCTCCTTTTTTATGACCTAAATTTGTTTTTTTATAGTTGATAGTGCTAATTTCTCCATTCTTAGATTGTCTTAAGTGGTTAAATTTTGTCTTGTTACTGGAGCTGTTGTACGCAACTTTTTATCCAAAGTTATAAAGTGGGTGAGTTGTATTGAAACTAAAAGAAGGCTCTGTTTGAGACAACTGATACCGATAAAAAAACTGTTGATCGAATAGAACTAATTGAATAGAGTTGTCTGAAAAGCAACGATGAATAAGCTGCAGATTGTTTGGAGAGTTTATGCATAAATGTTGATCGAATAACAACTGTTTGAAAACTATTTTTTTCTTCCAAATACCAAGCGTCCGCTCTATCACACTTCGAAGAGATGAATGTGCCTTATTAAATTGCTCATGTCTGCCTTGAACGGAACGATCGCCGCGTGCAATCAAAGAAGTTAGAGCAAAGTCAGAACATGGCTAAAATGTTTGCATACAAACATATCAAAGCCCTATAAACATATTCATGCAATATATAATCACCTACACTTATTATGCTTTTTAGGGACCAATCAATTTACAAACAGAAACTAAGCAATGGCTTCAACTGAGTAGAGAGAGTACTTTTTGCTGGAATCTAAAGAATAAATAAAAGAAAAATCACACAATATCAACATTAAGGCTCCATTTGGTTCGGCAGTGGCGGGTTGATCCGGCGGGTGGAAACGGAGTGTTCGAAGCAGAGGGGGAGGTGGCTGCTCCAAACGGAGCTTTTATGGGCGTTTCTCAAGGCGGGCGGGTGGAAACGGAGCAAACGCCGTCGAAGGTTCATTTGTTTACCCTCCTTCCGGCGGCGTTTGCCCAAAACGGAGCAGCGAAACGCCCAAACAAATACAACCTAAAATGAACTAGATAGTGAAGAGAGGAACATGCTTTTGACCCGAGAAGTCGCATTCTGGTCTAATGAAGTGATAAATTGTAAACTATTTGTAAAAGGATCGCTTTTGACTCTAGTCTTGATGTCTACCATTTCTTTCATTGTCATTGTCAGCGCAGCCATCTCCATCGTTGACCAAACCTTGGGCTCCATTAGAACTGTAAGAATGCATTCCTCCCTCATAGTTGACTTAATTTCATCATCCTCACTTCCTGATTTTTTTGTTTTCCAGTTTGTATCGTTCTCTCGAGAGAATCATGCCATCCAGAAATATAATTATTTTATCAGAAATTCCTGCAAATCAGCCGTTCATCAAGGAGCTGCCCCGGACTGGGCATTGGCTGCGTCATTGTTTTCTGCAGCTATGCCCTCGCAATCTGGTATGACTCCATGATGATCATGAGTAAAGGCTACAATGGCTGGAAACTGGGAAATCGCAGAACTGCGATAACTAACAAACAAAAATGACTTGATGGATAACCCCTTCATCCGATCTTCTCTGGAAGAAGTAAAGGAGCGGGATCGTCGGTGTAGGGTGCGGAGGCATCACGATATAGCAGGAGATCCTTCGACTTCCGGATGAGATAAGAAGGGAGAGGGATCAAGAGCGACAGGAAAAAAAGAGAGAAGCGCGATTTCTGAACCGCGGACGCATGACCCTTATAGCATTCAAAAATAACCCTAATACGGAGGTTTTGGAAAAGAGTTTTTCAAAGGGTTGCGCGTACAAACGGCTTAAGAACAGCTCCGGCGGTTGCAATATAGCTTTTCCATCTGCCAGAGCTGTCCCAAACAGAGCCAAAATATGGTTTTATTCTATTTTTTCTCTTTTGATGCTATCTATGTTCCTGTTTTAGTATTATTTTTATTGTTAACTCATGCAAAATTATTTGTAGAAAAAGTACATCATTCTAATTTAATAAGTCACTCTTTCAAGATTTAGTTAATATTTGAAATTCCTTGTTCTAAAATCTAAATACAATTGAGATTTAGTTTAAAATTTTAGTAGCCTACTGGTAAAACAATATTTATTAGATAGAGTCCTCTTTGGTTATCATTCATTGCAATGGGTGCAGTCAATACATTAGAAAAAGTGAAGACTGTTATGGGTTGCGTGCCCAATGATGATGTTATGGGTTGCATGCCCAATTACCTAGTCTTAATATTTTTCTTGTCTTTATTAATTTATCTGTATGTCCTCTTGTAAGCCTTTATAAAGTCATATGGTGTGTGGTATGAAGTAAGCAATGAAAGAGTTCTAATCCCAGTCTTTGAATGTGAGATCTTGGTAGCTATCTCTTCTAATGAGCAAGCCCCGCTTAGGCAGCCACGGTTACGGCTCCGGTGTATCCTCCACCACATCATCTCCACCTCTGACCACTACTCCGGTTACCTCTCCGAGTTGGACTCTAACAACTTTGGCATCAAAGCCTTCCATCCTCCCCAGCATAACTTCCATCGGATCGATCGACATCCAATCGTTGTTTTCCAGCTGTTGTTTCCTTCATTACAGCCCTTCAACAAACAACAACCCGCTCCATTCCTTGGAATTAATCGTGCCCACCATCTTCTTTCCCCTTCCAGAAGACTACGCCGCCCTCCTCTCTGCTTCCTTGCCAGTGTACGACTTCAACCGATGACATCCTACTGTTGGCTTCTGCGCGCACACCTTCTTTTGGCCACACCTTCTTTTGAAGCCTTTTAAAGAAGCCTCGCCACCTCCAGCACCAACCATAAGGGCCGGGTTTCTCAGTGTCTAGCATAGTCACACCATGCGGTGCCTGAAAATCTGACGCTACCAGCAGCCATCGACGCAAGAGACATCTCCTCGTTTCTTTCCATCGATGCCCATCTTCTTCCACCTCTTCTCCGTTGAACCGCCCACCGACATCTTCGTCGACTTCCTGCAACAATCAACCCGCTGTTTTCGCTTCGCATCCGCCTCGAGCCAACTCTGCATGTCGTTTTCCTCGAGCCAGCTCTGCCTGTCGTTTTCCTTGAGCCGTCTGTCATTTACCCTTAGGCAACAGACTGCCCTCACACGTCGCACGCTTATTTCGAGCCCTCACTTAGTCCTGCCAGTGCTTTTAACTTTATTATTATTTTCTTTTTCCTGCATCATCGAGTTCTGCACAGCTTCTCTCCACACCGACAAACTTAATTAATTATTTTAATTAATTCTTCTCTTGAATTAATTAAGTAATTAATTTATTATTATGGATTGCAAGCGTAGTGTCACAGAGATTGTTGCCCTTCATTCGATAGAGGAAATGATGATCTGAGACGCACGCCTTCGGGACGCTGAAGCACGTCGTCAGGATGCCATGTCCACTTTCCTCCACAAACTTAATAATTTGATAACTGCTCTTCCGCCAAAGATTTCACCTTCGTTGCCGCCGCCTCTCCTCTTGCAGTCGCCATCTTTTTCGTCTGCTAACGTACCACCGCTCTTCGCGATGATTGTTCCTCCGGCCACGTCGACGCTTCTTCTGCTAGCACTTGCTCTGCCAACCCCGACGGACCCGTTCCTGCCTCTGGCCACATCGCCGCCTCTTTTACGGGTCTTTTCTCTGGCCTCGCTCATGTCAGACCCTAATTTACCGGGCCCCTTGGATCCCTTCCTTCAGTCGGCCAGTCCCAAGTCGGCGCCACCATTTTTCCTTGACGTTGCTCGCTCTCCGCCCGAGCTACCATCGTTCCGCCCGTTCATCATCATCATTTCTACCTCAGTATCTGCTACAACAACACAATACCAAAAATTGTTTTGGCGCAAAATTAAAGAGCCAGACGATCATGCAGTACAAGCCTCGTTCAAGTTTGAGGACAAGCTCGATTTGAAGGTCGCGAGAGATTTTATGGGCTACGTGCCCAATGATGATGTTATGGGTTGCATGTCCAATTATCTAGTCGTAATATTTTTCTTGCCTTTATTAATTTACATGTATGCTTTCTTGTAAGCCTATATAAAGACATTTGGTGTGTAGTATGAAGTAAACAATGAAAGAGTTCTAATTCCCCATCTTTGAATGCGAGATCTTGATAGCTCTCTCCTCTAACAAGCAAACCCCGCTTAAGCAGACACAGTTACCTCCGTTGTATCCCCCACTATCATCATCTCCATCTCCGACCACTACTCCGACCACCGCTCTGAGTAGGACCTTAACAAAGACCACTCATCAACAACCTGTTATGGGCATTCACGCCTAGTTATCATGTTACCAGTTTTCATCCTAATTTAATTAATACGAGTCGTTAATGTATTATTGATATTTGAGTCAATTAATGTGTGTCCTTAATATGCTAATTGTCAGAGGTCAATTAATGTGTTATTGATAATTGAGTCAATTAATATGTATTATTAATATGTTGGTTATTAGTTGGACCATTTAATGTGCATCATTAATATGTTCGTTGATGGTTTAGTCTCGAAATCTTATTTAAAGTACTCCTCAGAGGATGAACAGAGTATGCAAGAATTAATCTATTTCCTTTTGTCCCCTTGAAGAGATTTGGTTAGCTCTCTGACATAGGACGGGCTATGAAAAGGCTCTGCGGACTAGCCAATGCATGTGTAAAATGAACGTGATTAAGCCCAATCTAAATGATGCGTGCATATTTTCAATTTATCCGAAAATAAACGTTTCATCAGGGGGCTCACCAAGAGGTATGTATAAAAATCCATTGCGAATGCAACGACTGCTCGAGTGAAAATCATAGACATCGACAATAGGTCACGACTCTAGAGTATGGTGAGTGTCTATCACAAGAACGAACTCATTTGATGGGTCAGCATGTGGTATGTCCCAAAACTCATCAAGAGTGTCATTGACTGGTTGGTGGTACATTATAAAAATACCAGAAGTGTGCTTAAGAGTTCTAAAGGAGATCCCTAAATACTGGATGTTACATTCAAGATCCACTATCTGGGGCACTATCGATATCAGGGGTGATCAAGCTTGTAGATTAGTGTTGACATGTCATTTTTAGGGGGAATCAACATGTTTTTGCACTATTTGACAATTCTGGCATTTTCCAATATTGTGGCCGATATGTCGGATATGTCAGCCCAATATTGCGGCTAATGACGGCCCGATATTGCAGATTTTTTTAATTTGTTCAAAATCAGTTATAAAATAACACCAATTATATATGATTAAACATTTGTTAGTACTTTAATTTTCTCATGAATTTTAGTTTACACTTAATTAGATAAAATAATTACCATCTATTTTTAAATGAAAATATTATGAAATATATATATATATATAATTATAATATTACAATCTGATATTTTGAAATGTCCCGGATATATCCCCCACAATCCGACATTCGACATAAAAAACCCAAACCGACATGAGTCCGACATCTGACTTCTGCAACCTTAAGGGTGATAGTGGAAGAGATGTCAATAACTCAATACTCATAAATGGGTCAATCACCTGAATCCAAGGTTGTCAGGATCGTGATCCAGATCATAGGATCTTACGATCCTACGATCCAGATTTTGTAAATTGATCCTGATTTTGTAAAGCGATCCTCGATCTGACCATACTATCAGATCCGATCCTATCTCAGAACGATTTCATCTAGGATCTCGATGCTGACAACCTTGCTTGAATCTCAATCTCACAAGGACAAGGCTGCTCAACTTGAGGCTCAATAGGGGGTTGCCAAAGAATCCATCAACAAGGTGATGGTCCTCCCGAGGCAAACCATCATAAGGGGTAGTGTTCTCAAAAATGGGTGATGCGGCTACCACAAGATCACAACTAGTCTCTCAACTCCCGGTTGTGATGCGGCTCGGGGTGCCTTAGGTGAAGTGTGGAGGAAGTCTATATTCAATAGTGGGTCTATAGGTATAGTGTGGGACACTGTGTTTAAGTAAGGTGTGAAGGATGGGCATACCATCACAGTGTCATTGGGCCGCCCGTCCTCGCTCTCGTGATCACGCTCACTAATCATACTAGTTTCACTCTCCCCCTATATCGTACAATCAAGGTCAAAGTCAACTCCAAAATCAAGTGGACACTGAGTTTCTTCAAGGTGAGATGAATCAAACTCAAGTGTCGGGTCACTTGGTGCATCAGTGGCTTAACCTAAAATCCTTAGGCTTTCCTTTGAAGAAATTCGTTATATGAGCCAAATTTGCCTCCAAACAATCAAATTGCTCAAGAACTCCGTATTAAAATTCAACTTCTGCCATGTCCGTTTTCGGGACACTAGGAAGACGCATATGTTGTCATCTAGATGATGGCGACCTCTATAGGGTTCTTGAGGGTCATCGATACGGCCGTCCATAACGTAATCAGGTCGTGCTCGTGGGTGGACGCGAGCCCTACGAACGTGCGGTGGTGATCGCTCATATATATACTTGGGTTCCTCAAATAGAGGAGATGTGTAGCGACGATGATCTGAACGATACTCAAGTCTTCCATCATAAAGTCGTGTTGAAGGATCAACATGATCCACTCAAGTGTGGGGATAAGGACGACGATAATCATCATAATGTGAAAACCTCTCCGAAGATACTCTATGGGATCGAGCGTAGACGGATTGTGGCTCCTCAAATAGAGGATCAGTGTAGTGACTATCACTATAATAAGACATTGAGTGGCATAACCTATAGTCCTGCGTATTATAAAGTAAGTCATAACCTGGGATCTGATACCAAACTGATGTCGGGATGGGCTATGAAAAGGCTGTGCCGACACACTAATGCAATCCTACGTACATGTGTGAAATGAATGTGATCATGTCCAATCTAAATGTTGCGTGCATAGTTTCAATTTAGCCGGAATTAAACGTTATCAATAAGTTTATAAGTGGCTAGCAAATCAACACAGTGTTCACAATAATTTTCACGCGTGTAAGCAAACATTCACGCTCTTTTCACAACTGGTGTTTTCCTAATTTGTCGGATCATTTTATTCTGGGTTTTATTTGGCGATCTCTCCAATAAGTCGTAACAACGAGTGCGAACGATGTGCGCTATACAAAATAAACGAGTACATGCGTGATAAAATTATATGTGTGCTAAAATAAAGATATGCGAGTAAAATAAAGTCATAATACGATGATGTGGTGTTTGTTGCATCAGCGGTGGAGACCGAGATACAAGGGAGCTGAGCTCAACTCATGGAGAATGCGAGGGGAGAGGAAGAAGGGGAGCCATGCGCAACCCTGACCCTAAAAATGGAAGGAGAAGAAGAGAACTCAAGAGATGGATAAAACTTTGGTTAATTTCATTCATAACTCAAACAATGACCCAATGGTCTATTTAAAACATTACAAGTGACATCTGTGTAAATTACTGCAAACTAAAAGAGATGCACGAAATATTAAAAACCATCCTTAAGACTCGTTATGACTCAACTCGATAATAGTAGACTCATAGAACTCGAATAATATACTGAAAGACATGATAATAAAATATGTGTAACATAATCAACGTAGATAGTGAGGACCCATAACAATTTCATGGACCAAAGGAGTAAGCTTATATAACAGATGTGCACTTACATGATGACCCAAGCCGCTACTGAAGTTTGCACCAAAAAGCTCAGGGAAGACACTAGCGCTCTGTTTGGGAGGACTTATTTTTAGCGGTCAAGCGGTTACGACCGCATGTACCGGACCTTAATTAAGTCCCGGTACATGCGGTCGTAACCGCTTGACCGCTGAAAATAAGTCCCCCCAAACAGAGCCTAGGTCACTCTCAAGTTTCAAACATAATCGATGAACTCACTCCAAGGCAAGCCGTTAATGTCGTGAGAGCAACGCATGAAGAGAACATAGTAGCCATCGCGCTCCCCGCCCCACACTCTCTCCAACTATTACGACACCAACTACATCGGCCACCACTCTCAAACCATTACTTTGATGATGACTACACAGAAGGAATCGCCACTCCTGACCCTCACGGTTCCCATCCCGCAAGCTCATCAATCGCCCTTGATCATCCGAGGCCACCGACACCCTTGTTCCGACTTCAATCACCCAGTTATCGGGATCACCGCTACTACACATCGGGTTTGTCAATTCTATCTCTGGGTCCTCGTACTTAGTTTAATTAATATGAGTCATTATTGTATTAATACTTGAGTCAATTAATGTGTGTTAATATGTTCGTTGTTAGTGTCAATTAATTTGTATCATTAATATGTTAGATGTTAGAGGCAATTAATATGTTGTTGGTAGTTAAGTCAATTAATATGTGTCATCAATATGTTAGTTATTAGTTGAGTTATTTAATGTATGTCATTAATACGTTAGTTGATGGTTGGGTCATGTAACCTATTTAGTATTCCCCTTAGAGGATGGTTGAAGTATTCAAGAATTAATTTGTTGCCTTTGTCCCTTGTAAGATATTTTGGTTTATATCTCTCTCGAGCACATCCCACCTAAGTAGTTGCAGTTTCGGCTCCATAATATCCTCCTCCTGCCTCTGGCCGTTCCTCCGACAGCTCTGCCAACATTTTTCCGTGGTTGAGGCGCGAGAGGGTGATTGGGCTAATGAACGGTTTTGATATCGAGTTGTCACTGACTCGTTATAGAATGTCAATGGTGTTGCCGAAGAGCTGGCTGCAGTTGAAGATGATGGTGGAGATGTGTGAATACTGTGGAGCCGAAACAACGGCCTCCTAAGCTGAGTGTACTCAGGAGAGAGAACTATCAAAATCTCTTTAAGGGACACATGAAATAGATTAATTCCTACATACTTCATTCATCATTTAAGGAGTATTTAAATAAGATTATAAGACTTAACAGTAAACTGACATAATAATGACATGCATTAAATGACTCAACTAATACTTGACTAAACTACCAACCACTCATTAATAGACTCTAACAACTAACATATTAATGACATATAGTACTTGACTCAACTATCAATTGACGTATGACAAATCTATAAGTGGCGGGAAAACGATGACCTAACCCTACATGCTATGCAAAGTCTGACAGTTAGATCGCAATTGAATAATAAATTTTAACATACCACGCAAATAATTCAAGACAAGGCAAAATAATTTAATTAAGCGAAGCAAGCTTAGGTTTTCCTCCGCGTGAAGGGTCAAAGCAAGAGCGCGCGATGAATAGACTCTGCAAATCACAATAATAATCTAACCAACAACTACCGTGCAAGATATTCAAAACAAGTACAAGACCCAATCCAATATAAATATGCTGAAAATATCAATCAAGTACAACAAAATCTCACCAAATAGTGGGCTGACCACGACATTGAAGAATCCGGAGCCGGGTGTGTTTTGACGGCGATCTAATGTGGAACCGGTGGCTGTCCTCGGTGTGGAAATAGCGGCGGTGGCTGCCCTCGGCGGTGGATGGCGAGATCGGGCCGAAAATAAATAGATCCGGCCACGTGGGAGTAAATCCGGGCAAGGGAAGGGTAGATCCGATATTTTGGGATCAGATTCGGGCTAGGGATTGTTGCACGAACGGTGGAAATAACGGATCAGAGTGCTAAAACTCTAGATCTGGACTGATCTAGAATCTTAGGGCTGCGAGGAGGTGGATCCACGAAAATAAGGGTTAGAGAAATTGGGGGCCGACAGTTGGAAGCTTGTCGGATGCTGGGAGGGCAGTTGAGGGGCGGTGGGGTTTAGATCTGAAGGAGGGTGGCTGCAGGGTGTTGAGAGGAAGAGGGGTGATCGGCTTAGGTGGAGGATTAGGCAGGTGGGGTGGTGGAGGGCAAGGGAGGCCCAGGTCGTGAAAATCAGGCGGAGGAGGTGAGGGATGGGGTGGCCGGCTGCAGGGAAAAATAAAAGAAACTATAGGAATGAATAACGAATATCATTAATGAACAATGACCCAATGATGAAGATGAATTTGCTGGTGGAGTTTCAGCCGGCTGTAGGGGTGATTCCAGATGGTGGATGGAGGATTCGAGGTGGGGAAAAGGGAGCTATGGATAGGTAGTACCTTGGGGGGAAGATTGAGCACCTAGGAGTCGTCACCTAGGGTTCCACGGATTCGGCACCGTGGTGAGATCGCGGAATTCCGGGATAAACTTCTCCAAAATCTGCAATGCCTTCAACCAGCCCATAAACCATTTATTTATAATAAAAGGAGGATTAGGGCATCCCATCATTGATGACTATAATTGGCCGAAGGTGGGGCCACCTAAATACATCAAAATAAAATGCAAAATACCGAAATAATATATCAAATCGATTCGCAACGCGAATCCGAACACATCTGCGGAGTCTGATCGTCGATCCGGGCACGCCATATATGGAAAGTCGCCAAATCATCCCCGAATGGATCCAAAACTCGTCATCCACTGCAAGTGCTCGTCTATGCTCCGCATCATCAATTATAGTTTAATGACTCGTATTCATTAAACTAGGCACGAGTACTCATAACATGATAGCTAGGCGCAAATGCCCATAACACAACCCCTTTATTATTATTATTTCACTTATTACATGTTTAAAATATATGGCTAATATTATTATCTTTTTAAGTCACACATGTATCACTCTTTTTGTAATAATGTGTCACATGCATCATACATTTTGTAGTACACTATTCTTGTGTTCTAATTGGCAGGAACTTGGTTGATATTGAAAGATAAATTTAAAACACACTGGTTTGGCTCTAAGTGTAAAGTATGAATGGCAATAGTCGTTGATGAACATCTACTTCATTATACTCTGTTTTAGCATATTTGTTCATAAAACTATTGTGCTTACATACCTATCAAAGTGATAGAAAGTATGTTTCTCTTGGCATCCTTTAGAAGAAAGTTTGAAAAACATGATGAATGGAAGTTCTATGCATTTTTTGTTAATTTCATGAAGCACAAATACTGATATGAGATACTGATACAAACATAAATATGAGAAGATGAAACACGAGGAACCCTTTATTATTCTATTTATTAATGTAGGTCGTGTTAAAAATACAGCTAATATTTTTATTTTTCTCTTGAAACAATAGATTTATCACCATTTTGTAATAATATGAATGAATCACATGTATCATATATTTTGTACTACACTATTTATCAGTATTCAAATATTAACTAAAACAGTAATAAGGATGTGAGAAAATATCAGCTTTTTTATTTATCAATGTTGTTAATGCACCTTGGCTGCATTGCACACTTATTTATTCTACCAGAAATGTGCTCATTTATTAGTTTATCTATCCCAGATTAAGTATGCTGATGAATACACTTCACAAAAATATGTTTGACTTCTAGAAGTGTCCGTGATTCTCAACAGTCATCTGTTGATATAATCTATTTATCAATAGTTCAAAATTTCCAGCCTAGTTGTGTCAAGGCATGGCATGGTAATTAAGCTTAACGATTGATTTTTTGGTTATTTAGGTCTTTATTTCTACCTTACAGGTCACCAACAATTTTAAGCTGAGAAATTCCAGGGAGGAAGAAATTCCTGCTCTGATAACCATGTTTAAATAGAAAGGAAATATACGGTGCGATTTATTCATCCCTTAAGAAGTGTATTTAAAGGATTAACAAGGACTCATAAAGTAGAAACTACAATGTGAGACTAAATCTCAAACACTCCTAAACGACTCTAGTAATGCAATAACACTAATAAATTCAACAAATACTATTAGTATGTTTTGTTTTAAAATAACACTAATTGTACTGTTCCCTTTGCCTCGTGGCCTCACGGACCTCCGGACAATGACACATAATTTGTAACAGTATAGGCCGTTACAGATTCACCGACGAGATCGTTGTCGCAAGAAGGGAAGGACTCGGCCTTCGGTGTCTAATTCCTAAAGCTGATCCTTATCTACACAAACTAAAAGACAGTAACATTTTCATTCCTTATCAGAGTATGCATCCATGGCGTTTTATAGATCCAGATTACAAGTAGACATTCATGGCTTGCCACGTGGTGGCTATACAAGCCGTTACATTCTTGCCTTTCGTGACTAAACGACGGCCTCGTCGTTTGATTTCACCAGGGTCAAAAACCCAAATGATGATGTTCAGGGTAATTGAGCAGTGCTCATGTTGTGTCAAAATGACGCCCTCCTGGATCAAAAACAAAGTTATCTCTGAGTAGATGTCGGAGTTGAACAGGGAGACAAAAATATCACAATCAGTGACGGAACTGTCAAGAACGACATCTTTTGTGTCCATGAAACTCGAAGAAGACTCTGAATGAGCATTTTAAGCCCGGTATTGCAAGTATTCATGGATGTTGGTATCAGCCCGTCTCTATGGAAATTGATAAGTGCAGAAGCACGTTGAATGCCCTCGCTAATTTTGAGTATTGCATTTTTTAAGTAATCGAAATGTTGATTGATTTCCATTTGAAATGAAGTAAACTGTGCTTCCAACTCATGCAAACTACTGGTGTAATTAGAATCGTCCATTGAAAGGTGGATGTGGAGATCTTTCATCTCCGTTTCTATTTGGAAGGAGAAATCGATGGGTCTTTCATCTATGTTTCCATAAGGATGGTCTGCGACATCTGGAAACACATGAAGCATCGATGATGCCGTTTCATGGCTTGTTGAAGCTCTCTTTACTCCTTTATCCGCGGGGATGGTTGTAGATAAAAAAGCATGTTGTTGAAAACCTGGCCCAAGTATCTTGAAGGAAGAGGTGGGGGATGATTCAGATGTCCTGGAGGTGGTGGTCCACAATGGAAAGAACTTGGAGTGGCGGCTCCTTATGGGCTTGGAGCGTCGGTCGCGCCGTATCACGTATGAGTTTGGAGCAATGGTGGCGCAGTATGAGCTTGGAGCAATGGTGGCGCAGTATGAGCTTGGAGCGACGGTGGCGCCGTATGAGCTTGGAGCGACGGTGGCGCCTTATGAGCTGGGAGCGACGGTGGCGCTGTATGAGCTTGGAGCGACAGTGGCGACGTATTAACCTGGAACGACGACGGCGCTGTATGAACTTGGAGTGTTGGCGCCGTATGAGCTTGGAGCGACGGTGGCGCCGTATGAGCTTGGCGCGACGGTGGCGCCGTATGAGCTTGGCGCGACGGTGGCGCCGTATGAGCTTGGAGTGACGGTGGCGTTGTATGAGCTTGGAGTGACGGTGGAGTTGTATGAGCTTGGAGCGACAGTGACGCCGTATGAACCTTGAGTGACAGCGGCTCAGTTAAAATTTGGAGTGCCAGTGCTGTAAAAATAGGAGGAGTAGCAATAGTGCCGTAAAAACTTGGGGCAATAGTGGCGCCGTAAAAATTTAGAGTAACGGCGACGCCTTACATATTTGGTTTGGTGACGGCATGCGACCAAGAAAATTGTGGAGACCCTCTTCCATTGACGGAATCAAAGCCCTATGATGTGGTTCTTGATGGCAAAGGAACGGTTGCGGTGGCGCCAATGTGGTTCTTGATGGCAAAGGGATGGTTGCAGTGGCGCCACTTCATGGCTCTAATGTGGTTCTTGATATTGATTTGGCATTGAATCAGCAGAATCTCGTGTTCTCACATTTGTAGTCCCCTCTTCTTCATTATTGCGGTGAAAGAATCGGTACTCCCCCCCATGCTTTCCCAAGTGAAAAATAGTGGCGGTCATCAGGCTCACGATATGAGGAAGAGCAGAGAGATTTCCTATGAAGAAGCGGCGGGTAATGTTGCAGACGAGCGGTCAGAGGTGCCATCCCCACATGCTGCTGTGGTGGATGAACCCACATTTGATGATGCGGCGGTAGAGCGTTTGGCACTTGGTTTGAGTAGCTCTGCCGATGGTGGTAAGGAGGAAGGCAGAGCATTGGGCTCGACATGAGGTGTGGTTGAGGGTGATAGCTTCCCGGCGGGTAAGTGAATATTCCGCGGCTCTGCTGCAACTGGTGATGGCTGGAGAAACCCTCCATCATTATAATTCCCCCGCTATGCTCTGTTACTGGATGCCCTGCCGGAGAGCCGGCGATGGACAGGAATAAAGATGGATAACAGGATGGATTGACAGCTTTCTGCGCAACTTTCTTGATCGCTGATAGGATAAGAATTGGGTGCCAATAAACTCGGACAATAGATAGCTGTTGATGGCAGATCTTGCGTAGACGCAGTTCTTGCTTATTTCTGCTGAGTTCGCTGCTACAATTGATTATCCATTCGGCAAAGACAACTGGTCAAATCGAGCGAAAAAGAAGGAACTTAACTTTTGCTAGCTCCTCTTTCTCTTGACTCTGTTTGCCAAAGAATTTCAGAGATCTGGAGGTGCTCTCAATACGGACAATATGATCAACAAATTTTTTTTTGGAAATGAAATGCAAATGATGAACTCGAGCCAACAAATCACGGCTCCTTTCTTGATATTATTGAACGATGATGGCAGAAGGCGGGAGTTCAACTCTCCACGACGATGAAGTTGTTGACCTGGGGAGGCAGAGTTGGTACACAGAGATGACGGGATGTCCAATGTGATTGCCGATTGTGGATCTTGGGCCCGAATAGCCGAGGCTAGGAAGAAGATCAGTGGTGTTCCGGTGACGTTCTTGAGGAGAAAGGCGAAGATTTGAAGAGCGTTGATGGCTATTCCGGCGAGATGGCCGGAGACGATGGGAGGACTCTCTCAATGAGAGCACCAATGTAACGGTCTACAAGTCTAGGCCATTACAGATTCACCGTCGAGATCGCCGGCGCCGGAAGGGAAGAAGGGTGTGCCCTTTAGTGTCTAATTCCTAAAGCTGCTCCTAATCTACACAAAGTAAAGACAATAATATTTTCATTCCTTATCAGAGCATGCATCCATGGCCTTATATAGAACCAGATTACAAGTAGACATTCATGGCTTGCCATGTGGTGGCTATACAAGCCGTGACATGGTGGCTATACAAGCCGTTACATAATTTCTCATTATTAAGTATGATGAGCAATCATCTCCAAAAATTGTCGGTAGGACTTGGAACCTGGAAGTCCACCAAAAGCATGTTTCTCATTTCTTGAATGGTGATAGTCAAGGTTTTAAGAACCGGACTAGAGAACGAACCGGTGAGATCAAAGGTTCAAGGTCCGACCGGTTTGACCGGTCCGACTGGGGTTGAACCGTCATCTTGTGATAAAAAATATTTATTTATTTATATATATGCTATATATACATATATTATATTATTTATATTTATTTATATGTTATATATATATTAATATATTATATATGTTATATTTCTATATATTATATATGTCTATATATTTATTTATGTATATATATTAAATATATTATATTATATATTTATATTTATTTATATATATATGTATATATATATGTGTTATATATATATTATATGTATATTTATTGATATAATTTTTATTTATATATTTATATATATAATAAAGTTCATTAAGAATCAACAAGTCGTTAGTGGCATATTGGTTGGCCATCTTAATTACGTTGGAGGTGGTTCGGGTTCGAACCTCACTGGAGGTATTTTTGCTTTGAATATAGGCCCACCTGGTTCTATAAAACCGCGGGCGGTTCTCCCGGTTTCTGGCCCGCTCGGCCGGTTTTGCGGTCCTCATTCGGTCCGCTGCAAGAGCGGTTTTGGGGCCGTGATTGGACCGCCCGAGGGCACGGTTGGTGGTCCAACCTGTGAGGACCCAATTTAGACCCCACAAGAATGTTGAATCTAAGCTTATTTCAAATAATTCGCCTAGGGTGAAGTAAAGAGAGTGAGTACAAAATAAAACACATAATAAACACTTAACTCATATCTTGGGTCGATCTGCTCTGAGTTTTTTTTCATTCTTCCTCAATCAACTTAGTCATTCTTTGCATACTCAGGGTCTCCTTAGTTATCTAAACAAAATTAACGACGATCTTAGTTATATAAATATGACCAAGTAAAAAATATACCTCTTTAACTGTTGTAAAGGTAGACAATAGACATCAGTAGCAATGTGCATAAATCTTCTATTTTCGGTAATAAAGAACTAGTTATGTGACATTCTTATATTCTTATATTCGTCTGAGTTTTTCGTTCTTTCAGTTTCTTCAGGATGTTTTATTTCTTTATGCATATTCATTTGTTCTTTTTCGTATTCTTTTTGTTCATTCTTACAATCAGTCTATTCATAACTCATTCAACTCAGTTTTATCAATTCTTATTCGTTCGTATCGTTATCTATCATCATTCTTCGTTCTTATTTTATGTAATTCATTTTCATTTATCAGTATCTGCATTTATATTCAGTTTTTGTCTTCGTTTAATTCATAATTCGTTTTCAATATCATTATTTTCATTTATATGCAATCTTCCACGTGAAATTTCTTGTTTATGTTTTGGGAAATCATTAGGGTATGTTTAAATGCATTTGGGTCTTCAACGACCCCTGAGCCTTCAATGACTGCATATAAATTTCAGAACTATTCCGCCATGGGTATTCACCCTGCCCCCCCCCCCCCCCCCCCCCCCCCCCCCCCCCCCCCCGCACAGCACTGGTTTAACCCTTATCATTTCTCTCTCTATGCATAATCTTTCATTCTTTTATCATTTCTTTCTTGTTATGACACTTTTAATATTCATCTTAATATCGAATTGTACATCAGTTTTCTTTATTTCTGTTTTCTCTTAAATTTTCTCGCTTTATTCTTGTTATTTCAAATTTACCATCTTTTTATGAAACAAATCTGTCATCTTTTCATCAGGCTCATTTTTGTATCAGTAATTCAAAAATTCTAGTATTTCAGTTTTCGTTTTAATGCACAATCACCAAAATTTTTATTTGGCATAAGAAAGTTATACAATTTGTATTATGAAAATAATTTAAAACTATGCATAATTAAAGCGGTAAGAACTCACTTTGTTTTTAGCTTTTCTTTATTGCTCTCTGAATCCTTTAGTATTTGTTGTTCTCTTTCGTGAGATCTGTTATTAAGTAACCTTACATGAGGAATCTCTAAATCAAAAGCTTATGGAATTTATTTCATTGCATTTACTCACAAAGATTCAAATTCCATCAAAAAAATGACCGCCCAAACATCTACCATTACATTAATTAACTTACTCCATACCTGGCCACTTACTGAGTAACTTCCAAGATATAACATTATTGTTGATCCAAGTTACTAAAGATATATAACTTGAAATCATGATATATCATCGTCGTCTCATTTACTACTTCCAATTACAATATCTTTAAGATAGGCTACAGATGTATCTAAGCACATATATTAATTGTACCATTAGTAATTTAATTTGCATAACAATCTCCAATCGGCCGACCATAACTCCTCCTTCTCTAAGTATACATACAACTTAAATATTTTCATATCTCCAAACTGGACTTTCATCTCCCTAAATAGAAACGATTTTGAGTTCAATAAATCAAGAAACATGAACCAAATCCTGCAATTATTATTATTATAGCTATCAATCATATCCATTATAAGCATAATTTGAAAGCCATAACTCCTATCATCACATAAACATAATTTGACTTCATCAAATAAGCAATGAAAATAGCCATAATAGCATAACTGTAGGAGCTGTCGTCAAAAATCAACAAGCCCTAATTGATCATAATCAATTAATTGTAAAGCCCTTATATCAAGAACAGATGGCCATCGCTAATAAATTCCCCATAAAACAATTTCAGTTTCAGAAAACCCTAGAAACACTTAAAAATTCAGAAATTAACACTACCTCAACTAAGGTTCCACCAAAATGACTTGAAATCGTGGATTGGGGCATGAGAATGCATTTCAGAAACTTTTGATAAGAAAATAAATGAAAGAAATCTCAAAAACTCAAACCCTAGATTTTCTGCCCTCTTCAATAATCCATGCATAAACATCATGAAAGAAACAAGAGGAGTGGAGAGTAAGAGATTACCTCTCTAAGGAAGAAGAAATCATAAGAATCGGAAGAGATTCGGACTCTCGGGAGGCATCAGCGTCGTGCGGTTTTCGTCTGCCCCCTAGAACTTCTCGTGTGAACTGGGAAAGGGAAAGAGTGCGGGCGCTGATTTCTTTTCTCTTGACCGAGCGCCGCTAAACCCGAGAATGACACTGTTATGCCCCCACACCCGCTTGGGTTCCCGTGACATAAATACTCGCGGCGGACCAAGGAGCGCGCGCAAGACAACGGGGCTGAACCATCCGGTTCAGCCCCCACTCATTAAATCAGCCAGAAGGGGGGCTGAACCACTCCGGTTCAGCCCCACTTGGGGGGGCCGGCCGGCCCCCTCCTCTCCCCGGGTATTTATAGCCCGGGGCTGCTTTGGGAAGGATTCACTGAAGACATATCAGGTTTCTTTCCTCCCTTTCCTCAACCCTAACCCTAGTCTCTTCTTCCTCTCTAGTCTCTCTCTTTCTTCCTTGCACGTTCATATCAGACACTCACGCCTCTTTTTGGTGTGAGTCACTATTGAACTGTTCAGTTCAAACCTTCTTCTCACCGAATCGAATCAATAAAGGTTAATATATCTCTCTTCATTTCATAATTACTAATATTATTATATTTTCATTTCCTAGTTTTTAAC
The DNA here is from genome assembly GCA_039583875.1 of Platanthera guangdongensis. NCBI lineage: Eukaryota > Viridiplantae > Streptophyta > Magnoliopsida > Asparagales > Orchidaceae > Platanthera > Platanthera guangdongensis. The sequence continues at coordinate 148,536,300 of CM077149.1, forward strand.
GAACACAAATTATTATTTCGTCGTGTGTCAACATACTTGTATGATGAAGTAATACCTGAAAAGATGGCGGCATCACAATATTCATCGCAACATATTCGTCATACTAATCATACAATCCAATTTAAGATGGCCATGACTGGACCGCCCTGGGGGGCACGCTTGGTGGTCCAACCGGTTGGACCGGACGGTCCGGTTTTCAAAACTTTGGTGATAGTTATGCTATTTAGTAGCGCTGCTTGTTTATTGAAACTGTCATAACTTCTTTGGGCATGTATTTTGTTCATATCTTGAACCATTTTAAACATTGAAATTATTTGTGTTTGTGAGAACTGTCTTTAGGTTTCGGTTTAAGCTTAAAGTCTATGCTTTGTTTTGATAATCAATGCTTCTCTTCAGTTTTGCCAATAAATTTATAACATATTCTTTCTTCGGCGCAGGGGTTATCTCTGAGAAAGCCACAACTGATGCAAAGACCCGTTCTTCGAAAGAAGAGATCTCTGAAGAGACAGCGAAGCCAGGTTGGGAGAGGAAAGCCAATCTGCTGGATTGATTGTAAGAATTCTTCACTTGTTTTTTTCATATTTAATGCTAGCGTGCTGCCTTAAATTCACCCAAATGTTGATGTTTATTTCGTATTAGTGCATACAATGTTCTGTTTTTTTTTTGTTCTTCAATTTTTTTTTCAAAATCAATAAGCTTCAATTAAGTAGTTTTACTGAATAAGATTGATAATTTTGTAATTTAGCAATTTCTCGAAGATGTGTAATTTTAATGCAACCTTGTACGTGTAGTTATCTGCCCCAGAGCCCCAGAAAATGTGATGAAATTATGTTAAAGTTTATTCTAAGAAGTTTACATGGATCAAGATCTTCTGATATAAACAAAAGTTTTTACTAGTTAACTTTGATGCAAATGTTTTGGATTTCATTTGAAGCATTCTCTTATTTGTTTATGTGGTGGAAGTTTGCTATTTGAGCCTTTCTCCTCTTAGGAACAAAATCTTGTTCGTAGTTTTGTAAGTTTTAAACAGAATCATAGTGCTAAGGTTTCGCCTTATGAAGAAATTATCCATCTCTATTTATTACCTGGGGGAGTATGATCGTCAAACAAGATCAAAGAGTATTTTTCTCTTAGCAATCTACCAAACATGTGTCATTATATTTCCTGTATTCTTATGGTCACTTGCCATGAATAGAATGCATAAAAGGATGTAACCAAAATGATTTATTATTGTGGCAGCTTCAAGTCTTTAAGATGAGTTAATATTTTTATGATCTCCTGCTTGAGATCGGTTAAGCAGTCATGAGAGGGAGAACTCGTGGAGGACATCCTCCGGCCTTTCTTGATCTTAGATTTCCCAGTGACGGAGATGGAAGGGGGAAGATTCTTATGATTGGGAGCTGAGCTCAATCCATGTGCGGCAAACTAAAGGGGCATGTCTATCGACTAGGAGGAGAAAGAGAAGAAAATGAATTGGATGAGAGATTATAAATTAGGTCCTACTTCCCTTTTCATTACTTTTACTCATATAAGTAGAGAGGGGGGAAGTTCCAAACATTACAAAAATGCCCTTACCCAGGCATCATATGCGAGTAAAATGCGATGGCACTACAAATTATAAAAAGGTTACCTGTGCCGCATTATTGTGCTCCTAGTTAAGATGGAGGCAGCTAATCATTAGTTGGTGGGAAAGATTTTGGGTGTGCACTGAAGAGGGGCTAGGATTTGGGAGGATTTCAAATGTATCATTTATTACTCTAAGCATGCTCAATGAAACTAATGAATATCATGACCAAAATTTATTTTGGAAGGTTCTAAGCCACCAACTTGGGGAAATTTTGCCATAATGTGCTTTATAAGGACTGAAGAACAAGCGTTTAGGTGAAAAGAGACAGTTAGGCGCTTTATTTTAGGTGAAATCGATCAGGCAAATAGCCCGCATGCTATTTTAAGGCAGCCAGTCAAATTTTTGACAAAGATTGATCCGTTGAAAGTGAACAGGAACACTAGACTCCACATGAGCGGTTCGGTCAAAAAATGAAATCTATCAAGGTCTAATTGCCTTGTATGCCTCAAAACCAACCACCTCGCTCGATTTGCGCAATATTTTATCGCCTAAATCGAACTGCACCGTTGTTTGGACCATGGAAATCATTTTAAATATATAATGGGTGGTTCTGTCTAATTCTGGAAATTTTAAAGGGTCAATGATGGATACATGAAATGTTAGAAATCCTTATGTAATGTGCAGTAAATGCTTTAATTATAATTATCTTGGAGTTATAAGTGACTGAAGAATGAATCACTTGGCAACTTTATTGTGCATAATCAGGAACCTAACTGATGGGGATCAGTCCCGTGATCGTGATCGTGATCATGATCGATGGAGGAGATCTGGACACCACTCGGCGGATCCGCTTTTGCATATTTGCATGAGTTGCATCGATTGGATCGGCGATCCGAGACCGCGAGTGCGTTCGCAGCGTCGTTTTACTATTTATATGTGTTTTGTTTTTTTAGTGGGACTTATATTTAGTGTTTTAAGACACCAGGCCTAACAAACAATCATAGTCGTTCACGTCGGATGTTCAACCGCCCCTCCTGTTATAAATAAAGACGGATGTTCTCATTTTCAGGCATTGTGGACTTTGTGAGTGATTCTAGATCCGACAATCTTTCGTGGTGCGGCACCGTGAAACCCTGGGATTCGACGTCCCGCCGTCCCGGTCCTATTCTTCTCAAATTATCATTTTCGTTTCTTCTTTGTAAACTGCTCCCGTGATTCCTACCCACTATCACACTGAACCGCTTCTTTTTTCCACTACCATCAGTTCTCTATGTACAATAAACAAAATCGTCATTTCCACTATTCACCTTCCTCACCAGAAAATCACACACATCCTTCAACCAACTGCAACTGTTCGTCAGCTTCTCCATTCGCAAGCTTCCTCCACTTCAGTCACTCATTTCGGCCTTAGGGAACCGTCGCTCAACTCTGCCCCTACACTTGTCAGAGCTGGCGATTCTGTCGATCGGCGGTGAAGGCCGATCGTTCTCCTTGTTCTTGCTGCAAGTTTCATTCTATCCCGAGCATCCTTCACTTCCTCTCCATTCACAAGCTTCCTCCATTCCAGTGCAGGTCGTCGTTCCTGCACCGTCTTCTTCCCCCACTTCATCATCTTGTCGCAACCCCCACATATTGCCGCAACCTTCAACTTTTCCCTCAGATACGACCACTAGCCACCATTTTCCCACTTTATCCAACCACCAGTTGCCTTGTCCTATGATCCTATCCAGATCCAGCATTCCTCACCTCCCCCTCACAGCCAGTGCATTCATCCCGTGGAGCCACGCCTGCCGCTATCACCGTATTCCTCGTGCTTGTCAGTATTATTATTTTGTGTTATATTTTTATGTTAAAATTTAATTAATCATTTTATATTTATTTGGGTATTGAGATTGCTAGTGTTATCGTTTAGTTCTTTTTAAATTCTATAAAAATTATTCGTGCAAGTTGTGGTTGAAAATCCTTCATGCAGAGAACTTTTGGTATTGTTCGTGTGCTTGAAAATTAAAGATTCACGCCGTGGTGGATTGCTTAACTTATAAAATTTAACTTGCTAAAGTGTTGGTTCCGGAATAATTATAACATGCACGCATCATTAAGGTTGGACTTGGTCGCATTTATTTCATACATTCACATAGGTTTGCATTAGCGTGTTGACACCCCCTTTTACAGCCCGTCCTGTGTCGGTTTGGTATCAAAGCCTAGGTTAGGGCTTAGTTTAAAATATGCGAGACTAAATTCCGCATCACTCAATGTCATATCATAGTGGTCGTCACTATCCTAATCCTCTATTTGAGGAACTCCAATTTGTCTACGCTCGATCCCATAGAGTGTCTTCAGAGAGATTGTCATATTATTATGATGATTATTGTCGTCCCTATCCTCGCGCTCGAGCGGATCTTGTTGATCCTTCTACATGACTTTATGATGGTAGAGTTGAGTATCTTTCAGGTGAACGTTGTTATACATCTCTATTTGAGGAACCCGAGTCTGTATATGCTCAACCACCACCACACATTCATAGGGCTCACGTACAACCACGAGCACAATCTGATTATCTTATGAACAACCGTCTCGATGACCCTCTAGAACCCTATAGAGGTCACCATTATCTGGATGACATTAGATGTAGTGGTCTTTCTAGTGTTCCAAAAACAAACATGATGGAAGCCGAATTTCAACGATGGGTTCTTGAGCAATTTGTTCGTTTGGATGATGATTTGGCTTACATAACGAATGCCTCAAAAAGAAAGCCTGGGGATTTAGGTCAAGCCACCGATTCGTCGAGTAGAGCTCTCATTGACATGAGAGACCTGACACCTGTGTTTGATTCATCTCACATTGAAGAAATTTAGTGTTCACTTGATTTTGTAGTTGACTTCGACCCTTATTGTATGATACATGTGGGGAGTGACACTAGTAGGATTAGTGAGCATGACCACGAGAGCGAGGACGAGCGGCTTAGTGACACTGTGATGGTATGTCCATCCTCCACACCTCACACTTAATATCTTTTTCGGCAAGAGAGCCTATCCTCGACAATGTCTATTGGCCCACTATTGAGTATAGGTTTTTCCCATACTTTACCTGATGTCATCACGAGCTACATTACGACCGAGAGTCGAGAGCCTATCGTTTATCTCGTAGTGGCCACCTCACCCATTTTTGGGAACACTATCCCATATGTTGGATTGCTTTTTGAGGATCATCACCATGTTGACGAGTTCTTTGGCAACCCCCCTATCGAGCCTCCAGCTAAGCCACCTCATCCTTGTGAGGATGAGATTTAGGTGAGTGACTCATTTATGAGTATTGAATTATTGACATATCTTCGATTATTGCCCCTGATATCGATAGTGCCCTAAAGAGTGGATCTTGAACGTAACATCCAATATGTATGGTTCTCCTTTAGAACGCTTTTGCATACTTCTGATGTTTTGAGAATTTACCATCTATTCATTCACACTCTTCATGAGTTTTAGGACATACCGCTCTCTGATCCACCAGATGAGTTATTTCTTGTGAGGGACACTTGACACATTATAGAGTTGCATCCTATTATTGATGTCTATGATTTTCACTTAGGTGGTCGTCGCATTCACGATGACTTTTCATACATACCTCCTGGTTAGCCCCCCGATGCGTCACATTCCCCGAGAGAATGTCATGTTTGTTGCGCTTCATTTGCATCATCCTTTACATGAGAGTACTCAAGTTATTTCTGGAACTTGCGTTGGTACACAATGCGACGAATTTCATTATACCCTTCCCGGTGGACCCCTTGATGAGCCATATGTTTAGCCACCGTTCATCTGGAATGTATTTATCATTAGTAGGACAATCGAGTTTGAGAGTGTACTCAATGACTCGCTGATCTTGTCTTACTATCTGCACTTGTAGAGACACTCCGCACATTACATTGACATATCTTATTACTGTTGTCTCTGATCATTTGAGTGTTCATCGTGCCCACGACGAATTTTTCTATGCCCCACCTTCTGAGGCTCATGATCATGTACCTGTCTTAAGAGTTTCTTATAGTACTCAACCCCTGATTTACGAGGTTGGTTATGTTAGTTGTTCATCTTTGTTGCTTGTTCATTTATATTTAGTGCATGGTTCATTTGTGTTGCATGGTTCATACATATCGTATGTTTTGCATAATTTGCATGAAATACTTGAATTAATCTTGAAGAAAACTCATACCAATATTGAATTATATAAGGTATGGGCGGATATGCACAAACGTTATCAACATTTTCGGATGGGCGAGCATATCATGGTAAGACTTTGCAAGGAGGGGCTCCCAAAAGGAGTTGTTACTAAACAACTTAAGTGAATGAGTCCTTGTAGGGTTATAAAGAAAGTTGGAACAAATGCCTGCGGGATCGATTTCCCCGCAGATATGGGTATTCATTTTGTATTTAATACGAAATATTTGACACATTACTTTGAGCCTCTCGAGCATAGGGACCACCTATTCTAACACCCTCCCAGTTACAACTTGACACTTCCCCTGATCACCTTGGACGAGCAACGGACTTTCCCGCACCTCACATGATTACACCGATTCTTTTGGATCCACTAGCACAAGAGTTGAGAGCATTATGGATATTGTGATGGACGAGTGCACCACCACCACCACAGACGGTCCTTCTTGTTATTACTTGGTACACCAGAGTGAATGCCCGACCTTCGATGATACTTGGATATCTGCAACGGAGCTTGATAGGCTTGTCCCCAATCTTCGACTGTAGCTCAGACATTTTCATTCCTTGGAGATGAATGATTTTTAGCCGTGGTGGTGGTGGGAGGGGTTGATGGGGATCATCGTGATCCTGATCGTGATTGGAGGAATTGGGTCATCACTCGGCTGAACCCGCTTTTGCATATTTGCATGAGATGCGTTGATTCGATCGGCGATCCGAGACCGCGAGCGCGTCCAGATCGTCATTTTACTATTTATATGTTTTTTTGGACTTGTATTTAGTGTTTTAGGACACCAGGTGTAATGGATAATCATAGACTTTCACGTCGGGTGCCCAAACGCCCCTCTTCTTATAAATAAGGGCGGATGTTCTCATTTTCAGGCATTGTGGACTTTGTGAGTGATTCCAAATTCAACAATCCTTCGCGGTACGACGCCGTGAAACCCCAGAGCGTGACGTCCCGATCTTGTTCTCCTAAAATTATTATTTTCCTTTCTTCTTTGTTACTGCTCCCGTGAGTCCCACCCATTATCACACTGATCCGCTTCTTTTTCTCACGATCATCAGTTTCCTGGGTAGAGTAAACTAAACTGCCAATTCCACTATTCTCCTTCCTTGCCATAAAACCGCACACCTCTCCCACAACTGTTTGGTGACTTGTCCGTTCGCAAGCTTCCTCCACTCCAGTCACTCGTTTCGGCCTCTAGGAACTGCCACTCAACTCCGTCCCTACCCTGGTCAGAGTTGCGTATTTGTCGATTGGCGGTGAAGTCCGATCGATTGATTCCTGTTGCAAATGTTGTTCCACCCCTAGCAGCCTTAACTTCCTCTCCATTCCAGTGCAGGTTGTTGATCCCTTGCCGTTTTCTCCCCCCACATCATCATCTTATCGCAACCCCCACATATTGCCGCAACCTGCAGCTTTTCCCTCCTCGGATAGTCACTAGCCACCATTTCCCCTCTTTATCCATCCACCAGTTGCCTTGTCCTCTCCAGATCCCTGATTCCTCACCTCCCTCTCACAGCCATTGCACAGGTCTTGTGGAACCTCGCTTGCCGCCAATACCGGATTCCTCCTGCATGTGAGTAATATTGTTGTGTTGTATTTTGTGCTAAATTCTAGATGAACATGCTATATTTGTCTTAGTATTGTGGTTGCTAGCGCTATTGTTTAGTTTCCTATAAAAATGATTCGTGCAAATTGTGGTTGGAAATTTTTCATGCGAAAAGACTTTTGATATCGTTCATGCGCTTGAAAATTAAAGATTCACCTCGTGTTAGATTGCTTAACTTACGATTTTTAATTTGCTAAAGTTTTGTTTCCGGAATAATTAAAGCATGCAACATCATTTAAGTTGGGCTTGGTCGCATTAATTCCGCACATGCATGTAGGTTTGCATTAGCCTGCTGGCACAACCTTTCACAGCCCGTCAAAATGTTGTCTTGGCATCATCAGTCATTTTTGTTTAAGCTAAAAAAAAGTAAATCTATCTTGATTAATTCCGTCTTTTATTTCCCTTACAAAATTTAGCACCTCGACCTTAATATGAACGAGAAGGGGACTAAAGCATGAATGCTTGCATGAAGAAGACGAATATACTAATGCCCGAGAGACGAACTCTCACTGAATTTGAATTTGAGGGCTGGTTCACTTAGCCCAACACAAGGATGAAACTCGTATAACTTTCTAGGCAACCTAACAAAGATCAAATACATTAGTTATAATCACCATAAGTTGGAAATTCTCACGATTAATGACTCTTTTTGGCGTCCATGTCTGTCTACATAACAAGTTAACAACCAGAAAGGCGCTCAACTGTTTCTACGTTGGTGTGCAGTGAAGGCGAATGAGGAGGCCAAAGCAGAGGCCCTACTCAAGGTCGAGGAAGCGGAGAATGCTTGGCGCAAATCCGTGGAGGTTGCTGTTCCGTTGCGTTGCCGGGCCCAGTTGCTGATGGAGAATGCCGATCTAGCGGCATACAAATCCGTAATGGCTCTAAAAATTGCCGAGGCCATTGGATCCATGTCGTCTGAGGTCGATCCTTCCGGTCTGGATTGGTTGCCGGAGGAACTTCTGCTGAACTGAAGGAAGCAGCTGCTCCTCTTTCCTTTTTTGGCCAGATTGTGAAGCTGTAATTTTGTATAAAGGTTAGTTAATTTGTAGATGTTGTATGTTTAATTGTCAGATAGCGGCATTCACGGTTGTAAGAGAAATTTCTTCTGATTTGCTCCTATTTTTTAGATGAGGAATGAAGGGGAAAGGAAGATGTGTTGGTTCATTGTTTCTTGTTTATTTAACTTTCAGCAGTGGTGTGTGTGTGTGTGTGTCTATATGTATATATAGGGTTATTTACTGTGACCTTCCCTCGAAGTTTGCAAGTAAATATTTAGAGGTTTTTTTTTTGCGCATAGATGTTATGAAATGTAAATATTGAGAGGTATTATTGTAATTTTAAAAGTTAGAGGAGTGGGAGCTGTAATTATGCAAACTTCATGAGGAGGTCACGGTAAATAACCCTATATATAGATGGTGTATATTTAACTTACGGTGATTGCATCATGTATGAAGAAATAAAGAATTAAAATTGGGGTTTGAGTGAAGGATGTAAACAACTGTCCATGCAAGCTTAAAAGGTGTTGTATGTTAAAAGATGTGGACGGGTTTTGGAGTTACGCTGACCCTTATGGGATCGTGATCCTTTGACCTGGCCATTGTAAAACAGTGACCCTTTGACCTGGCCATTGTAAAACATTTATACCGGAAAAATAGACTTTGAACGAAATGAAAAGGGAGCAGTTGTAAACATTTATACCGGAAAATAGACTTTGAACGAAATGAAAAGGAGATATATAATAGAATTGTAGCCATTGAATATTACCCTATTTGAAATGCATACATTTGTCTCATACTGGAAACAGGAAAGCTTATGTATATACGAGCATCTGCGCACGGACTACGCCCGTGCTCGATGCTCTCGGGCGGCCGGGCATCAGGCGGGCTTCGCCCGCCTGCGCACGGGCTGCGCCCTTGCTCGATGCTCCGGACTGCCTTTCGCCGCATAGAAGCTGACCCTGCTTCCACGCATTTCACCGGCTCGGCACCTGCGCACGGGCCTCACCGGTAGTCGATGCTTCGGGTGGTCTTCAGCCACATAGAAGAGTGATTCACGCGCTTCCACACAATCCATCCTCTCAGCGACTCATCCGCCACTCGCGCCTCCCTGGAGCAAAATCAAATAACCGTAGTGCTCCGAGGACCCGAAGCATCGAGTAACAGTGATTTTGCTATAAGCCCTGTTGTAAGAGAAATTTGATCTACCAGTGAGTGAGATAACACATATTTAGACAGAATGGAGCTGTAAACTATATCCAGCTGCTTTTAACTCATATATGGGACTTTCCTAAAATTCAATAGGGGCTCAAATATCTGTTTGCAATAAAACTGTCAAACACCTACATAACAACAAAATCATATATATCAATGTATTGACAACACCTTCGAGCGAACTAATACATAGGAGAAGTATAGCAACATTGCAACTAAGCCAAAAGTTTTTTTGAATTTAACTGTACCCTAAGTAAAAATTTTTTAAAAATTTAACTGTTCCCTGCCGCCTGCAGCCGCCACCCTCTCTGCAATAAAACTGTCACAAACAGCTGCATAACAACAAAATCATATATATCGATGTATTGACATCACATTCGAGCGAACTAATACATAGGAGAAGTATAACAACATTGCAACTAAGGCTCTGTTTGGGAGGGCTTATTTTCTCTGGTCAAGTGGTCACGACCGCATGAATCGGGTCTTAATTAAGGTCTGATTCATGCGGTCGTGACCGCTTGACCGGTGAAAATAAGCCTTGTCAAACGGAGCCTAAGCCAATTTTTTTTTTTTGAATTTAACTGTGCCCTAAGTCAAAAGTTTTGTTTTTTATTTCACTGTTCCCTGCCGCCTGCATCCGCCGCCCTCTTCGGCATCCGCCGCCTGCATCCGCCGCCCTCTCCTTCATCCCACCATCGTCGACAAAGCACCTGTTGGAACCCCAGTTAGGATTTGGGCAAGAAATACTATTAGGCTTGCTTAGAATGACCCACCATGTATAGTCATGTGTCATAGGACTATTTTCAGGACAGATCTTTCAGAAGAACTCTCCAGAATTGCGGAAAGAAATCCGAACAACAGTTGAGACAAAGCCAGAGAATCAGATCGACGATCGTCGAACGCAGTTCGACGAACGGCGATCTCAGGTCTACGAATTCTGTGTTGCTTCTCTGAACTCAGGTTGACGATCTCAAGACTCAAGCAAGGCTGTGTCGACACCATCACAGCAACTGTGTCGACACTCAACAGTTCTCTCAGCTCGACGAATACAGGAACTGAGCTCGACTAACTGCAAGCTCCGGTCGACGAACGCAGGCAAGATATTCAGCTCGACGAATCTAGCTGAGTTCGACGAATGTCGAACTCAGGTCGACGATTGATGAACTGGACGAAAGTTCAGGTCGACGATTTCTGAGAAATCAGTAACAGTTGACAGAATTAATTGATGATTAATTACAGTCAACATTTCTAGTGAAAATAGCCGTTCAAACGGACAATTACAGTAGAATTAAGTCCGGATCAATTTCCAAAGCATCTTCACTCTCGGAAATGTTTCTTCCGCCATAAAATCTACGGAATTCAAATACAGAGAAGAATATAGAACAGACAGAAAAAGAAAAGAGACAGAGAAAGAAAGATACAGAAAGGGCAATATCACTACAGTAACTAGAAGCCCCAGAGTAGAGTGATAACAGCCATCTGAAGAAGAAGAAGAACATCTAATCACTATCAAGAGTCTTCTTCTTCCTACAGGACAACTTCAAGGATAACAAATAATCTATCTGTCAGAAGTTCCTGACGGATACTCTGGTCAAGGCCAAAGCTTGAAGGCCTATCACCCTGAAGCAGTGCTCCAGATTTTCCTGAACCATTCAATATCTCAGGGGGAGCTATTTGCTAACATCAATCCATAGTCTTCTCAGTTATTATTGAGACAGAGAAGACACCATCACTCTTTTCCCCCTCCTGTATAAAGGATTGTCATCTCCCTTCAAAAGTGATTCCTGGTTGCAAGTCTCCTTCCAAAAGACTTGAGCTGGTTTTTGGGGACCTGATCAAAACCCATTGGTGTCAGGACACCTGATCAAAAACCCGAGTGGATTCCTACCAGGGTGGTAGAATATTGGACTACCCAGATTTGGGGAACCACTATAAAATCTTTGTGTCTTTTCTGGTTGCTTAATCTTCTTTCTTTATTCTGTGCTGTGATTTTACTCTAATTAGTTCAGTTAAGATCTGTCTCTTTCAATTGGTATCAGAAGCAGGTTGATTAAACTACCACACCTGAGAGGTTGTATTGGTTGTACAGGCTAACACCTTAACCAAAAGATTCTTTGATAGATCTTAAATATCTTTAGAGTTATCATGACACAACTTGATGAGTTTTCAAGCACTATGGAAGACAAGGATTAGATTTTATATGGACTCTTTTGATGAAAATATCTTTAAATCTATTTTGTCAGGTCCAGCTCCACCTCAGCAAACAACAAGTACAAATGTTGTTCCATCATCCCAATGGACAGATGCCCAACAAAAGATGAAGATTGTTGATGCACGAGCAATGAACATTCTGACACAATCAATGTCTGATGACATTTTTGAAGAACTTGCTGAATGTTCATCTGCAAAAGAGATGTGTGACTCCCTCACAGCTTTGGTTGCTGGATCAGCAACAGAAAGACCATTTCATGCTAAATCCTGGAGTGACTCAGATGCTTTCTCCTGTTCAACTGAGGATGAAGAAGAAGCAAGAGCAAAAGAATTTTGCCTAATGACAATTGATGCTTCTCGCAGCAACTATGCTGAAGCATCTGAAGAATCAGAGTGTGAATCAGATGAAGAGGATCAGGTTATTTCTTCCCTTGACTCTTCTTCAGCTAAATTTAACACTAATTTCAGATTACCACATGAAAATCATCAGAAAATCTTAGTTCAAAATATTTCGTTGAACGGAGATCCACGACATCAAAACTATTCGTCGAACTCAGATCGACGAACTATGAACAAAGATTTTGCTTTGAACCATTCAGGACTCTGTGCTCTACGAAACAAATTTAATTCGTCGAACAGAGATCGACGAAAATGGATCACAGAAAACAATTATTATCATTCTGTGAATAGAGATCAACGATATCAATATCATTCGTCGAACTCAGATCGACGAAAATATTTTTCGTCGAACTCAGAATTTCAAAACAGAAAATTTTTATTCTTTTATTTCTGATTATTTTAAAAGAGAACCAGGACCCAAGGTTGTTTGGATCCAGAACTCCTAACATCTCTTTGCAGGAAAAGAATTCAGTCCAGCAAATATACAAGATATCAGTGGCTAAATACCTTGTGCAAGGCTATGCATATAGGGGGAGATGCCTGTAAATAAAGCTGCAGAAATTCTAGCAGTAGCAGCAGTTTGTGTGGATTCTAGCAGCAGCAGCAGCAACAACAGATTATAATGCTGCAGATTTGGGCAAGAATCAACAACAGTTGTAACAACAGTAACAGCAACAACAGAAGTACTTGATCCAAATTTAATTGTATTTAATTGCGTTGTATTTTACTTATATTTATGTAAATAGTGTCCTTACCCAAATAGGGGGAGATTGTTGGAACCCAGTTAGGATTTGGGCAAGGAACACTATTAGGGTTGCTTAGAATGACCCACCATGTATAGTCATGGGTCATAGGACTATTTCCAGGACAGGTCTTTCAGAAGAACTCTCCAGAATTGCTGAAAGAAATCTGAACAACACTTGAGACAAAGCCAGAGAATCAGATCGACGATCGTCGAACGCAGTTCGACGAACGGCGATCTCAGGTCGACGAATTCTGAGTTGCTTATCTGAACTCAGGTCGACGATCTCAAGACTCAAGCAAGGCTGTGTCGACACCATCACAGCAACTGTGTTGACACTCAACAGTTCTCTCAGCTCGACGAACACAGGAACTGAGCTTGACGAACTGCAAGCTCCGGTCGACGAACGCAGGCAAGATATTCAGCTCGATGAATCTAGCTGAGTTCGACGAATGTCGAACTCAGGTCGACGATTGATGAACTCGACGAAAGTTCAGGTCGACGATTTCTGAGCAATCAGTAACAGTTGACAGAATTAATTGAGGATTAATTACAGTCAACATTCCCAGTGAAAATAGCCGTTCAAACGGACAGTTACAGTAGAATTAAGTCCGGATTAATTTACAAAGTATCTTCACTCTCGGAAATGTTTCTTCCGCCATAAAATCTACGGAATTCAAATACAGAAAAGAATATAGAACATACAGACAAAAAAAGAAAAGAGACAGAGAAAGAAAGATACAGAAAGGGCAATATCACTGCAGTAACTAGAAGCCCCAGACTAGAGTGATAACAGCCATCTGAAGAAGATGAAGAACATCTAATCACTATCAAGAGTATTCTTCTTCCAACAGTACAACTTCAAGGACAACAAATAATCTATCTGTCAGAAGTTCCTGAAGGATACTCTGGTCAAGGCCAAAGCTTGAAGGTCTATCACCCTGAAGCAGTGCTCCAGATTTCCCTGAATCATTCAATATCTCAGGGGGAGCTATTTGCTAACATCAATCCACAGTCTTCTCAGTTGTTATTGAGACAGAGAAGACACCATCACTCTTTTCCCCCTCCTGTATAAAGGGTTGTCATCTCCCTTCAAAAGTGATTCCTGGTTGCAAGTCTCCTTCCAAAAGACTTGAGTTGGTTTTTGGGGACCTGATCAAAATCCATTGGTGTCAGGGCACCTGATCAAAAACCTGAGTGGATTCCTACCAGGGTGGTAGAAGAGTGGACTACCCAGATTTGTGGAACCACTATAAAATCCTTGTGTCTCTTCTGGTTGCTTAATCTTCTTTCTTTATTTTATGATGTGATTTTACTCTAATTAGTTCAGTTAAGATCTGTCTCTTTCAGCACTGGCGGCCTACACGACCCCCACTGGTCCTCTTTCGCCTGCCCGATTCCGCCGCCCGCTTCCAACGCCGTCCGCAAAGCACCGCCGGCCTGCCCGGCCCCCACCGGCGTGTTCGCCGGAGTCACGGCCTGCAATCCCCTGCTTCCTAGCGCGCAAATGTTTAGCAGATCCCAACCGCCGACGCAGATCCCCTGCTTCCTAGCTCGCATATGTTTGCCAGATTTCCAATGTTTTAGAGAGAGAAAGATGGAGAGAGAGGGGAGGTACTGCTTGCTGCAGTTGACAGCTCGGCGGGGGAAGGATCGGCCATGAGAGAATTAGAGAGAGAAAGATGGAGAGAGAGGGGAGGTACTGCTTGCTGCAGTTGACAGCTCGGCGGAGGAAGGGTCGGCCACCAACGTCGACAAAGCACCGGCGGCCTACACGACTCCCACCGGTCCTCTTCCGCCTGCCCGATTCCGCCGCCCTCTTCCAACGCCTTCCGCAAAGCATCGTCGGCCTGCCCGGCCCCCACCGGCGTGTTCGCCGGAGTCACGGCCTGCAATCCCCTGCTTCCTAGCGCGCAAATGTTTGGCAGATCCCAACCGGCGCAGATCCACTACTTCCTAGCTCGCATATGTTTGCCAGATTTCCAATGTTTTAGAGAGAGAAAGATGGAGAGAGGGGGGAGGTACTGCTTGCTGCAGTTGACAGCTCGGCGGGGGAAGGATCGGCCATGGGAGAATTAGAGAAAGAAAAATGGAGAGAGAGGGGAGTTACTGCTTGCTGCAGTTGACAGCTCGGCGGGGGAAGGATCGGCCATGGGAGAAGCTTGCCATGAGGAGGCGTGAGACGCAAAAGATGGCCGGAGTTGTGGAGTAGATGCCCGGGAAGTTGGTGGAGATATCTACATATAAAGCAGAGCAGGAAGATCATATTAAGCGGCTCGTCGTGGCGCAGTCATCTGAAGCGGCGGAGAAGTGAACTCGCGTTGTCGCCTGCAGACGAAGCAGGAGGAAGCGGTGGATATAAATATTTTTGTTTTCCACGATGTCAGCGAGCAGGCGAGGAGAGGGGCGGAAAACGATGCGTCAAATCGATTTTGTTAAGAACGGAAGTGGCGGAGCAGCAGGGGCAAAAGCGGAATATCAAAAATTACGGACATGAATCGAACCCTTCCCTTAATATAGTAGTATAGATATTTATATCTTTTGTTTACGTAACCAACATAACTTACTTTTTTATGTTAGATTTCAAATAACAATTACTAGAACATTACACATTTGAATTATATTTACACAAGTTTGATTTCTAAAATTTTATAATTAGGTTCTGTTTTAGGGCACGGGTGAGACCTCATTCTAGTCGGATGACAAATGGAGCAGCACCGGTGATCCCCAAAAGCTCCGATGACAAATGGAACAAGTGTAGTTCAACGTTTTGAGTCCATGCATCGCATGTATTTTTTTAAGTTAGAAGCATTACTTTAGACTTCATTTGGCGCGGCCGTGGCCGGAGCAGCCCGCGGGTGGAAGGGGGAGGCGGTGATCGAAACGGAACGGTCTGGCGGCATTTGCTCCAAACACGGGCCAGGTTCGAGAGCAATTAAACTTCTAACTTTGTTTCTTCTTGCTGGTAACACCATTGGCACTGTTTCGCCGGCCATCTTCTTGCTTTCCGCCGGCCATCTTCCACCGAGCTTTTCTGGTCCAGGGCTTTTCCCGAAGAAACATTGTAATCTGTGTAATGTGGAAGCAAAGCTTTGTTATTGCAATCACGTAGCTGCTTTGTTGCCAGTAAACAATATCCATTGTTTCACACAACTATTTCGATTGTTGTACATGTTTTTATAGATTGTACAATTCTATTATATAATTGCTTGAAACTAGAAAGTGTTTTATGAACAGACGTAATTTATTAAATTCATCATTTTCTTCTACAAACAGTTTTTTTGTTTCAACATCATAAAATGTCATGCAACAAGCCTAACTCAACAACATAATTTCTTAATCATAGTAAAAGAAATCAACATCCATAAGAGACGTATGGTGCATGAAATTGATCCTAGATCGATTCTAAAACCGTCCGTCATGACAATTTCAGGTTGCAAAGGAGGTGAACGAATAATAACAAAGACAAGAAAAATTAGTGCTTTCAATTTCTGATTATCAATAACTATTTTGTACCCTAAAAACTGCATATTTTAGCTACTTTAATTTAATATTTTAGACCGTTTAAAAACTACAATTCATAATTAATTGCTCTTTAAATTATTATTTTTTTCATTTTAAAAGATTTACTTGCGGTTATAATTTTTTGAAACATTATTGTGCGGATATCAATTGCTTGCGGATATTAAATATTGTAGTGTAGATATCAATCGCCTATGTTTAAAAGAAATTTACATTGTAAAGTCAGCGTTACTTTACAGTGATCTATGTAACATATACTCTAGAAAAAAATGATTATTTCCGTAACACATTTGTGTCTCATTTCTGAAAGCCTGCAAGCTTGCTAATTTTAATAGCGCCTAACGGCTCAGGTAGGTAAGCCTGGGTTCGAGCCGCCAGCTCCTGTGCGACGAACCGCATTGTCGGCCGGGTCTCCGGTTCGGTTCGGGTGCATCCAAGAGCTATCTTGAAGATGAACACCACCTCCTCCGCCAACTGTCCTGTCGGCGGCACCAACCGCTGGTCCAACATATCCTTCACCAGTATCTCCTTCCCCTCCGCTCCCGACAACAACGGCAGCGCGGCGATGAGATCGCCGGGGTGCTTCCCCATCATGACCTCCAATGTCACCACCCCGAAGCTGTACACATCGCACTTGTCCGTCACCTTCATCGTGTAGGCAAGCTCTGCAGTTATTATTAGGAGAAGTCGTATCATTCAATTATTTTCTCCAGATCGAATGCTAATTTGAAAACGTACGTGGGACCCAAAAAAAAGCCTTACCTGGAGCAATGTAGCCATAAGATCCGGCAACGGCAGTCCAATTGGACTCGCCGGAATCGAGCAATCTGGCGGTTCCGAAATCGGAGATCCGCGGCTCGAACTCCGCCTCCAGCAAGATGTTGTTCACCGAAATATCACGATGAACGATCGGCGGATTGCAGTCATGGTGGAGATAAGCGAGAGCATGAGCCACCCCCTGAATCACCTTCACCCTTCTCGCCCAATCCAGCTTGTTCCCGCCTTCTTCCCCGTACAGCACTTTCCCCAAACTCCCCCGCTCCATATACTCATACACCAAGTACATCAGGCCGTTCTTCGAGCAGTATCCATGGAGTTTCACTATGTTTCGATGCCGGACTTCCGTCAGCGCTCGGATCTCGCTCTCGAAGCTCTTCCGGCTGAGATCGGAAATGCTATCGCCGGTGTCCACCATATGGAGTCGTTTCACGGCGACCACCTGCCCGATCGACAGCTCGGCCTTGTACACGCTGCCGAAACCCCCTTCGCCGATTCGGTACACTTGGGCGAAATTGTCGGTGGCGTTCATGATGTCGTAGAATGTGAATTTGCCCTCTCTTTCCCAAATTAACGACGACTGGCTGTTCTTCTTCTCCTCGGTGATGCTCCGTATTTCCCTCTGCTCAGCCTCCTTCTTGCGGTGTACAAAGACGGCTATCGCCGCTGCTATTGCTAACAGCAATAAGCTAGCCGTTGAGATGACGACGGCCAAGATGAGTTTCTTGTGATTGCTACTCTTGTTCGATCTGCCGCCGGAGACACTTCCTTGATCATCACAAGCAAGCAATCCGGTTAGGTTTCCGCAGAGCAGAGAGTTTCCGACGTACGAAGAGGAGTTGAGGAACGCATCTACTCCGACGGGAATGGAGCCAGTGAAGTTGTTGTATGAGAAATCCACTTTTGTTAGACTCAGCATGCCGGAAAGCTGCCTGGGAATCACTCCGGTGAGAAAGTTGTGAGAAAGGTTTAGTCCTACAAGCGCCGTCAGCTTAGCGAAATTGGAAGGGATGGATCCCGACAGAGAGTTGCGGCTGAGATCCAACAAGATCTGCAGAGCGCCGAGGTTGCCGAGCTGGTAAGGTATTGTTCCAAACAGATCATTGTCGTCTAGTTTCAGAAGCAGGAGGCGGTCGAGATTCCCGAGATCCGCTGGTATTTCGCCGGAGAATCTGTTGCCGGACAGATCGAGATACTCCAGCCTGCCTATGTTACTAATCTGGTAGGGAATCATTCCTGAGAGGAGATTGTTACTGAAGTTTAGCTTAAACAGCAGGCTCAAGTTCCCCAGTTCTCCTGGGATCGCCCCTGTTAAGAAGTTGGAAGCCAAATTAATATCTCGCAGGTTGTTTATTTTTCCGAGCGCTGCCGGAATACTGCCGGAGATGCTATTGCCGGAGATGTCCAGGAAGGTGAGGGTCTGGCATTGACCCCAGTCCGGCGAGAGCGTTCCCGTTAACTGATTGCCAGATAGATCCAGATAATCCAGCTGCGGATGTACACCGAAAACCTCCGTTATATCTCCGACGAACTGATTTCCTTCCAGGCGGACACGCTTGAGGGCGGTGCAGTTCAAAAGGCAAGATGGTAGATGGCCTGAGAAGTTGTTGTTGTTGGCAGTCAAGTTCTCGAGAGTGAGGCTCCTGCAGAGCTCCGGCGGTAGAATGCCGGAGAAGCTGTTGTTCGAGAAGCTAACAGTCGTCAATGGGCTATCCCGGCCAAAATCCGCCGGTATCTCGCCGGAGAGATTGTTGGTGAAGACGGAGAACAAGTTTAGATACTTGATCTGAGTAATGGTGCTTGGCAGCCCGCCTTCCAGTTGATTTGTGTTTATATCCAGATACATCAAGGCCGTCATGTTCCCAATCTCCGCCGGAATCGTGCCGTTGAGCATGTTGTAGAAGAGGCTCAGGGTTGTCAAATTCTTCAAATTCCCAATCGATTTTGGTATCTGACCCGTAAGCGCGTTGACAGACAGGTCCAACTCTTGCAAGTTGATCAAGTCGCCGATCTCCCGAGGGATTTCTCCGGTGAAGTAGTTGTTGAAGAGAAATAAGACGGTCATATTGGTCGGCAGCCCAATTTCGGCCGGAATATTCCCCGAGAAATGATTACTCTGCACCTGAAACGAAACGAGCTGAATCCAGTTGGCCAACAAATCCGGCGCTATCTCACCGGAGAGGGAGTTTCCCGAAATCCCAAAAAACATCATGTTGGTAAGATTGGAGAACGACGGCGGCAGCCCGCCAGTCAATTGGTTTTGCGAGAGCTCGAAGAAGGAGAGGCTCCTGCACATTCCGAGCTCCGACGGAAGCGTGGAGTTCAGCTTTGCTAAATTCAAGGCAATGCGCTCGAGCTTTCCAAGCCGGCCGAGAGATGAAGGGATCGAGCCGCCGAGGGAATTGTTGTAGAGCTCGAGGATCTGGAGATTTGATATGCTGCCGATGACCGGCGGTATTCCCCCTGTGAGAAAGTTTGAACCGAGGCGGAGTTCCCGGAGCCCGGCTAGGTTTGCGAGGGAAACCGGAATTTTACCTTGGAAGGAGTTCATGGTTAGGATCAAATGCTGCAGATTAACCAGTTTCGTGCCGATTGAATCTGGAATCGGCCCGGATAAATTGTTCTGTGAGAGATCGAGGTAGATCAGATTGGTGCAATTGAGGATGAATCCCGGGAATCCTTGATCCAAATAGTTGAGGGTGAGGGATAAGTTGAGGAGCGACGGCATGGCCTGAAACCTGGCGTAATCCGGATTGATCAAGTAATTGGATCCGAGATCGACATGGAGAACCTTTGGGAGATGGCTGAGCTGATACGGGATGGATCCGGTGAGGTTGTTGTTGTAGAGGTTGAGGTCGATGAGCTCCGAGAGGTTTCCGATCGCCGGCGAAATGGAGACGAAGCTGTTGCTGCTGAGATCCAGGGAGGTAAGATTTGACAGAGCAGATATGCCTGCGGGGATTGAACCGGATAGGAGGTTGCTGTTGAGGTTGAGCTGGGCGAGGCTTGGGAAGGCGGCGAAGTTGAGGCCGTCGAGGGTGCCGTTGAGGCTGGAATCCGGGAGGCTGAGGGCCGTGAGTTCTCCGGCGGAGTTGCAGCTGACGCCGCGCCAGCGGCAGATGGAGGAGGAGTTGGAGGGAGACCAGGAAGAGAGGGCGGCGGGATTGATGAGTGTTGACTTCCATTGGAGGAGCGCGTCGGCCGCCGTCGCCGCTGCTTGGTGGGAGTTAGGAAAGTGGAGGAAGAAGGAGAGGAGGAGGAGGAGGAGAATCCCTGTCGTCATTATGTGGGGAAGCTAGGGAAGGAACTTTGGTTGGTGGTGATCCCTATTCGTTTTGTTTTTCAAAGTATAAATTTCGCTCGGCCATATATATTGATTGCCGTGTTGTTATAACCAGGATTTGAAATGCCCCTCTGATTAGTAGTTCTTCGGTGGAGAAGTGTGCGAAGAAGGGTCGTCAGCCGGATTTACAATGAATTCTGATTCTATGCTTCAGGGTTGACTTTTGAAGTTCGCAGTTCTCAAGGATGGATGGTTCACACCGGCGTGATGGAAGACGACCAGAATGCGCTCCTCATTTTTCTAATTTTTGGCGTCACGTGCGTTAATGATGGTATTTATTTATTACTCTTTAAGGCGCAGTTAGTTGTTGGCTAGTCGCACCCCTAAATCTCATAATTTTTCGCTCATTTTCAAAATACGTCTTGTATATGTAATTTCAGGAAAAATGTTCACCACGAAACTTGTAGATCTCGTCGAGATCTATAATTTTCGTGGTGAACATTTTTCCTGAAATTGCATGTACAAGACTAACTTTGAAAATATGCTCAGGTTTTGCGTCTTTCAGAAATACGTCTTGTACATGCAATTTCAGGAAAAGTGTTCAGCACAAAACTTGTACATCTCGTCGAGATTTACAATTTTTGTGTTAAACACTTTTCCTGAAATTGCATGTACAAGGCGTATTTCGAAAATGCGCGAAAAATTAGAAGATTTTGGGGTGCGATTAGCCAATAACGGGTTGCAGTTAACAATCACCATCTTTAATCATTCGTTCTTGATTTTCATCATTCTACCCGCTTCCTTCAACATCTCTGGTTGCTTAGACTTTGTTTCGCCCGACATTTTCGGAGTGGATTGGAGTGACTGCATCATTCAACATCATTCTACTTGCATTATTATTTTCATTTCAGTTCTTTTTTTTCAAATATTACTCTAGTCTCGCACTGGTACAGTTCCTTTCAGTACTTCACTTACAGTTCTTTTTGTTCAATATTATTCTAGTTTTGTACTGGTTCAGTTTACTTCGGCACTTTATTCAGTGTATTATGTTCAACATTTCAATTCTGCAGTTTATTTCTAGCAGCATTTTATTACCGCATTTAAATTACTGCAATTTACTGTTTCAACATTATTATCATGAGTCGGGTTCTGACGAGTAGTTTGATTTGGTAGAGCATTAGTTGGGAATAACCGAGAGTCGAGATATTCCTCCAAGATTAGTCCCAAATAATATGCTCTCACGCTCGTAGAGCTCCTTGCCAAATATTGAGCGTCATGTTGTTTTAAAAAGGCCGCTTGCCCAAATTATTTGATGTCAAGTGTGTCAGGCTGCAGCAAACCCGGTGTATGCCAACAAATTATTTAAATTGAAATGCTTGTAAATTAATTGCAGTGAAAAGTGACGAGTCAGTCACGTCCGCAAACCGTTTGTACTGATGTGGGAAGGTCAACGATTCATGACAACGGTGAGATGGTACCACAAATGACCGCTCGTTTTATTTTCTCCGATGTCGGCCTAAATTTTCAGAATTTGTCAGATGTCGCTCACATCCAAGAGTACACTTGGTTGTACGCTAGGGCCTGGGTAGTGCGGCACGACCACACTTATAAGTGGCAGGACTTTTTTGTTCACCCCAGATGAACAACCCTTCTCCCAGTGACCACATGAGCTTTCCTGGTCATACTTGTTAGAAGGTAACAAAATTTTTCTAAAAAGAATGGGAGGCTTGGAAGCAATAGGTTGAGGTGGAGCTGGAGCTTTGCCCTTCCTTTTGGAAGGAGCAACTCTAGTGCTTCCCTTGAATCTCAATCCCTTCTTACCCTTTTTAGAGGAGGGTGTCTATCAAGGGTAGTACTGTACTTGGCTTAGAATAGCTAGACACTATTCGTTTCTCCTTCTCAAGCTTATCTTCAAGTTCCATGATGAGACAGTTCATGCACTTGATGGAGGCAATCTGGATGTCCAAGAGGGACTTCAGTTGGCTTATTTCCCTAGCTTTTTGGTCCAGCAGATTAGTTGTTACAGTCTGCTGGGCAACTGCAAGCTTAAGAGATGAAATCTCTTTAGCTTACTTCTTAGACAGCTTCTTGACCTTCTTGAAGGCATTCAGAAGTTCTGCATACTTGTCAATCAGTTGATTGACATCTCCTTCAGATCTAGAATCTTCTTCACTACTGGGTGAAGAGGCTTCTGAGCAAGGACTGGTCTCATACTCAGACAGAGAAGCAGAGTTAGGAAATGAATGTACCTTGCTTTGACCAGGCTGATCCTGGCTGTCCTCTTCATCTATCATTGCCATCAACCCTCTGTAGCTGTGGGCATCTTCATCCTCCTCTGAGTCACTATTTGATAGTGTCAGAGGGGCCCCGATTCCTATCCTCACTAAAGGATTAACTTTTTTTGCTGCAGTAGCTTTATCATTAGTGTTGAAGCCAAATATGACCTCAACTGAAGTTCGAAGAAAAAGGGGTGCAGCCAAAACCTACTTCTCTCAAGTCTCAACCCTTGACTGGATTCAAAGGACCTAAGACTGACCCAATAGCCTCAGCAGGGAGGTCCCACCTCACACCCGAAAGATCTCTGAGAGCTTCCCCTCCAAAGCCAAAGCTGGGCTAGGAGCTCCTCAGAAAGCACTGGAATTTGAGAGATAATGATAGTTTGCCTTCTAAGGAGCCCTTATGGGTCTATTTATAGCATCTTGCTGTCCTGAAATTACTGAAAAGCCCCTAGTTGGTCTGCCAATAGCCGAATCCCGCTGTTTTTCTGAGGGTACTGAAGTAATTTCTCCTGAGGGTAATTTGGTCATTCCAACCAATGCCCTGGTCCCCACTCGGCGAGAGCCCCGAGCCGAGAGCCTTCTGTCAGAGCCCGGCGGAAGCGGTCTCGCCTACCTATAGGCGAGAGCTTCTTTAAGACGATCTGGGGGCTGGCGCAAGCATTCGCGCGTTGATCTTCGTTCGACGATTTGGCTGCGCTCGCCGATCTGGGCTCGACGAATACAGGGCGCCTTGCGGGCGAGAGCTCATATGAGGCGGGAGCTTATCGCTTAGCGCAAGCGTTCCCGCCTACTTGGGCGAGAACTTCTCCGGCTAGCCTGTCTGACCGTTTGTGCCTCCTGGTCTGGCTCAGCGAATATGGGGTTGTACACAATCCCCGCTCTTTTTGAGCTAGCTCTGCGCTCGAAAAGACATGTCCAACCCAAAAATATTCGCTGAGCACGTGTCAACATCAGGGAATCTTTCGGTGGGTCGTACGGTGCCTATAAATATGTGTGCTGATAGACCGCCATAACTCTTCCCTCGAGTCGTCATTCTCCGCCTCAGCTCTCGCCTCCTCTCGCGATGCCTTCCAAGCGCGTCGACAACACGCTTCCGCAGGATCTGCAAGACCGTATCAACGCGGCACAGGCGCGAGCCAAGGCTAACAGCGCCCTGGTTGCCCCATGGCTAACGAGACATCCGTCAGTCGCTGAGCCTTCTCTGCCCAAGAAGAAGAAGAAGAGGGCGAAGGTGGTTCAGCGGGACCTGCCCCGCGAGAACAGGAGCCCGCCTACCCCAACCCCTAGCCGCGTGGACGGCCCCTCGCCGCGGAAGGTATGCCCGATTTACCAATTATTGAAAACACCAGTTGCTCAGTAGTTGACGCGATACCTCTCGCAGGAGACGGTTCCCGATGCTGCCGCGTCCCCGCGAGAACCCCTGGATCCATCCTCTAGCCATCACGAGGATCAACCGCGGGTTCCAGAGGTGGCCCCTCCACCTGACCCGAACACCGCAGGTAACGGTTTCCCCTCTCGCCCTTAACTTAAATCTTTGAATGCTGAACTGTTTTCTCGCAGCGCCAGTTTTCGCACCGCCGGATCTCGCCACCCGAGAGAGCGGGGCGAGAGCTGCGAATCAGCCTGCCTTCGCGGTTGATTCCTCCCTACCGGCGGGAGGAAATACTGTCGAGTCCTCCGCGCCTCCGCTAGACGCCAGCCCTCCTGCGGGAGAGGAGACCCACTCCCCCGCTCCCGACCAAGCCGGGATCACCATTCGCAAAGTCCCCCCCCCCCCCCCGGAAAAGGAAAGCCAATCCACCTCCTCTTTGGAGCTGGGGGGGGGGGGGGCTGAGCCTTCTCGCCTGCTGTCGACCGGAGGGCCTCGTCATGCTGCAGGTATATGGAAACTTTATCACATCTACCCGTTAGCTCTCGCTATAACAGGAACTCTTTTGCCAGGGGACATGGGCTCGCGGCTTGGAGCTGAGGTAGAGGAAGAAGAAGAAGAAGAAGAAGAAGAAGAAAGAGAGGGGGAAGATGTCAAGAGCTCTCCCTTCCCCTCGTCTGACGAGATGGAGGAGATCTTGACTGGTGTCGGGAGCGCTAAAAGACGGGGGAAGAAGGTCGCCGCCGTCCTATCGAAGCTCATCCGGCGAGAACGGGTCCGCGACCTTGCGGCGAAAGAGTTTCGCCAGTCCGTGGAGAAGAGGCTAGAGACTCTAGAGCGGGATTATCTCATCGGCGAGATGGACCGGCCGGGGGGAGCTACCGCCGGATCCTCACCCGAGAGGTGCATCGAGCGAATCCGGGATTTGTCTCGCCGGGTTGACCTGGGATGCAGTGTTCTGTCGTCCTACTTCAACCCGCAGGCGCCACCCCGGACCAAGCTGCGGGAGCGAGGGAAATGGCGGTGGGAGCAAGGGAAATGGCGTTGGGAGCCTTATTGAAGCGCGAGACCTCCCCTTCTCTTCCCCAAGCCTTCCCCTTCTCAGATGTAACCTTATTTATTCGCTCAGAACTGTAACTAATAATTTTGCGCTTATCGCTCACTTTGTATCCCGTTCTCGCTCAGCGAGAGCCATAACTCGACGCTTGTTACTTTTTTTGTTATTGTATGCGTATATGTTATTTTCCTGGGTTCTTGGGTGGCGAGAGCCACCTTGCTTCCGCCTACCTTGCCTGTCACATGTCATCTCGCAACGTTTGCGCTAGTCACTTAGTTAATCGGTCACTGTCAAACTCGGGCGGGAAAAACGAAGCGTCGCTGACCTAGGACGCGCCGGCTGTACCCCGCCGCCTTTCTGAAAATAGTCATCATTATCACGGTTTTCTATAAATATGGAAGCTCACCTACCACATTCATTTCTCCAATTCTATTCTCTCTCCTCTTCTGTTGCTTTCACGGTCCCTCCAAAGCTCTCGCCTGTCTCCGCATCCCCCTTCCGTTCCCGTACCGTTCTCGCTCTCGCCTTCTTCTTGAAGCTCTCGCCTTCACATCCTTCATCGCGATGCCGGGCGGAGGTGAGGGACGATCCAACTGCGCTGAAGCTTTTCAGAAGCATCTTTTTCCTTCCTGCACTCTCACCGTGGATGAGTTCAACCAAATCAAGACTCAACACGTTCCCGCCAGTTTCACCGTGCGGAACCCGTGCAATCACGACAAGGTAAACACCGCGGGGGAGGGGGAGCTCGCCATCCCCATCGAGCACTTCGAGGTGGGCTTCCGCCTCCCACTGTGGCCCGAGATGCGGCAGGACCTCTGATATTACGGGGTGGTTCCCGCGCAACTGAACCCAAATTCAGTTGCGATTCTCGTGCCCTTCATATGTTACATGCGGTCCGAGAGGATCGAGTTTAGCTTGCCGATCTTCCGCAAGCTGTTTACTTTCCGCGCGAAAGGAGGTGTGGTATTCTTCTCAGGGCAACTGCTCAAGACAATCGGTCTCGCCAACAAGCATCATCACTGGGGCAAGAGGTTCATCTACGTTTCTGGCGACTTCGGGAACGTACCCCTTGCCCCCATCCAATACGAGGATGCCGCCTACAAGCCCCCCTCCTTGGGCTCGCGCGAGAGCGCCCTCCTTGAGTTCTTTGGAACCAAGGACTTCGACGTCCTCTACCTTCGGCGAGACGTCGATTCCCTCCTCCCTGTGCTTCTAGGAGAAGGTAAAAGTCTCGCCTTTATCTTGCTTTTCCTTGTCTTCTTCAAGGCTGGAACTTAGTGTCATTGTTTTCGCAGGAGAGCGCGAGATCCCCTCACGCCAGCCTTTTGACGAGGCTCGCGCCGGAGGGAGCCAACCTCCTAAAGACCCGCTGGCTCTTGCGAAGGCCGCCGCGCAAGCCTGCCGGAAAGAGTCGGCCCCGCCTCCTTCAGGTGGTGCCGTGAAGCGAAAGCCTGGTGCCCCCGCTCCTCAACCAATCAATAGACCCAAGACAACCGATACCGAGAAGGGCAAGGCCGTCGTGGTGCCGCCCGCCCAACCTCTCCCTGCAGGCCGCTCCTTTGAGGAGGTCTTGCAGGCTGTTAGCGAGATCGCGGCCACCAGGGGCGGCCCTGAGGCCCCTGCCGAGAACCCTCAGGCCCCTGGTGCCGCAGAGAGCGAGGGTGCCGCCGCCGGGACCTCCGGCCAGCCCTCGTCTGGAGAGGTGCCGCGGGGCCATCGCAACTTCGGTCTCGGCATGAGGTGCCTGGACGCGGAAAACAAGCCGCTACTGTAGTGGGATCCTGACGCCAACAAGGTCTTGATCTCGTCCCTCTTGCCAAGCTGGGCAGAGCGAGACGAGGTCACCAGCGAGGCTTTCGCCTTAGGCTATTGCCTCTACAGCCGGGAGGATGCTAGCGTTTACGACAGGATGTCGACCCGGCTGCTGGCCTACGACTCCACTCGCGCCCTGATGCGTGGGCTGGAGCTTGCGCACATGTGTGCCCGCCGGAGCATCACAATAGACCGCAACTTTCAGGACATGTTCAAGGCTAGGGATGATGCGGTGGCTCAGGCGGCCACTCTGTCCAAGGAGCTGGCCGAGGCCCAGCAACTGCTATCCTCGCGCCAGGCGGAAGGGGTAAGCGAGATCTTTCACAATCGCTTGCTCTCGCCACCTTTACTCTTCTCTTTTATGCTAACCTTTCGCTATTCAAGATTCTGCCCAAGCCACGCTTCGCGAGGAGCTGTCCCAAGCCCGATACGACAACATTCTCCTGCGGGAGCAGATTGCGCGTCTCGAGGCGAGTGCCCCCCGCCCCCCCCCCCCCCCCCCCGTTGGACGAGAGACTGAAGAGCCGGTATTACTCGGTTTATGATATCGACAAGCTGCTCCAGCGGAACTCGCAAGCTACAGTAAGGTTGACGCTGGAGACGCTGCGAGACATCAACTGCTGGGATGGGAGGGGCAAAGACATCACTGCTCAACAGCTCGTTCCATGGCTTTTCGAGCCCATTCCAAAGCCCTCGGGCGCCCCTGATACCCCACCCTCGGATGTCCCGAAGTCCCCGGCAGCGGGTGGCAAGACCTCTGGGGAGAGCTCCGGCGAGAGCTCCAGCGGGAGCTCAAGAGGGAGCTCGGAGGGGTACAGCTTGTCTCCATGAGGGGGCCCCTCTTCTTTTTCTTTCCGCCTCTGCTTTTTCTTTCCGCCTCAATGTAAAGCGCGAGACGCTACCAGTTTGTTCTAATATATAATATATTTAATGCAAACGTTTTTATTGTAAATATCTCGCTCTGTTATTGTGAATGTGCCTGATGTAATTGTTGTGGTCAAATGTTTTCTGCACGTGCTTCTGCCGAGCCCCTTGGCCTTCCTAGGATGGTCTCCCTTAGCGATGGATAGGCGGGAACCTGCTGCAAACGACCCGCCGGAAGCGTGGCTCACGAACCCTTAGGTCGAAACCGTCCCCTTTAGCCTGCGCGAATCCCTTCAGGACCGTCGCCTAACGATCCCGCCTGTTTGTCCGAGAATATTAAGAGGGGCCTTCTCGGCGAAAGCCCCCCCCCCCACTTTCTACGAGACCTTTTTGACGGGGACTTCTCTTTCGAGGTCTATCCCTGCCGAGACCTTTCCTATCTTTTCCATTTTGTATTCCTGATGCATTTCCTGCCTTGTCCAAACCAAGCCAACCAAACCAAACCTATCCCCCACAGGCGAACCCTCGGACCTGCCAGCTAGATGAGAGCCTGCGCCGCGGGTCTACCTGGGGCCGAGCCGAGCTCGGGGTGCCGATGAGGATCTCAAACCAACCAAACCTATCCCCCTCAGGCGAGCCTACGGACCTGCCAGCTAGATGAGAGCCTGCGCAGCGGGTCTACCTGGGGCCGAGCTGAGCTCGGGGTGTCGATGAAGATCTCAAACCAACCAAACCTATCCCCCATAGGCGAGCCTACGGACCTGCCAGCTAGATGAGAGCCTGCGCAGCGGGTCTACCTGGGGCCGAGCCGAGCTCGGGGTGCCGATGAAGATCTCAAACCAACCAAACCTATCCCCCACAGGCGAGCCTACGGACCTGTCAGCTAGATGAGAGCCTGCGCAGCGGGTCTACCTGGGGCCGAGCCGAGCTCGGGGTGCCGATGAAGATCTCAAACCAACCAAACCTATCCCCCACAGGCAAGCCTACGGACCTGCCAGCTAGATGAGAGCCTGCGCAGCGGGTCTACCTGGGGCCGAGCCGAGCTCGGGGTGCCGATGAAGATCTCAAACCAACCAAACCTATCCCCCACAGGCGAGCCTACGGACCTGCCAGCTAGATGAGAGCCTGCGCAGCGGGTCTACCTAGGGCCGAGCCGAGCTCGGGGTACCGATGAAGATCTCAAACCAACCAAACCTATCCCCCACAGGCGAGCCTACGGACCTGCCAGCTAGATGAGAGCCTGCGCAGCGGGTCTACCTGGGGCCGAGCCGAGCTCGGGGTGCCGATGAAGATCTCAAACCAACCAAACCTATCCCCCACAGGCGAGCCTACGGACCTGCCAGCTAGATGAGAGCCTGCGCAGCGGGTCTACCTGGGGCCGAGCCGAGCTCGGGGTGCCGATGAAGATCTCAAACCAACCAAACCTATCCCTCACAGGCGAGCCTACGGACCTGTCAGCTAGATGAGAGCCTGCGCAGCGGGTCTACCTGGGGCCGAGCCGAGCTCGGGGTGCCGATGAAGATCTCAAACCAACCAAACCTATCCCCTACAGGCGAGCCTACGGACCTGCCAGCTAGATGAGAGCCTGCGCAGCGGGTCTACCTGGGTCCGAGCCGAGCTCGGGGTGCCGATGAAGATCTCAAACCAACCAAACATATCCCCCACAGGCGAGCCTACGGACCTGCCAGCTAGATGAGAGCCTGCGCAGCGGGTCTACCTGGGGCCGAGCCGAGCTCGGGGTACCGATGAAGATCTCAAACCAACCAAACCTATCCCCCACAGGCAAGCCTACAGACCTGCCAGCTAGATGAGAGCCTGCGCAGCGGGTCTACCTGGGGCCTAGCCGAGCTCGGGGTACCGATGAAGATCTCAAACCAACCAAACATATCCCCCACAGGCGAGCCTACTGACCTGTCAGCTAGATGAGAGTCTGCGCAGCGGGTCTACCTGGGGCCGAGCCGAGCTCGGGGTGCCGATGAAGATCTCAAACCAACCAAACCTATCCCCCACAGGCGAGCCTACGGACCTGCCAGCTAGATGAGAGCCTGCGCAGCGGGTCTACCTGGGGCCGAGCCGAGCTCGGGGTGCCGATGAAGATCTCAAACCAACCAAACTTATCCCCCACAGGCGAGCCTACGGACCTGCCAGCTAGATGAGAGCCTGCACAGCGGGTCTATCTGTGGCCGAGCCGAGCTCGGGGTATTACAAAACACATGATTACGTTATGTTATGAAAAATTTGACAATAGTTAAGAGAAAATCAATCGATGTAGTATAATAAGTTTATTCTTGAGATACATGGTTACATCCTTCCCCCTTCACGGGTAGAAGCGTTTTAGGTCATCACCGCTGCAGGTGTGGCTTAGGGCCCTCCCTTCCACGTCCTGGAGGTAGTATCCTCCCGTTCCGAGGACTTCCTTCACTATGTATGGGCCTTCCCAGTTCGGGTGGAGCTTGCCCACGGGAGCCGACCTTCCTGCTGTGTCAACCTTTCTCAGCACCAGATCCCCCTTAGTAAGCTGCTTGACCCTGACATGCTTATCAAAATGCTTGGCCATCCGTCGCTTGATCTCTTCTTGCCTGATAGCCGCCACGTCTCGCAGTTCCTCCACCATATTTAACGAGAGGCGCTGCCCCTCCTCATTCTCCACCCTCCAAGTCTCGTCTCCTTCGCCCGCGGCTGTGACTCGCGGGGACCGGACCTCGAACTCCACTGGTAGGACGGCCTCACACCCATGAGAGAGCTTGAAGGGGGTCTCACCGGTGGCCGTGTTCGGAGTCGTTCGTAGGGCCCACAGGACCGAGGGGAGCTGTTCCACCCAATTCTCCTTTAGGTTCTCCACTTTTTTCTTTAGTAGGTTCACAATGATTTTGTTTGCTGCCTCCAGCTGGCCGTTACTCCGGGGGTGGTGGACGGATGCAAACTGGAGGTCTATCCCTAGTTGGGCGCAGAAGCTGATGAACTCCTCGCTGGCAAACTGGGGGCCGTTATCAGTCACTATTGCTTGGGGCAACCCATGTCTG
This sequence comes from Platanthera guangdongensis, assembly GCA_039583875.1. Classification (NCBI taxonomy): domain Eukaryota; kingdom Viridiplantae; phylum Streptophyta; class Magnoliopsida; order Asparagales; family Orchidaceae; genus Platanthera; species Platanthera guangdongensis. The sequence continues at coordinate 148,567,239 of CM077149.1, forward strand.
TAAATAATCTCCCCCCAGACGAAGTTCCTTATGACCTGCGAGGTGACCTTGGCCAAGGCTTTAACCTCTAGCCACTTCGAGAAATAATCGACCATGACCAAGAGGAATCTCTTCTGCCCACTAGCCGGAGGAAAGAGCCCAACTAAGTCCATTCCCCAGATAGCGAATGGCCACGGTGCCGTGATACTCCGGAGCCTCTGAGCTGCCAAGAGCTGAAGGGGGCGTAGAGCTGACATTTTTGACACCTTCTTGCAAACTCCATGACATCCTTCCTTAGGGTGGGCCAGAAGTACCCCTGCCTGACCACCCTTGCCTCCAACGTCCTTCCTCCCGAGTGACTGCCGCACTCGCCCGAGTGCACCTCCCTCAATATCTTCGGGATCTCTTCTTCGGTCACACATCTAGCTTGGAGCCCTGACAACATCTTACGATGCAGGCCACCCTCCATCATTAAGTAGTGAGCTGCTTTGCGCTTGAAGCTTCTCCCAACCTTGGTCCCTTCAGGAAGTTCACCGGTGGTTAGGAAGGTCACAAATGGATCCACCCACGAGGGTTGCCGGTCCACCACCATCAACTCTCCTTCCTCGATAGCCGGTCGGAATAGCTCCGTCAAGGTTCCTCCCCCTCGAGGTCCGAACTTGGATAATCGATCGGCGGCTACGCTTTCTTCCCTTGGAACATGTTGAATCGAGAATGACCGGAATCCTCCGATGATCGCCCTTACCTTGGAGAGGTATTTGATGAGGGTAGGCTCCCGAGCTTCAAACTCTCCCCGAATCTGCGATGCTACTACCTTTGAATCAGTGAAAGCTTCCACATCCCGAATCTCCAGCTCCTTTGCCAAGTGGAGGCCGGCGATCATGGCCTCATACTCCGCTTGATTGTTGGTCACGGGGAAATGTAAAATGACCGCTTGCTCTATGGTTACCCCCTGAGGACTTGTCAATATCACCCCTGCCCCGAGGGAGTGCCTTCCCGAGGCCCCATCAACCATCAACTTCCATGCTTCTCGGGGTTGCTGCTCTCCCCCCTCGACTTCAACGATGTAGTCTGCTAGGAAGTCCGCCACTGCCTGTGCCTTGATGGAGAGCCTTGGGACAAAGGAGATGTCGAACACACTTAGCTCAATGGACCACTTAGCCAGTCTCCCTGAGTGCTCCACTCCTTCGAAGATCTTGCAAAGAGGGTGGTCGGTCACCACCCTGATCGAATGTGCTTGAAAGTACGGCCGGAGTTTCCTTACTGAGATGACCAAGGCGTAAGCGAGCTTTTCCAGGATGGGGTAGCGAAGCTCTGCTTTCCTCAATATCCGGCTGACGTAGTAGATGGGCAGCTGCTTCTTTCCTTCTTCCCTCACTAGGACGGAGCTCACCGCCTCCGCTCCTACCCCGAGGTACAAGGTCAGGTCTTCTCCTTCCTTTGGGCTCTGAAGCAAAGGAGCCTGAGAGAGTTGTCTTTTCAGCCCTTGGAAGGCCTCTTCACACTCGGCTGTCCATTCGAACCTTTGATTCCCCCGAGCACCTTAAAAAATGAAGAACACTTGTCTCCTGCCCTGGAGAGGAACCTGCTTAGCCCAGCCAGCTTGCCTGTCAAGCGCTGGACCTCCTTGGCGTCGCGAGGTGACTCCAAATCCAGGATGATCTTGACCTTGTCCGGGTTGGGCTCCACCCCCGCCGGAGTCAGAAGATGCCTGAGGAACTTCCCGCGGCTGGCCCCGAAGACACACTTCAAGGGGTTCAGCCTCATCTTGAACCTTCTTAAGGTGGCGAATGTTTCCTCCAGATCTTGCAGGTGCGAAACCATGCACTTGCTTTTGATCATTAGGTCGTCGACGTAGACCTCCAAGTTCCTCCCCCTCTGATCCCGGAAGACTCGATCCATCATGCGCTGATAGGTAGCCATTGCGTTCTTTAACCTAAAGGACATCATTTTGTAACTGAAGCATCTCTCCCTCGTGATGAAGGAAACATCCTTGGTATCAGGAGGGTGCATCCGGATCTGGTGATAACCTAAAAAAGCATCTAAAAAGCTCATGACAGAAAAACCGACAGCTGAATCAACCAGCGCGTCGATCCGAGGCAGGGGGTAGCAATCCTTAGGGCATGATTTATTTAACAAAGAAAAGTCAATACACATTCTCCATTTTCCACCTCCCTTCTTTACCATTACCACATTGGAGATCCAGCCTGGATACTGGATCTCTGAGATGAAGCCCGCCTCCAGGAGCTTCTTGACCTCCTCGCGAATGGGCTCCTCCAGCTTGGTGGCGATGGCTCTCATCTTCTAACGTATGGGGCGAGTGCGGGGGTCCAAGTTCAGGCGATGGCAGGCTACGTCTGCGTCGATGCCCGACATGTCCGTCGTGCTCCAGGCGAAGATGTCGACGTTGCCTTGAATGCAAGCCCGCACTTGCTCCCGGGACTCAAGCCCCCGCTGACCCGCACCCTTTGTACTTGTCCTGCGCTGATGAAGACCTCCATCTCCACCACTTCTTCGGCCGGCTCCAGCCGTGACTGCTCCCAGCCGGCCCTTGCCTCTTCCTCCAGCTCCAGCTCTCCCCTTTCTACCTCCTCCTCAATCTCCATCGCTTCTACCAGCCCCTCCTGCTGCTGCTCGACTCCTACGCCCCTCGGGGCCTCTCCCTCGACTCCTCCTGTCGCTTGCTCTCCTACTTCCATCTCCCCTTCCGGGCTCTCCTGCTCCTCGTCCCCCTGGACCACCTGCACATCTCCTTGCAGCTTCTCAGTCTCCTCTTCTCTGACTTCCTCCCCAGCTACCCCTCTTGTCTCCTCTAGGACCATCTCCTCTTCCTCAACAAGCTCCTCTATGGCCGCCATCTCTATCTCCAACTCTTCTGCCTCTGCCATCCACGAAATAGTGTTTACTGCTGTAACGTAACATTGTCTTGCAACCTTCGGGTCCCCTCTTACCCTGACCTGCACCCACCCATTGTTGAACTTGAGGCATTGATGGACCGAGGAGGGGACGCAACGAAAGGCGCTGATGAGGGGGCGCCCAAAGATGGCATTATAGCTGCTCGGGGCGTCCACGATCACGAACCTACAGTTCCGTGACACGCCCCCCAACCTTACGTGCAGCCCTACTCCTCCTTCTACCTCTTTCCTCTCTCCGGAGAACCCGAACAGAGGTCCATCCGAAGCCAAGACCCTCTTCCCTTCAACCCTCATCTCATCAAAGGCCTTCTTGAAGATGACATTTACCGAGCTCCCGTTATCTACCAGTATCCTTGAGATCGTGTAATTTTCCACCGCCGTCTGGATCACCAGGGCGTCACAGAATGGATCCTCATAGTCTGGCATGTCTGCTGATGAGAAAGTGATCTTTTCTTTTGGTGGGGGAACCTAGGAGGTAGAGGCCACCCCCTTCGGTACATGGTTTGCAGGCTCCCCTTGCGGGTTGCCTCAATCCCCACTCCTCCGTGAATCACCCCGATTCCTCCCCGGGTGCCTACATCCACCCGGTCTTCGCACCTATCTTCCACCTCGCCCTGCTGCACCTCCACTATCCTCACCGGTGGATCCTGCCTCCCTGCTCCTCTTGCCTCTCTTAACTCTAAGAACTCCGGGCAGGTGGCCGTTGCGTGACCTTCCTCCTGGTGGAAGTCACAAAAAAGCAACGCCTCCCCGCCCCTTCTTCCCTCTCCTCTCCCTCTTCTACCTCCTCCTCGAGCTCCTCTCCCAGCTCCTCTTCCTCTTCCCACTTCCATGGCCTCCTGCGGTGGTGGGGGACGACCCCTCGGCTCCTGCCTCCATGCCGGTCGGTCGAACCTCCGGGGCTCCCGCAGGTTATCTCTCCCCTGGTAGCCTTCTCCTGGCCCCTGGGGGCGACCCTCCTGGGGCCTCCAACCTAACCGCTTGTTCAGCTCCCGGGCCCCCCAACCCTGCTGCTGCCCAAACCTTCGGGGCTCTTCCCTTCTCCTTTCTTCCCTTTGCTCCCTCTGTTCCCTCGGCTCCTTCTGTCTTCCCGCTGCTGGTTCCTTCACGTCGTCCTCTGCTAGCTTGGCCAACTTCCTGGCGAATGCTGGGTTTGCTCTCTCGAAGTCAATTTCCTTTGCCGCCCTCTCCATGAGCTCCTCAAAGGAGAGGGGAGGCACCCTTTTCAACTCCATGCTAAAGAATCCCGGTCTCAGCCCCAGGGTGAAGGCCAGCATCAGTGCGTACCCTGGGACCTCCTGGACCAGGAGGATCTCCTCCTAAAACCGGTCGATATAGTGACCCAGTGTCTCATCAGGCTTCTGCCTCACCGCAAACATACACTCCGCTTCCTTCTTCCGCTTCTTCGAGGTTGAGAACCTTAACAGGAAACTTCTCCGCAGATCCTCAAAACAGTAGATTGATCTTGCTGGCAACTGGTGGAACCAGTCCCGAGCCTTCTCCTTCAGCGTGATGACAAACAGACGGCACTTGAAGGCATCCGTCATCTGCCTTATCGATACAACGTCTTCAAACCACTGTACGTGATGTACAGGGTCATCCTTCCCCGAGTAGTAGGACATGTCGGGCTCTCGGAACCCCTCCGGTACCGGAGCTGAGATGATGAGCTCGCTAAATGGGCTCTCGCCTCCTGCCTGGCGAGAGGGTACGTCTCGCGGCCTCGGCTGACTTGCCCGATCCGCGAGACCGTGCCCCGGGAAGAGCTCCCACACTGCCGCTTCCTTCTCGCCCAGATCCGTCAGCGCCTCCCTGCCCGGGCGCTGGCTCTGGCCTGGGAAGAGTTCCCGCGCTGCCACGTCTCTCTCGCCCGCCTCCCCCGGGACCTCCTTTCCCGGGCGCTGCCCTGGGGCGTTCTCGCCTAAGAGCGGGACCTCTTCTATCGGGACCTGAGGGGTGGCCCACTCGCCTCTCGCCGAGAAGGCCAAGCTGATCGTCTGCAGAACCTCTCGCCTGAACTAATCCAGCATCCTCTTCGTCTCTTCCTCTCCCCGGGTGGGGGAGCCTCCAGAACCTGACCCTTCACATTCACCTCCAGCCATGGGACAAAACTTAAGGCTTTCTTGAATCGGCTGCCTTCCACGCTCACCGCACCAGAACTGTTGAAGCCAAATATGACCTCAACTGAAGTTCAAAGAAAAAGGGGTGCAACCAAAACCTACTTCTCTCAAGTCTCAACCCTTGACTGGATTCAAAGGACCTAAGACTGACCCAATAGCCTCAGCAGGGAGGTCTCACCTCACACCCGGAAGATCTCTGAGAGCTTCCCCTCCAAAGCCAAAGCTGGGCTAGGAGCTCCTCAGAAAGCACTGGAATTTGAGAGATAATGATAGCTTGTCTTCTAAGGAGCCCTTATGGGTCTATTTATAGCATCTTGCTATCCTGAAATTACTGAAAAGCCCCTAGTTGGTCTGTCAATAGCCGAATCCCGCTGTTTTTCTGAGGGTACTGAAGTAATTTCTCCTGAGGGTAATTTGGTCATTCCACCCAAGGCCCTGGTCCCCACTCGGCGAGAGCCCCGAGCCGAGAGCCTTCTGTCAGAGCCCGGCGGAAGTGGTCTCGCCTACCTATAGGCGAGAGCTTCTTTAAGACGATCTGGGGGCTGGCGCAAGCGTTCGCGCGTTGATCTTCGTTCGACGATTTGGCTGCGCTCGCCGATCTAGGCTCGACGAATACGGGGCGCCTTGCGGGCGAGAGCTCATATGAGGCGGGAGCTTATCGCTTAGCGCAAGCGTTCCCGCCTACTTGGGCGAGAACTTCTCCGGCTAGCATGTCTGACCGTTTGTGCCTTCTGGTCTGGCTCAGCGAATATGGGGTTGTACAATTAGCAACAACAACAACTAGCCCAATGTAGGCTTCCTCTTTTTCAGACTTAGATGATGATGAGTCTGTTCAGCTCTTTTCCTTCTTTGCAATGAAGAACTTCTCCTTCTTTCCTTTGTGTTGGCATTGCTGCTTCTCCTCAACCTCCTTCCTCTTCTCTGGGCAGTCAGCTATCATATGTCTGGGCTTGATGCAACAGTAGCAAACTATTTTATAAGAGTTATATTTATTAGATTTGGAACCATACCTGTCAGTCTTGGACTGATTCTTCTTGTGATGAGTGGAGTTGGAAGACCTCTTCTTCCAATGCTGTTTCTTCATCAGCCTCTGGAGTTTCCTAGAGAATGCTACAAAGTCTTCATCAGACATGCTGCTGTCTGATGCCTTTGAGTCTAAGCTATCTGACTCAGCTGGTCTTCTTGGTGGAGAAGGAATCCTCTCCTTACCCTTCCTTGTGCTTTCTACTCTGAAGGCCAAGGACGTTTCTTTGGCCAAGGATTTGCTAGTGGCCTCCTCCTCCTTCCTGGCAGCTAGCTGCGTCTCATAGGAGAGCAGCTTTCCAAACAATATTTAGGGAGAAGTATCAGTAAGTTTAGCCACCTCTCTTATGACACAGATCTTAGTATCTCAGTCTCTAGTGAGAGATCTAAGAAACTTGTCATTTATTTCATAATTATTAAAGACCCTCCCATAGGTCTTCAACTCATTTATGATACTGAAGAATCTTTCATAACAAACAGTTATGTTCTTCTTCAGGTTTTGCATAAAAGCCTCATACTCTTGATTGAGCAGAGACTTCCTATCATCCCTTACCTCTTCAGTCCTCTCCATGTAGACCACAAGTGTGTCTCACATCTCTTTGGAGGTCTTGCACTGAACTAGATTCAGAAAGGTTGAGTCATCAACAACACCGACAATAATATTATGTGCTCTCTTATCTAGTCCAGCAAGGATGATTTCATCATTGGTCATCTCAGAGTATGTCTTGGGAGTCTGATCATTAGCATTCAGAACAGAGACCTTTATTGGGATGAAAGGTCCCTCATTGACTGTTACAAAAATCCTTGGATCATAGGCTTCCATGAATAGCCTCACCCTCTCTTTCCATATTCCAAAATACTTCTTCCTGCAGATGGGAAGTTTCATGGAACTCAGCTCTCTCTGGCTCTCTCCAAAGCCCATGATCACTTAAATGTAGCTAGCTTTAGAGATCACTCAGATTGTTAAATCTTTTTTGAGAAATCTTCCTCTAATACCAACTTGAAAGTTTTTGTTTTCAAGGTAGCTAGCAACCTAGAAGGGGGGGGGGGAATAGGTTTATCTAGGTCTTTTGATTTCTTTTTGTTTCTTCTTTAGTTACTATGTGATTGAGAGCTTTTTATGTACCTGCAAGCAAAAATCAAACACAGAAAAGCACACTTATTTTATAGTGGTTTCATAAAATTATGGATACATCCACTCTCCTCCTACCTTGTTAACTTCCTGTTAGTCAAGGTACTTCTCCAAATCAATGCTTCAAGGAGCTTACATCTCAGATCCCTTAGGATCTCCTAGTCTCCTCCAAGACTAACACCTCAGCCACAAAGGCCTACACTCAGTGATATAATTATCACCTACTTCGGGCAATTAAGCCCTACCACTCATGCTATGGAGGATAGCCCTACCTCAGAGCAAACTTGCTCCTACAACTTAGAGAGATACACTCTCCTACAGCTCAGACAATATTGTCCTACTTCTCAGTAAGTAAAACTCATCTACCTCAGATCCCAGCAGGATCCTACACTCAGAGAGGAGCCCTCTCTTACAGCTCACGCAAATTTGTCAGACCTCAGGCTCAAAACCCTACAGCTCAGATCCAAAATGATCCTACAATAAGAAATAATTTAATTAACTTTGACACAAAGAAATTTCTCTATGTCAACAGCTAGAGCAGAGAAATTTCTGCTCTAACTCTCCTCACAGTAGAGAAAAATATTGCTGGAGGTGCTCAGAAGCTGACTTCTGAACTTGCTGAAGAAGCCTAAAGATCTGTTGATCTTGAGTCTTCAAGCAGCTAACTGAACCTGCCCAAAGCTGAAGGTTCTTCTTTCTTCAGAATAATTTCTGATTCTGTTGTGGTTGATGGAGATTGCACAGCTATCTGAACTTTTTCTTGCAGGAGAGCTTCAAGCTTTTTGCGTGCAATAATGACGAAGAAGAAGTCGGCTGCTAACTTTTTCAGTTGATAATGCCCAAAAATTTGTCTTGTATCTTGGCCCATCTCCTCCTTTTGTAGTCCGCTGATCAACGGCTCTTAGAGATCAGTGAGCCCCACTTGCAGCATCCAACTGTGTCTTGCTTTAACGGAAGAAGACGTATAGTAGGACAATGTCACCTTTTGTCATGTACTTTGGCTTTGTCGCTCACAATTTGAATATGACTGACTTTATAGATTTTGCTGACGTCAGCACCTGTGGACTTAGCCAAAATCGAGCATCAATAGTATAGGCGTTGAGTGAATGAGCTTCACTTAACGCCAAATCACTTAGACAGATTTAATGTCTCTTGGTGTTGAGTGAGTTACCTTCTCTCAACGTCAAACTACTTAGATTATAAATCTGTTTCTAGGCGTTGAGTGATTCAGCTTCACTCAACGCCAACTTGCTTTATCCTGCTTGGCGTTGATTGAGTGAGCATCTCTCAACGCCAAACTTCTCCTTAGACAAAATTTTATCTTCACTAGGCGTTGACAACGTTGAGTGAGTAATGCACACTCAACGCTTTTTGCCTTAACAATTTCTGCATCATGGCGTTTAGAGCGTTGAGTGACCACGCCTCACTCAATGCTTTCTACCTTAGCCAACTTTCTGTATTCTTTAAAAATACTGGCTTTGACTGACTGAGTGTTACTCAACACTTAAGAAGCTATGGCGTAGAGTTAATGACCTTCACTCAACGACCGTGGACTTAGCCACATTTCTGCCTCTTAAACCTTAGACATTGACTGTCTCAGCCAGCCTCACTCAACTCTGAACTGAGTTCGACGGATGCAGAACTGAGTTCGAGCTCAGCTCGACGAACTCTGAACTCAGTTCGACGAATTTCGACTTGGCCAAATTTCTCAAACTCTGAGCTTAGTTCGACGAATGATTTGCTCAGCTCGACGAACTCTGAAGTTAGTTCGGCGAATTTAGACTTAGCCAAATTTCTCAAATCATATCTTAGGTAAGAGTTTTCCTGACTTAGCTACATAAGCTACCTGTCACATCACTGTCATCTACTGATATATGTATATTATTGACAAGATTGACTTCCTCAAATCTAGGACATTGTGGGCAATGGACCCAACACCTAGGGTGGGTCTCCCATACTGATCAAAGTCAAAGTAGGTTCAAGACATCAGGTGTTGGGTCAAAGTTGGGGTGTCGCGTCATAATTTGGGTATGCGCGCTTTTTGGTGCACAATTGTGCCTGATTTGACCACGGGTTGACAACTCATATAAAAATTGACCGGGACAACTTCTGTTGACTTTGTACCGATCATACGAGTCCAATACCACTGACCGGGGTCGAATCAGTGGTCGTTCGGTAAAAGTCCAAAATCTGTGCGTCGCGGCGCACTAAATCTGTCAAAATGTCTATATTCGTCGTTAGACCTCAGATTGCGACGCAACGAGTTCCGACATGCTTGTATTGACTATACGAGGCCACAGGAACTGACAAAACTCAAACTGGAATTCTCTAGACTGATATTCAAAATCTTGTCTTCACGACGTTTTACGAGGAGTGGTCATATCCACCATATTACCTCGGGGTCCAACGGAACGAGTTCTGATGCATTCGTATTAACTATATGAGGCCACATGAACTGACAGAACTCAAATCAGAGTTCTCTAGCTCTATTTTCCGCTTAGGATTACTCCTATCAGGTCGCAGGTCGAGGTTCGTGTCACTTTTATTGAGCCCACTAGGGTTCTGGTGGCCCAATAAAAGTCGGGATGCTACAACCCCTACCCCGGATCCTATATAGATCACTCTAACCACACTCCCTCCCCCTTGACCGACTGCTCCACGAGCCCTTTGGTCAACCCGGTCTTTGTTCCTCCTCCGCACGGGGGCTTGCTGCCTCTCCGGGTCCTTTTGACCCCTCTGCCTTAGTGGTTCTTCTTCTCCCGCTCCTTCTCTAGCTCTCCTCCTAGCCTCTAGTAAGTCTAGTTATATAATGGTACCATGCCTGTCAACTTGATGGAGCTTATAGTAAAGAGAAACCTCCGCAGACCTGTTCCTTATCCTCTAGTTCCTCCTTTGGAAGCGGTTGGCCTGCCTGACAACTATTTTTGCTTCCCTCTGGTCTCCTCCTCCTTTACACCTTCCTTGTTAGTAGCGATTGTTCCTCCTCTTCGGGGAATACCTCCTTCCGGTACCTGCTTACTGAGCCCTTACTGCCGACCTCCACGGGGGTCAGTTCACGGGATACTAGAACCTTCGTCCCTCTTCCCGATTCTCTGGAGCCATGAAGGGCCTCCTCTCCTCCCTTTTCTCCGCTCTTCCCTTCTCCCCGACTCTTCTCTCTTCTCCTACCGCTTCTTCCCTTCTCCCTTCCTCTGCCCTTCTGTGGACATCCTTTCTTTCGCCTCATCCTCATCCTCTTCTCGGGTTGCCCTGTCCAAGTTGGCTAGTAAGCCGAGGTTGGTTAACCCCCTGCACGAACCTTTTCGTCATCTTGATCAATTCCTTATACAACTCTGAAGGATCTGTGTTGACTTCCAGATTGAAGAGCCCCAGCTTCAGGCCAAAAGTCAGGGCCAGTTGTAGGGTAGCATTGTACACCTACAAGATACCCAGGATGTCCTCCTAAAAGCTGTCAATGTAATGACCCAATGTCTTATGCTCCTCCTGTGTCAATTGAAAAGGGCAATCGCCTCCTTCTTCCTCTTCTTTGTGCTGGGAACTTCGACATCAGTCCTCGGCGTGGGTCCTCAAAGTAGTTGATCAAATTTATTGACAACTGGTGAAACTAGTCTCCAGTCTTCCCCTCAAAGTGACAACGCAGAGCCCGCACTTGAAAGCATCTGTCACGTTATAGATCGAGGCCACGTTTGTTGAAACCAAGAACTTGGTCTCTGTGGAGTTCGGGGTCCCTGAAAGGGGTGACCTCACACCTACTGAAAGTGTTGAAACCAAGAACTTGGTCTCTGTGGAGTTCGGGGTCCCTGAAAGGGGTGACCTCACACCTACTACACTCGAGAGAACGTCACGGACCGGAGACTTAGGAGACTATGAACAGACCCTCGGCTCTAGCGCGGAGGTCCCACCTCACACCCGGAAGGCTGCCTGAGCACTTCCCCTCCCTAGCCAATGCTCGAGCTAGGGTGCCTTGGAGGAGCTCTCTCCACTCTACCAAGAAGAAGAAGCTAAGGGAGGAGGAGGCCAAAAAGAAGGATCCTCACCAAGGCACCCAAGGGGGTCTATTTATAGTTTTTCAAAAGTCCTGGGCCAGAAATGACCAAAATACCCCTACGGCCAAAAGGCCTCGGGCCAATAGGAAACCGCCACGCCGGGGGGTAAAGGGGTAACTCCCCCCGAGGGCAAGATGGCTGGGCGACCTAGGCGGCCTGCGAGCTGGGGCGGCCTGCGAGCTGGGGCGGCCTGCGGCCTGGGGCGGCCTGCGGCCTGGGGCGGCCTGCGAGCTGGGGCGGCCTGCGAGCTGGGGCGGCCTGCGAGCTGGGGCGGCCTGCAAGCTGGAGCGGCCTGCGGCCTGGGGCGGCCTGCGAGCTGGGGCGGCCTGCGAGCTGGGGCGGCCTGCGAGCTGGGGCGGCCTGCGAGCTGGGGCGGCCTGCGAGCTGGGGCGGCCTGCGAGCTGGGGCGGCCTGCGAGCTGGGGCGGCCTGCGAGCTGGGGCGGCCTGCGGCCTGGGGCGGCCTGCGAGCTGGGGCGGCCTGCGAGCTGGGGCGGCCTGCGAGCTGGGGCTGCCTGCGAGCTGGGGCGGCCTGCGAGCTGGGGCGGCCTGCGAGCTGGGGCGGCCTGCGAGCTGGGGCGGCCTGCGAGCTGGGGCGGCCTGCGAGCTGGGGCGGCCTGCGAGCTGGGGCGGCCTGCGAGCTGGGGCGGCCTGCGAGCTGGGGCGGCCTGCGAGCTGGGGCGGCCTGCGAGCTGGGGCGGCCTGCGAGCTGGGGCGGCCTGCGAGCTGGAGCGGCCTGCGGCCTGGCTGAGGCGGCCTGCGAGCTGGGGCGGCCTGCGAGCTGGAGCGGCCTGCGGCCTGGCTGAGGCGGCCTGCGGCCTGGCGGTCTGGGCGGCTTGCGGCCTGGCGGCCTGGGCGGCTTGCGGCCTGGCGGCCTGGGCGGCTTGCGGCCTGGCGGCCTGGGCGGCTTGCGGCCTGGCGGCCTGGGCGGCTTGCGGCCTGGCGGCCTGGGCGGCTTGCCAAGAGCGCCTTGGGGGGAGAAATATTTTCTCCCCCTACTAGTATGTTCTACATGTTCACCCAAAATTGGCCCCTAGTAGTGCAAAACTCCCAGAAAGCTTAAAAACTTGCTCACCTTGTTTTGGGGCCCAATCTTCACGAATACGGGGTTGTACAACGTTCTCGAACCATTGGAGATGCATGTCTGGATCATCTCTACCCAAGTAGTAGCTTAAGACCAGATCCCTAAAACAATCAGGGACTGGAGCTGAAACACCTCCTCGCTGAACGAACTCCTCCCCCTTTGGCGACAACTTGTGAGTTGGCGAGAAGCAACAAAATTGTCTGCGCAAGTAGCCTGGATTACTCCATGAAGAAGATATCAGAGTTGTATTTGGAAGAGGTCATTAGAATGCATTGAGTACCTATAAGTATCGTGTCAGATCGAGATTCCAGGTTTACGTCTCGATTTTTGAAAAGTTTTCAGGAAGGGTTGGTTACTGATCTCAGGTATTCCACTACTTATCATCCGCATACTAATGGTCAGACGGAGAAAGTTTATCAGATTTTGGAAGATATGATCAGATGTTACATCTTGGACCACGGTGGAGCGTGGGACGAGCGGCTTAGATTAATGGAATTTGCCTATAATAATAGTTATCATGAGAGTGCGCAGATGACCCCATTTGAGGCTTTGTATGAGAGGCGTTGTCGAACCCCCTTGTTTTGGGCTGAAGTTTGCGAAGGACCGTTGTTGGGTTCAGAAGCCTTGGAAGAGATGAGTACTTCTGTGATGCATATTCAAGAGAAGCTTCGTATAGCTCATGTGCGTTATGAGAAGAACGGTAATCGACGAAGGGTTGACCTGGAGTTCACAGTTGGGGACATGGTTTTTCTCAAAATTTCTCTGATGTTAGGTGTTAAGATGTTTGGAAGGAACCACAAGTTAGATCACAGGTATGTGGGTCTTTTTCAGGTTGTTGAACGCATCAGAATGTAAGCTTATACGTTGAATTTACCCGCTAATTTTCCTGGTGTGCACGATGTGTTTCATGCGAGCCAGTTGCAGAAATGCGTGCTTAGTGACCGGCATGTCCTTTACTCGGTGCCCCAGTTGCAGCCTAATCTTTCTTATGTTTAGGTGCCTGTTCGTATTCTGGAGACTCAGGATCGGGTGTTGTAAAGGAAGACAATACTCATGGTCAAGGTTCTTTGGCAAAACCAAGACGTTGAGAGCGCGACTTGGGAGTTGGAGTCAGCTATGAGTGTACAACCCCGTATTCGCGAAGATTGGGCCCCAAAACAAGGTGAGCAAGTTTTTAAGCTTTCTGGGAGTTTTGCACTCCTAGGGGACAATTTTGGGTGAACATGTAGAACATACTAGTAGGGGGAGAAAATATTTCTCCCCCCAAGGCGCTCTTGGCAAGCCGCCCAGGCCGCCAGGCCGCAAGCCGCCCAGGCCGCCAGGCCGCAAGCCGCCCAGACCGCCAGGCCGCAGGCCGCCTCAGCCAGGCCGCAGGCCGCTCCAGCTCGCAGGCCGCCCCAGCTCGCAGGCCGCCCCAGCTCGCAGGCCGCCCCAGCTCGCAGGCTGTTAGAAAGTAGAGAACAAGAAGCGAAAAGTAGAGAACAAGCGAACAAACTTTTGAATAATTGAAATTTTATTATCCAAAAAAGATATCATTTACAAAGGTATGGCCTCCCTTATATAGAATGGAGGAGATAAGAAAGAGAGTATACAAACAATGTGGGACTAAACATTTACAGTACTGAGCGGCTAGAATAATGGAGACCGCATAGGCCGCGCGGTTAGACAGATGGGCTAACCGCTCGGCAACTCCAGCAGGATAGAACAAACCGCAGAGGTAGACCGACAGACCGCCCGGTCTACAAACCGCTGGATCAGACCGCTAAGCCGCTCGGTCAACAAACCGCTGGATCAGACCGCCAAGCCGCCCGGTCTAATACTTCAACACTCCCCCTCAAGCTGGAGCATAGATATCAATCATGCCCAGCTTGTCACAAATGCGGAAGAAGGAAGTAGAAACCGGCTTGGTGAAGATATCTGCCAACTCCTTGTCAGAGGTGACAAAAGGAGTACAAATCTGATTCTTCAAAATCTCCTCCCGAATGAAGTGACAGTCAACCTCTATATGCTTCGTTCTCTCATGGAAGACCGGATTTCTGGATATGTGTATAGCGGCCTTGTTGTCACAGAACATAGGGAGAGGACAATCATATACCTCGCCCAGGTCAAGCATGAGAGCCCGCAACCACTTTAACTCACACGTAGTTGACGCCATACTCCGGTATTCTGCTTCGGCACTGGATCTGGAAACAACAGACTGTTTCTTGCTCTTCCAACTCACGAGATTACCTCCAACAAAGGTACAAAAACCTGACGTGGATTTACGATCGCCTTTGTCATCCGCGTAACTTGAGTCTGAGTAGGCCTCAACCCTCAGATGACCATTTTTCTGGAAGAGTAACCCTCTGCCCGGTGCTGCTTTGATATACTCTAAAATCTTCAGGGCGGACTGAAGATGACACTCCCTGGGAGCTTGCATAAACTGACTAACCTTTCCTACAGCGTAGGCGATGTCGGGTCTAGTCACCGTGAGATAGATGAGTTTCCCTACCAAACGTCTGTACCGTGTGACATCAGATAGAGGAGGCGATTCATCCGTCCACGTTTTGTCTTCTCCAACAGCCATGGGAAGATGAGCTGGTTTGGCACCTGTCAAGCCTGCTTCTCGAAGAAGATCAAGGGCATACTTCCGTTGAGAGAGAACCAAGGAGTCAGGTTTTCGAGAGATTTCTATCCCCAAAAAGTATTTTGGGGAGCCCATATCCTTCGTGACCAAGTGCTGACGGAGGTGCTTCTTCGTCAAGTCCACCCCATCTCGGTCATCACCAGTAAGGAGAATATCATCCACATATACGGCCAAAACCATCAGTCCCGAGGCCGTTTTGCGAATGAATAAGGAGTGATCGGCCGAACTCCTTTGAAAGCCGATGGTTGCCACAATACCACTGAATTTTTCGAACCATGCCCGAGGGCTCTGCTTTAGGCCATAAATGGCCTTCTTCAAATGACAGACACGTGTCTCCCCCTGAGCAACATACCCAGGAGGTTGCTCCATATAGACGTCCTCCTGAAGATCGCCATAGAGAAAGGCATTCTTCACATCAAGCTGGGAAATAGCCCAAGCCCGGTTAACAGCCACAGAAAAGAGAACCCGGATGGTGCTGAGGCGAGCAACCGGAGAGAAGGTATCAAAGTAATCAACGTCATAAGTCTGAGTAAAGCCCTTGGCCACCAGCCGAGCTTTGTAGCGATCCACAGTGCCGTCGGGGCGAAACTTCACAACAAAGACCCAGCGACAGCCAACCACATCAGTGCCCACGGGAGGAGGAACCAGGGTCCAGGTACCCCGTTCAGTAAGAGTAGCCATCTCCTCATCCATGGCAGACTTCCAATGAGGGAGAGCGAGAGCCTCCTGGTAGGTACGAGGAGTAGAAGTAGCAGAGATAGCCAAGGCAAAACACCTGCGAGAAGGAGAAAGCTGATCATAAGAAACAACAGCCGTGAGCGGGTGTTGAGTACACGCCCGCACCCCTTTGCGAAGGGCAATGGGAACATCCAGATCATCGAGAGCGTCGGCGACGGGAGCGTCAGCGACCGGAGCGTCCGTGGCGGAGAAGGCTGGCCCGGGACTAGAGAGAGACGGCAGCGGAGAGGAGGGTGGAGGGGTGGGTGGGGAGACGGACTGAGAAGGAGTCGGTGGAGGAGGAGACGAAGGTGGAAAACGTCGAGAGGTGTGGAAGGAACGGAGATATCAGAAGGAAGAGAAGGAAGAGAAGAGGAAGGAGAGAAATAGGAAGCATTTTCGAAAAAAGTCACATCTGCGGAGACAAACTGCTTGCGGAGAAGGGGGTCAAAGCAGCAATAGCCTTTTTGAGTGGTAGAGTACCCCAAAAAGACACATTTGGTGGAACGGGGGGAAAGCTTGTCGCGGGTAGCGGAGGGAGCGTGAACAAAGGCCGTACAGCCAAAGACACGGAGAGGAAGAGGAAAAGGTTCCTGGTGGGGGTAGAGAAGGGAGAAGGGAGTCCGGCCGTGGAGGACCGTGGAGGGAATGCGATTGATAAGATAGCAAGCGAGGAGCACAGCGTAGCCCCAGTAGGAGCGAGGGACGTGCATCTGCGCCATGAGAGTACGCGCAACATCAAGCAGGTGACAGTTTTTACGCTCCGCCACCCCATTCTGTTGGGAGGTGTAAACACAAGTCGTTTGATGAATGAGGCCGTGTTGGTGAAAGAACGCGGAGAACTCATGAGACAGATATTCCTTGGCATTATCAGAACGTAAGACTTTAATAGAAATAGCAAATTGAGTCTTAATCATAAAGTAAAAAGATTACCAAACAGAAAATAGTTCAGAGCGATCCTTTAAGAGATACACCCAGGTACATCGAGTAAAATCATCGATAAAAGTGACAAAATAGGAACTGCCCCGACCAACTGTGAGGGTAGGAGCAGGACCCCATACATCAGAATGAATAAGATCAAAAATGCGAGAGGAGCCACGGCCTTGCTTCGGCGGGAAGGAGGAGCGATGATGTTTGCCAAGCTGACACGCATCACAGTTGAGCGGAGAACTGGTGGGAGGTAAGTGGGGCAGAAGCTGACGAATAAGCCGAGGAGGAGGATGGCCAAGACGAAGATGCCACTGAAGGAGATCAGTGGAGGAGGAGTAGGCAGAAAGAGCGGAAACATCGTCGAGGAAGTAGAGGCCGCCGCTCTCAGTCCCAGTAGCAATCGTCCGCTGGGTCCTCGGGTCCTGAAAAGAACAAGTAGTGGGAGTGAATAAAACGGAGCACTGAAGTTGCCGGCATAAAGTAGTAACAGATAACAAATTGCACGGGAACTTCGGGACATAGAGGGTATCCTCCAAGCAAAGCGATGGAGTGAGTTGAACCATGCACGTCCCATGAACCGGAGACGGGGAACCATCCGCCACACGAACTGGGGGTAAGCGGTCATGGGTCTCAAGACGGGAGAAGCAATGAGGGTTGCCCGTCATATGATTGGTGGCACCGGAGTCAATCAGCCATTTACCTTGGGTAACGACGTGGGCACTACCTGACGTCGTGGCCACAGAGGCAGACGGCCTAGAAGAGGCGGAGGCCGAAGGAGCATCACCGGAAGGGCGAAGATGAGGATGTTTCTGCCAGCAGCGGTCAACAGTATGACCAGTACGATTACAGTGAGAGCAGAAGAACCGGGAGGAACCCCGTCCGCCAGAGGAGCTTCGGCCACTCGGGCCCCCCCGCTGAGCTTGGTGAGCAGAGGAGTCCTGGGAAGGGGGGGAGGCCAACAGAGGCCGCTGGAGGAGCGAAGTAACGGCGGCAATGCGAGCCGCAGTGACATCCAAAGTAGGAGAGTCTGCCTCACCCAAGATCTGCTGGCGGATCATATCATAAGAGTCGGGAAGACGAAGAAGATAACAAACAACCAGGAGTTCCTGGAAGTGTTTGTGCTGGTCGGCCAAGTCCGCGGAGAAGGGGCGATTCTGGAGGATTTCAGCCCCAAGGGCCTGAACCTGCTGATAAGCCGCAGCGGGGGACATGGAAGGGCGGGCGAAGAGGTCCGCATAGAGAGTATAAATGCGGGACGTCTGGCCCCCCTTAGAATAGAGAGCAGCGAGGTGAAGCCATGCGGCCTTGACCGTCTCATCATGGCGAATGACGGGAAGGCACTCATCAGAAAGGCTGTTGGCCAGCCAGGTGCGAACAAGAGCATCACTCGCATCCCAGTCATCAAACTCAGGAGAGGTGCGAGGAGGAGGGTCATCGGTGAGGTGATGACGCTTGCGTTGAGAACGAAGGAGAAAGGTGAAAGAGACGCTCCAATCGGGATAGTTGGAGCCCACAAGCTTGGAAAGGGTGCCAAGGTTGCCCGAAGGAGGAGGAGGAGAAGGAGCTGCAGGAGTAGTGGTGAGACCGGAGGTAGTCATAGAACCCGGAAGCAGAAGAAGCCGCACGAACAGGAGCGGTTAGAAAACAGAGGAAGCCGCGCGAACAGTAGCGGCTAGAAAGAGGCACTGCGGGGAAGAGGTCGCGCAGACTAAAAAGGCCGAGCGAACAGAAGAGAGGAGAAGAGCAGGTGACCGCGACCAAGATGCGGGTAAGAAAGAGACAACCCGCACGGTCAGGCAGACCACAGCAGCGGCTAGAAGGCGGTCAAAGGCTCGGCGGGGAAGAAGTCGCACGAACTGAGAAGCCCGAGCGAACAAAAAAGAGGAGAAGAGCTGGCGACCGCGACCAAGATGCGGGTGAGAAAGGAACAACCCGCACGGTCAGGCAGATCACAGCAGTAAACCGCGAGTAAAGAGACAATTCACACGCGGACAGGGACAGACCGCAACGACTAGGAAGTCGGAGAGGCAAGAAAGAACAAGGAGCGCGGCGACAACGAAATAAGTCGCTGCGACAACAAGGAGAAGGAGAAGAGAACCAAGAAGGAGCAAGCCGCGCGAACAGGGTGGCGGACAAAAACAAGCCGCGCGGATAGAAACAGGCCGCGCGGATAGAAGAGAGGGCAAGCCGCGAATCAAGTCGCAGAGCGCGGAAAAGAAGTCGCGAACAACAGAGGGCGCACAGAATCAAGAGGAAATGACCGTGTCCTCTGATACCATGTTAGAAAGTAGAGAACAAGAAGCGAAAAGTAGAGAACAAGCGAACAAACTTTTGAATAATTGAAATTTTATTATCCAAAAAAGATATCATTTACAAAGGTATGGCCTCCCTTATATAGAATGGAGGAGATAAGAAAGAGAGTATACAAACAATGTGGGACTAAACATTTACAGTACTAAGCGGCTAGAATAATGGAGACCGCATAGGCCGCGCGGTTAGACAGATGGGCTAACCGCTCGGCAACTCCAGCAGGATAGAACAAACCGCAGAGGTAGACCGACAGACCGCCCGGTCTACAAACCGCTGGATCAGACCGCTAAGCCGCTCGGTCAACAAACTGCTGGATCAGACCGCCAAGCCGCCCGGTCTAATACTTCAACACAGGCCGCCCCAGCTCGCAGGCTCGCAGGCCGCCCCAGCTCGCAGGCCACTCCAGCTCGCAGGCCGCCCCAGCTCGCAGGCCGCCCCAGCTCGCAGGCCGCCCCAGCTCGCGGGCCGCCCCAGCTCGCGGGCCGCCCCAGCTCGCGGGCCGCCCCAGGCCGCAGGCCGCCCCAGCTCGCAGGCCGCCCCAGCTCGCAGGCCGCCCCAGCTCGCAGGCCGCCCCAGCTCGCAGGCCGCCCCAGCTCGCAGGCCGCCCCAGCTCGCAGGCCGCCCCAGCTCGCAGGCCGCCCCAGCTCGCAGGCCGCCCCAGGCCGCAGGCCGCCCCAGCTCGCAGGCCGCCCCAGCTCGCAGGCCGCCCCAGCTCGCAGGCCGCCCCAGCTCGCAGGCCGCCCCAGCTCGCAGGCCGCCCCAGCTCGCAGGCCGCCCCAGCTCGCAGGCCGCCCCAGCTCGCAGGCCGCCCCAGGCCGCAGGCCGCCCCAGGCCGCAGGCCGCCCCAGGCCGCAGGCCGCCCCAGCTCGCAGGCCTCCCCAGCTCGCAGGCCGCCTAGCTCGCCCAGCCATCTTGCCCTCGGGGGAGTTACCCCTTTACCCCCCGGCGTGGCGGTTTCCTATTGGCCCGAGGACTTTTGGTCGTAGGGGTATTTTGGTCATTTCTGGCCCAGGACTTTTGAAAAACTATAAATAGACCCCCTTGGGTGCCTTGGTGAAGATCCTTCTTTTTGGCCTCCTCCTCCCTTAGCTTCTTCTTCTTGGTAGAGTGGAGAGAGATCCTCCAAGGCACCCTAGCTCGAGCATTGGCTAGGGAGGGGAAGTGCTCAGGCAGCCTTCCGGGTGTGAGGTGTGACCTCCACGCTAGAGCCGAGGGTCTGTTCATAGTCTCCTAAGTCTCCGGTCCGTGACGTTCTCTCGAGTGTAGTAGATGTGAGGTCACCCCTTTCAGGGACCCCGAACTCCACAGAGACCAAGTTCTTGGTTTCAACACTTTCAGTAGGTGTGAGGTCACCCCTTTCAGGGACCCCGAACTCCACAGAGACCAAGTTCTTGGTTTCAACCCTTTGGTGCGGTGAGCGTGGAGAGTGACCAGCACAGAAGATCTCAGGAGAGTGTCATGACGGGAGGTCAGGGAGGTAGTGATGATCTCGGCGAGCTCCCCACCCCAGGACCCTTTGTGGGGAGGCAGGAGTTCATGGCCTCCATCCAAGGCATCATGGAGATGTTGCGAAGCATTGCTCCTCAGGGTGGGAGCTCCACCCCGACCCCCCAGGAGCTAGCTCCCCCCCTCGGCGAGTCGACTCCCAGGGATCTGGGCGAGATGACCCCAGCGGGGGGAGAAGGAAGTGCACCGGGAAGAAGGCCCGGGAAGAAGAGGATGGGAGATGGGGTCGAGCGAGACCTCACCGGCCGGGAGCTGTTCTCTAGCCCGGCGAGTGCCAACCTCCCAGGCGAGCAGGTCACGCGAGTGGAGGTGGCGAGACCACCCCTTAGGGGGTCACCCTTCAGCGAGCTGATCATCTCAGCTCCCGTTCCCGAGGGGTTCAGAGAGCCAGACATGACTTACTATTCCGGGAAGGATGATCCCGTCCAACACTTGCAATGGTTCGAGGATGCGGTCTCCATCAGGCCGATGACAGATGCCTTCAAGTGTCGCCTCTTTGCGATCACGTTAAAGGAGAAGGCAAGGGACTGGTTCCATCAACTCCCTCCTAGGTCAATCTACGGGTTCGAGGACTTGAGCCGGAGCTTCCAGCTTCGCTTCTCCACCTCCAAGAAGCGGAAGAGGAGCCCCGAGTCCATCTTCCTGATAAGGCAGGGGGCCGAGGAGCCGCTGGCCCGTTACGTTGACAGGTTCCAAGAGGAGATCCTGGAGGTCCAGGAGATGCCAGGGTATGCTCTCCAGATGGCCTTCACTGTTGGGATGAAGGAGGGCTTCTTCAAGATGGGCTTGACCCGGAAGGCCCCCCTTTCCTTCGAGGAGCTGATGGAGAGGGCGGCCGAGGAGATAGCCATGGAGGCAGCCAACCCGACATTTATCAAAAAATTGGCAAGGCTAACAGAGGCGGAGTCGAAGGAACAAGGAGGCGCAAGGCATCAGGAAGGAAGAAGAAAAGAGGAGCAGAGAGCTCAGGGGTTCCAGGGACAGGAGGGTCCAGAACTAGGTTGGAGGCAGCAGGAAGGACCCATTCAGGGTCCAGGAAGAGGTCACAACCAAGGTGGGGGGAATTTTCATGAAGGCCGAGGGAGGTTCAATTTCCAAAGGCAAGCCCCTAGGCAACTCCTACCCCCGCCACAGCAAGCGATGGAAATTGGTCGAAGGGAGAGGAGGAACCGCATGGGAAGGAGAAGAGTCAGAATAAAGTTACCCTACTGTGAGTTCCACCAGGAGGAAGGTCACGCAACATCTACTTGCCCCGATTTTCTGGAGTTGAGAAGGACAAGAGCTCCAGCACCGCAACCTCATCAGCCTCAACAAGCGCAAGACCCGGTGCGGATTGAAGAAGTCCGACCTGAGGCAGCAGAGGAGAGATGTGAGGACAGGGTTGATGTGGGCACCCGGGGAAGGATCGGATGATTCACGGGGGAAGAGGGAGGTAAGAGAGAAGTGAATCATCTTTTTTGTAATGAACTTGGCTTGCGTTGTATTAGCTATGATTAATGGTAGAAACCACCGAAAAATATTTGTGGTCCATGAAAAGTCCCTTAGCTCCGAGATGGATTCCGCTGTCAGGCTCTCACTAGCTGGCAGGGCAGGTTGATCTCTCGTGGAGGCTAAGTCCCTTAGCTCCGAGATGGATTCCGCTGTCATGCTCTCACTAGCTGGCAGGGCAGGTTGATCTCTCGTGGAGGCTAAGTCCCTTAGCTCCGAGATGGATTCCGCTGTCAGGCTCTCACTAGCTGGCAGGTCAGGTTGATCTCTCGTGGAGGCTAAGTCCCTTAGCTCCGAGATGGATTCCGCTGCCAGGCTCTCACTAGCTGGCAGGGCAGGTTGATCTCTCGTGGAGGCTAAGTCCCTTAGCTCCGAGATGGATTCCGCTGTCAGGCTCTCACTAGCTGGCAGAGCAGGTTGATCTCTCGTGGAGGCTAAGTCCCTTAGCTCCGAGATGGATTCCGCTGTCAGGCTCTCACTAGCTGGCAGGGCAGGTTGATCTCTCGTGGAGGTTAAGTCCCTTAGCTCCGAGATGGATTCCGCTGTCAGGCTCTCACTAGCTGGCAGGTCAGGTTGATCTCTCGTGGAGGCTAAGTCCCTTAGCTCCGAGATGGATTCCGCTGTCAGGCTCTCACTAGCTGGCAGGGCAGGTTGATCTCTCGTGGAGGCCAAGTCCCTTAGCTCCAAGATGGATTCCGCTGCCAGGCTCTCACTAGCTGGCAGGGCAGGTTGATCTCTCGTGGAGGCTAAGTCCCTTAGCTCCGAGATGGATTCCGCTGTCAGGCTCTCACTAGCTGGCAGGGCAGGTTGATCTCTCGTGGAGGCTAAGTCCCTTAGCTCCTAGATGGATTCCGCTGTCAGGCTCTCACTAGCTGGCAGGGCAGGTTGATCTCTCGTGGAGGCTAAGTCCCTTAGCTCCGAGATGGATTCCGCTGTCAGGCTCTCACTAGCTGGCAGGTCAGGTTGATCTCTCGTGGAGGCTAAGTCCCTTAGCTCCGAGATGGATTCCGCTGCCAGGCTCTCACTAGCTGGCAGGGCAGGTTGATCTCTCGAGGAGGCTAAGTCCCTTAGCTCCGAGATGAATTCCGCTGCCAGGCTCTCACTAGCTGGCAGGGCAGGTTGATCTCTCGTGGAGGCTAAGTCCCTTAGCTACGAGATGGATTCCGCTGTCAGGCTCTCACTAGCTGGCAGGGCAGGTTGATCTCTCGTGAAGGCTAAGTCCCTTAGCTCCGAGATCGATTCCGCCGCCAGGCTCCCACTAACTGGCTGGGTAGATTGATCTCTCGTGGTAGCCCAAGTCCCTTACCCCGAGGCCGTCTCGCCACCCAGGCTCCCATAGCTAGCATGGCAGGTTGACCCCGAGGGCAAGTTACACTCCGCGAATACGTTGGGTTGGATGTTTCTTTCCGAGCTTGTGCCAACCTCGAAAAGAGCGGAGATTGTGTACAATCCCGTATTCGCGAAAATTGGGCCCCAAAACAAGGTGAGCAAGTTTTTAAACTTTTTGGGAGTTTTGCACTCCTAGGGGCCAATTTTGGGTGAACATGTAGAACATACTAGTAGGGGGAGAAAATATTTCTCCCCCAAGGCGCTCTTGGCAAGCCGCCCAGGCCGCCAGGCGCTCTTGGCAAGCCGCCCAGGCCGCCAGGCCGCAAGCCGCCCAGGCCGCCAGGCCGCAAGCCGCCCAGGCCGCCAGGCCGCAAGCCGCCCAGACCGCCAGGCCGCAGGCCGCCTCAGCCAGGCCGCAGGCCGCTCCAGCTCGCAGGCCGCCCCAGCTCGCAGGCAGCCCCAGCTCGCAGGCCGCCCCAGCTCGCAGGCCGCCCCAGCTCGCAGGCCGCCCCAGCTCGCAGGCCGCCCCAGCTCGCAGGCCGCCCCAGCTCGCAGGCCGCCCCAGCTCGCAGGCCGCCCCAGCTCGCAGGCCGCCCCAGCTCGCAGGCCGCCCCAGCTCGCAGGCCGCCCCAGCTCGCAGGCCGCCCCAGCTCGCAGGCCGCCCTAGCTCGCAGGCCGCCCCAGCTCGCAGGCCGCCCCAGCTCGCAGGCCGCCCCAGCTCGCAGGCTCGCAGGCCACTCCAGCTCGCAGGCCGCCCGGTCTAATACTTCAACACAGGCCGCCCCAGCTCGCAGGCTCGCAGGCCGCCCCAGCTCGCAGGCCACTCCAGCTCGCAGGCCGCCCCAGCTCGCAGGCCGCCCCAGCTCGCGGGCCGCCCCAGCTCGCGGGCCGCCCCAGCTCGCGGGCCGCCCCAGCTCGCAGGCCGCCCCAGGCCGCAGGCCGCCCCAGCTCGCAGGCCGCCCCAGCTCGCGGGCCGCCCCAGCTCGCGGGCCGCCCCAGCTCGCGGGCCGCCCCAGCTCGCAGGCCGCCCCAGGCCGCAGGCCGCCCCAGCTCGCAGGCCGCCCCAGCTCGCAGGCCGCCCCAGCTCGCAGGCCGCCCCAGCTCGCAGGCCGCCCCAGCTCGCAGGCCGCCCCAGCTCGCAGGCCGCCCCAGCTCGCAGGCCGCCCCAGCTCGCAGGCCGCCCCAGCTCGCAGGCCGCCCCAGCTCGCAGGCCGCCCCAGCTCGCAGGCCGCCCCAGGCCGCAGGCCGCCCCAGCTCGCAGGCTGCCCCAGCTCGCAGGCCGCCCCAGCTCGCAGGCCGCCCCAGCTCGCAGGCCGCCCCAGCTCGCAGGCCGCCCCAGCTCGCAGGCCACCCCAGCTCGCAGGCCGCCCTAGCTCGCAGGCCGCCCCAGGCCGCAGGCCGCCCCAGCTCGCAGGCCGCCCCAGCTCGCAGGCCGCCTAGCTCGCCCAGCCATCTTGCCCTCGGGGGGAGTTACCCCTTTACCCCCCGGCGTGGCGGTTTCCTATTGGCCCGAGGCCTTTTGGACGTAGGGGTATTTTGGTCATTTCTGGCCCAGGACTTTTGAAAAACTATAAATAGACCCCCTTGGGTGCCTTGGTGAGGATCCTTCTTTTTGGCCTCCTCCTCCCTTAGCTTCTTCTTCTTGGTAGAGTGGAGAGAGCTCCTCCAAGGCACCCTAGCTCGAGCATTGGCTAGGGAGGGGAAGTGCACAAATAGCCTTCCGGGTGTGAGGTGGGACCTCCGCGCTAGAGCCGAGGGTCTGTTCATAGTCTCCTAAGTCTCCGGTCCGTGACGTTCTCTCGAGTGTAGTAGGTGTGAGGTCACCCCTTTCAGGGACCCCGAACTCCACAGAGACCAAGTTCTTGGTTTCAACACTTTCAGTAGGTGTGAGGTCACCCCTTTCAGGGACCCCGAACTCCACAGAGACCAAGTTCTTGGTTTCAACAATGAGATAGACTCATCATCATTTGTTCTCATAGATTCTTTGGTAAGTGTTTTTATTCGATAACCTTTTGTTATTTCCTTTCGGTAGTAGATTCTAGTTTGCATCAAGTTTCGAGACGAAACTTTCTTTTATGGAGAATGACTGTGACGCCCCAGATTTTTCAATGTTTATTTTAAATTTTTGTAATGCGTAATAATGATATTAGGGCGTTACGTTGACGCGTAGTTAACGGGTGACGTTGTTGGAGCATAATTTTTCTCATCAGAATCCGAGGTTTTGACTCAGTGGATTTTAGTAGGTTGATGTTGGTTGTAACTTTGGGGAATTTTAACCCGAGTTTGGGTTGTCAAATTTTAATTTCGACTTCGCCGTTAGTTTTGTAGCATTGATATTTAGTCTTTATGCGAATTTCGTGAAAATCCAAGGTGATTTGGGTTTTCTTGTCGTTTGGACGTTTAACTAATATTAGTAATAATATATATTATATATTGTTGAGATTGATTTGCCAGCAGGACACGTGTATGTGGGACTGTGTTATGGCTTCCCCATCACGTTCTAGGTCTGGGTGTTGACCCCTGTGGCGGAATATCCATGCGGTCCTGTGGTTGGGATTAATCCCACATCGCCTGCATCTTTCTTCCCTCCGTGTTCATGTACCCCGCCATCCTTCATCTCAATACCTGGGTTTTGAGATGAACTGTTGGGTTGGCGAGTTCTTTCATGGTATCAGGGGAGGTTGTCCTGCTGCGGGGGTGTGTTGAGATTGATTTGCCAGCAGGACACATGTATGTGGGACTGTGTTATGGCTTCCCCACCACATTCCAGGTCTGGGTGTTGACCCCGGTGGGCCCCCTGTGGTGGAATATCCCTGCGGTCCTGTGGTTGGTATTAATCCCACATCGCCTGATCTTTCTTCCCTCCGTGTTGATGTATCCCGCCATCCTTCATCTCAATACCTGGATTTTGAGATGAACTGTTGGGTTGACGAGTTCTTTCATATATATACGCTAGTACGTTATAGCGAAACACTATTCATTATTTATCCCAAGCCATCAGATATAATCGCGGGAGAGAGAAAACGACGGACATTGTAAAGCCTTCGACCGCCAACTGTTGGAGTTCTGGTGCTCAAAATCGTCGTCAGAGGGTAGATTCGGAAAGCTCTCGCCGAGATTTACGCGTGCGCGGTAAGTCTTCCCAGTTTCGTGGATTTTTGGCGTTAGGGTTTTTGACCTTGACCCTCGTTTGCCCAGAAAAGTTTCAGGAACCATAGCCGAGGAGTTCTTGTGGCCGATCTGGGTAGCGGAGCGCTCGTGAGACCGGATTTCGAAAGGTTTGAGGAAAGTGATGAATCTTCCCCTTGCTAAGTTCCTTGCTTTTATTTCTTTACTCTTGTTTTTCCTCCTTAGAAGATAGGAGTAGCGTAGGGTTCGACTAGGTCGAAGTCCACCCGATAGTATAGAAGGTCGTATGTCTCGTATTCGTCGAGTATGGGTGAGTAAGCCGGAGTGAAATTCACCAAGTATGGGATTTGGACCAAGTAAAATTCGTCGAGTATCGATGATAGGTCAAGTCAATTCGTCGAATGGATGTGGCGTCGAGTTCGTCGAGTGAAATTGGTTGGTGTTGAGTGAAGTCTAATTCGTCGAGTATTCTCGACGAATTCATCGAGTATTCTCAACGAATTCGTCGAGTGGTCTAGGCGTCAAAAGAGTCGAGTGATCCGGTGAGTACATCTTTTTCATCGAGTGGTTTTGGCGTTGAGTCTGTCAAGTATTGACAGTGCTGGCGTTGAGTGAAGACTAATTTGTCGAGTATTCTCGACGAATTCATCGAGTGGTCTATGTAAGACCCCCTCCCCCCTTACCAAGGAGGCTACCGGGTCTTATGCCCAGAACCGCCGTCTTACGGTGACACTAACGCACGGGTTAGTCGACACCGCAACACGCCGATCCTGCCGGCTAGTACGATCATTTAACATGTAGGCCAATATGAGAAGAAGAAGTAAAATAATATGTAAATCCACTAGTCCACAAGTCACATGGTACAATCATATAAATGAAATGAAAAGTACACCAATATAGTCCACAGAAGAGTACAAAAGAAAGAGTAATAAGGGCTTATGTCCAGTACATCAAAACCACTCTCTCTCAAAATAAATAAAAACGGAAGCTATACTAGTACATGAGAACTCGTCCCACCCGAGGACGCACAGTAGTGGTAGTAGCCTGCTGAAGCGGTATCTGCTCCTCAAGTCCTGCCTCCTCGACGTGCTGGTGCTCCATCTCCACGGACTCCTAAAAATAGTTTGGTCACCGACCATTAGTCAAAAAAGACTAAGTCATTTCCTCCGCACCTCGCCCCGCAGCTCCTAGGCACCGAGCGGGAGGACGAAGCGGAGGACAACAAGGGGTAGCAAAAGTGGAAGCAGGTGACAGAATCTAACTAGCAGTTGTAATAAGTAATAATGATCTACTCTAGCAGTTCTAAGAATAGTATAAGTAAGTAAGAGCAGTACAGTAGAGGAAGTAAAGGACAGTAGTAAGAGCAAGTAAATAAACTAATCTACCACTATACTATCATCACAAAAGTACCCTAACTTATATAAATGCCCATACAAATATATAAGTTAGGATTTCCTGGAAACTTAACTTATCATATAAAAGAGCTCATACTAATTTATATGATAAGGATCTATGAAGCGTATGACCTAATATGAATGAATGTTATGATGCAATTTTATGCACAGGCAAGTGCAACTCACACACAACGACTCTGTGATCACAGACCTTTAGTTCCCACTTTTTGAGAGCTATCATCACTCTCGGGTACCACCGCTGTGGCTACGACAGCAGCGGAGCGGGCGTCTCCGCTTGTAGACCGGTATGCACACTACCAAGCCTTAGACCCCTCTCATATGCCTCTGTACACGTCCAAGGTGCACTCTAGAGTCTCGTGTACGTACTTTACTGACAACTCGTCAGTCTTGTTGGGTCGGATGAGCGTTATCGGGGATCGTCCTCCAGACCGTAGTGTAAAACAACCCACTGACCCCTCTAACCCTCACAACCGCCTGGTGCACCATACTGCCATCGGTGTGACGAACGGCCAGTACCGCATGCCCCGTCACTATATTTATGCACATGCAAGTATTTCATTCCGAGCCTTCCGCTCGCAGGACCAAACCCGTCCTGAAAACCCTCAAACCCAACCCGGGTGAGAACGCACATTAGTGCCTTTATACCAAGTCCCTCAAACCCTAAATGGGTGAGCATATGTCATGAATCTCTCCAACCCTACACGGGAGAGAAGGTACAACAAATGTCCTAACCTATTAGACTACTCTTGTCTACGGTTTATTATACTTAGAGATTTAAGGTTAATCCCAGGACTGCCCCCGATATTCCCTGTGGAGGGCTCTCAAGGGGCACTAGGAACTGTGTTGGGATTACGCCCAGCGTTCCCTTTCGCAAGGATATTTATTTTAGTTGATGGCTACCCATGTTTCACCCCAGCTCTCTTTGTTGCACTGGAACAACCCTAGTGACTTAAGATGTTACCGGGAAACCGACGGTCTTCCGTCGACCCCCACTCTAGTTGCTACCCTAAGACTTGCACTTTTGACCCATCACTAAGACCATACTACCCACCAGGGATCATTCATGTTACACTCTCTTATTTCTTCTGATAATCAATCCCCTGGTAACCTCTTAGGCAAGACCTATTTATGTTATATGCAGACCATGTTCTATTATTACCCTAAAAATGGAATCTTCCAATCCTTAAGGCATCTTGCCCCTAAATATTTATCCTATGGGGGTATGGGCTAAGGGAACTACCCTATGAATTCTCATAATTTTCCTTGGCTAAATAATCATTTAATTAAATCCTTTAAATTAATTGCTAGGTCACTTTACACATGAAGTAGTATGATTTAACATCCACTAACCTAGGTAATTTTTCCTGAGTTGTATAATGATAAAATATTACTGTCTACAGAGTTTCATAATTTTCCTTTGATTATTTATTCCAATTTCTTATTTAATACCAAATTCACATAAATTCCATTTTCCAAATGAAGTATAGGTAATATGTAATCCAAAATTCCAGAAAAATTACAGAACATATAAAACATTAATTTATGACTATTGCCAGAGTCTCATCAACATTTATTGTGTAATGGCCTATAAAATTTCATTCTTATATATTTATCAAAAATGTCATTATATTAATTTAAAAACTATCAATACATCCATTAATTCTGAAAAATTTATGCAAGACTAATAATATAATTTTACAGCACTAACATTATTTTCAAAGTTTTCTGAGGTGCATATCCATCAATTCAAGAATAAATGAAATAAGGGTAAAATGAGCATTTTAAGATATTTTATTCCAAAAGCTCTTCAAACAGCAGGATCAAATTTTTCCTAAGTCACATGTAACCTTAACTATATCTTGGCAAAGTTTCAGGATTTGTGCTTGAGGAAAACCTATTTTCCAAATTTATTTTCAAAAGAGTTACATTTAAAATAAATTCCAATAAATGGGATTTTTGATTCCAAAAATCCCATAATTAATTTGAGGGGTGAAATTTACCCTAATGAACCTCTGGAAACAAATCCAAGATTTTTGAATGCCTCCATTGGGCTGAATGCACAATATTTAAACTATTGCTATTGGCACACCAAGGCAAAATATGAACCAACACATGCAAGTGGATTCTCCAACATGCAATGATCCAAAGGTGCTGAAATTTTTATCAAGCACTAGTGGTGTTCCCAAGGACCCACCTCCAAAGTTTGGGGCCATGAGGAGTCATATAACTCCATAAATTACATTTGTTTACATTTTGACATTTTGACCAAAACTATAGGAAAAGTTATTTCAAAAATTCCTAAATTTTGGCAGGGGCTAAGTATGCCCTAATCATGCATGTACCCAAAATTTGGGGCCATGGTGATTGCTGGTTTGACTTGGGTATCCAAATGAATTTCTGCCCTAGTCTAGGACCAGTCCTAGGAGAAATGCCCTACAGGACTGTACACTACACCAAATCACAACTTTAAGATGGCAAATTAAAGGTAAGACAGTCAGCTACATTTTTCATTTAGGGACTAGTTTCTGGAAATGCCCCTAAGAGGCCTAAATATAACATGCAAAATGACTGTATTTATGTGACAGAAATCATACTATTCATCACATTAAATTAAATCATATTTATAGATTTGCACGAATCTTAAAGCGTAACCGATGGGATCCGTTCATCTTCTCCAACGGATCAAGGGCCGAGATTCAGTTTTCTTGTGTAATGTTTGCTGGCGGTTTCCGGCCAGCTGAGCCACCACCACCGCCGGCGGATGTCGCCACCACCTTCGCTAAGGTGGGGGCTAGTGTTTCCCGGCGGTGGGGCCGCTGGAGTTGGCTCCTCCGGCGAACCCGAGCAAGAAGAAAAAACCCGGATTTCTTCATTTTCCTCTCATGGCATCGGGCTCGATTGAGCCCGATATCTCCCTAAATGGATCTAGAAATCTAGTACAGGTAGAGTTGAGGTGAAACGAACCTGGATTGGGGCTTGACTGCGGGTCAGGCGGCGGTTTGCCATGATGGTGGTGCGCCGGCGAGCTCCACCCCGAAAGCTTGATTCTCCACCGTTCTCCATGTTCCAGCACTCTAATTCCACTCTTTTCTACCTCCTGAAGCTATTGGTGTGGTCTGTTTGGGCTGAGTTTGGCTGTTTATGGAGATGTCACCTATGTGAGCTCGGTTTGAGCTTTGGTTGCTCCGCCCCTGCTGCCAAGTGGCTCCCAGCCCCTATTTTCTGCTGGAATGGAGTGAGGAGGTCGGCCAGCTGGTTTTTGGGCATAGGAAATCAGCTGAAAGGGTGGCCATGTGGCCACCATTCCCTTTCTTCTCCATTTCTCTCTCCTCCTTCTCTCAAAATCACATTTCTACCCCTTTGCATGTATTCTCTCTCCTGATTTAGAGGGGTAGGGCTGGTCTTGTTCACTTGGGCTGGCCATGGGCCAATTTTGGTGGGCTTGGTCCAAGGGAGGGTGGCTTGGTCTTCATTTCCCTCTTTTAGGTCAAATAGTTGACTATGTTGACTTTGAGTTGACTTGGTCAACCATGATGGGTGGGCTGACCCCATTTGATGGAAATGGGTCTAGTGGCACCACCCAACTTGGGTTGGGTCAAGGGGGTGCCCTACTTAGGCTAATTGGGCTTATGAGTGTGGGTTTGACCAAATTAAGCCCAAGGTTGACTTTGGTCAATTGGGGTCAAAGTGTTGACCTAGTGACATGCCCTAGGGTCCACTTAGATTGTTTCTAGGGTTAGGGCAATGTGGTGGGGTCATGGTGTGACTAGGGTCCTCACTTAGGCTAGTTTGACCTAGTTTGACTATGGTCCTATAGTGGGCCCCACATGGCTACAACCCACTACCTAGGGTCAGACCTAGCTAATTTCCCTAAAACTCACCAATGCCTAACCCAATCTAAGTTGAGGGGTCCAGAAGTAACATGTGATGTTACAGTCTAGGCGTCGAAAGCGTCGAGTGATCCGGTGACTAAGACTTTTTCGTCAAATATCGTTAAATATTAAATTTTGTCAAGTTAATTTCGTCGAGTTTTGTCATGAGGTAAGGGAGAATCGTCAATTACTATCGACTAATTCCTCGGGTATTTAGAGGATTATGCGCTGATTCGCCGAGTATCAAAGTAAGATCAGGCTAATTCGTCGAGTATTGCTAGGTTTAGTTTTATTACACCAAGTAGATTCGTCGAGTAACCCCTATATTCGTCGGTATATTCGACGAATGGATGTGGAATTAGGATCCTTTCTCGCCGAATGGAGTCAATTCGTCGAGTATTGGCCTTAGAGTGATTTTTTTCGGGATTTTCCTTCCTCTTTGTTATTGAGGAATCTTGATGTTAGACTTGGATTTTATTGGTGTTCTGGATGTATGATTGTGGCTAGGTTGGCAGTGGATAAAAGGACCACCAACTTGATGTTGGTTCGTGAATCATTACACATGGAGGTTTGTATTTTCTTATGGACTGTTGGGTTGTGTTGGACAATGTGGCCACCACCACAATGCCTTTTTGAGATGTTTGGACTATTGGATTGTGTTGGACAATGTGGCCACCACAGTATCTTTTTGAGATGTTTGGACTGTTGGGTTGTGTTGGACAATGTGGCCACCACCACAATGTGTTTTTGAGATGTTTGGTCTAATGGTTCGTGTTGGACAATGTGTCACCGACTCAGTACCGTTTTTGCCAAGTGTTAATGATTCACGTGTTAGAGCTGTTCATTGACTTCAGTCTATTTCTTCTTATTACATAGATATATATTATTATGCTTACTCTTGCAGACTTTATCGAATCATGACTTCATTTCGCACTTGATGCAACTTCTCTTATTATACTGTTTGAGAATTCTTTTTTGCTTATTATATTATGACTTATTTGTTATAGTTTGACAGTTATTCTCATATTTGAGTTGATAACCCTTTTGTCTCATTTTCATTATTGCTACTATTGATCTTTGATCGCAACTTGTATATTTTTGCTGATGTATTCTTTTCTTTTGAATGCATCAGACTTAGAGCAGTAAACGGTGATACAGCTAGAGTTGGTAGTTGTGGGTGTTCTGCAATTGTTGCAGTGAGTCTCTCCTCACTGTTGTGAGGTAGTATTGTTGTTTTGTTTTTAGTTCATACATGCTTGATGTTTGGTGGGTTCATGTCAGGTTGTTGACGCCCACCAAAGATTATTGTATGATGTTGATTTACTTGCTAGCTGCTGTGTTATTTTCTAGATAGTTTATTGAATTAACTTGTTATCTGAGAAAGATTTATGTTAGGTTTGCATGTTAGTTATTTTCAAGTTATAAAAGTATTATTATGTTTATCTCATACTCATGACATTTTTTTTAAATCAAATAACACTATATTTTAACGAACGTAAAAGTTCTTTTCATACTTATATTAAATCTAGAGGTATGTATATCATGAGTTGTCCTTTTGGATGTCTCTGCTCATGTAGGATAATAATTAAACTAAATAAAGTATTTTTCGAAGCGTAGATTCATATGTTTATCCGTGAACTAGTTGATCCACTGAGCCGAGATATACGACCGTCAAAACTTAACTAAAATATGTTTTATTCATGAAAAACTCGAGAATTTTTTGAAAAGTGTTTGGAGTATGTTCTTACCTGAGCGTTTGTAGTTATCCCGTACACGGTGTGGCATCACAACACGTGTTTTCTCTTACTCTGATATAATATTTTATGTTGAGAAAATACGGGTTGTGACAAGTCAGGATTGTAAGGTTTCAATGTCTCATTCCTCGTATCCTTGGGGTACTATTTATAGAAAAATCTCGGGGGTGGGGGTGGGGGGTGGGGGGGGGGGGGGGGGGGGGTGGGGTGGGGTGGGGGGTGTCTTGGCGAGAATACCTAACCCTGGGAGGCTGTCTTTCTGAACCTACTGACCTCGCAACTTGCACGCGGGCGACATGTTCCTGCGACTATTAAAGGAGCTCGCTTGAGGCTGGAGAGATGTCACCGAAGTTCGCCAACTGTGAGAGCATTCTTGATGTCCGCCAATGTTACTTTTGATGCTCAATTGAACCAACCCGGTCCAGCTGGACCGGTTCGGTTTTGCCTATTGCCATATATATATATATATTTGCACAGAGAAAAAGGAACCCCGATCCAATATTCCCTAACCTAACTGAGCGGAAGTATCGAGAGAAAGGAAAGCGCACAGCGGCGGTTTCGGGCGGAAGGACGAAGAGAGCGGAGCGGCGGCTTCGGGCGATCGGGAGATAGAGCGGCTTTGGGAGAAGATCCGGCAGCGGCTTTGGGCGTTCGTCGGCGGGTTTCTTCGCCAGCGACAGCGGCGGCTTCGGGACGCGATCGACCGATCGGGCTCGGCTTCGGGAGAAGATCATCGGCATTGAGAGGGAGAAGCGGTGTCATCGGCTTCGGGCGCTTCTTCTCCGGCAACGGCTGGCGGCTCCTAGGGTTTCTTCTCCGGCGGCGGCAAGATCGGGAGCTGCATCGACCTAGCGGCGGCCGGTCTTCTTCTCCGGCGACAGCGGCGCAGCGGCAAGCCCGATCTAGAGCTACGTAGGTCCAGCAATCCTTGGGATCCGGCGGTGGCAAGATCGGGCAGATGCGCTTCTTCTCCGGCGACGATCGGCGGGCATAGGGCCGATCTTGGGCCGACTCTTCTTCTCCAGCGGGCATAGGGCCCAATCTTAGGCCAGCGGTTCTTCTTCGGCAAGGATCGGGATACCGATCAAGGTGGGCTACTCCGGCGGCTCCGGCGATCCAGCGGCGACAACTTCGGCGGTGAAAGAAGGCATAAGGCTGC
The DNA here is from genome assembly GCA_039583875.1 of Platanthera guangdongensis. Taxonomy (NCBI): domain Eukaryota; kingdom Viridiplantae; phylum Streptophyta; class Magnoliopsida; order Asparagales; family Orchidaceae; genus Platanthera; species Platanthera guangdongensis. The sequence continues at coordinate 148,601,768 of CM077149.1, forward strand.
GGTTCCTTCATTTTGAAGAGAGCAGCAGTTTTCTTGGCCGGAGGGCGACGACGTGTGGCGAAGGGAAAATCGGGTTACCCGATTTTGGGCACCAGCGGCGCATCGGGTTCATCTCCAGCGTGTGACAGCGGCTTGGCCGGCTGTATCCAGGGAGGAGAGGGGGCTCACGGCGGTGGCTGGGTGCAGATTCCGGAGGCGAAGATCAGATTCAGATCCAGGCTCAGATTGGCCAGTTGTTGGATCATATGAATGTGTTCAACAAGCTGGTATCCCAGTTGCGGAGTATGGATGTGAAGGTCGAGGAGGAAGATCAGGCTCTTCTCCTCTTGTCCTCACTCTCGAGGTCGTTCGATCATTTAGTTACCACCATGTTGTATGGAAAGGATACCCTTAAGATGGAGGAAGTGGTGACGATGCTTCTCTCTAATGAGAAGAGGAGCAGTTCCGGATCGAGTGCGAGCGAGGGTCTGCTCGTGAAGAGCAGAGACCCATCCCGAGGGAGATCGAGAGGGGGAGGCAAGGAGGATGATCGACCTAGGTCCAGGGGTAGGTGTTACTACTGCAAGAAGGAGGGGCATTGGAAGGCCAACTGCCCAGTGAGGAAACTCAAGGGCAAAGAATATGTGCCTCAGCAGGCTGCAGTGGCATCAGAGTGCGTGAGTGACGATGACGTTCTGCACGTTTCACAAAGCCGCGACGTGGTAGTCGGGACCCCAGATTCCTGGATCATGGATACAGGATGTTCGTTCCACATGTGCCCGAACATTGAATGGTTCTCCAACATTAGGCACTGTGGAGGTGGTCGTGTTCGGATGGGGAACCGGTCAAAGTGCAAGATATCAGGAGTCGGGAGCATCAGGATTAGGATGTTCGATGGAGTGGTTAGGACCCTCACCGACGTTCGGTATGTGCCCGAGTTGAGGAAGAGCTTGCTTTCTCTAGGCACTCTGGAGGCTGCCGGGTATTCTTATACCAGTAGCAGCGGGTATTTGGAGGTCAGGAGAGGCGCACAGACAGTCTTGAGAGGAGAGCGTTTCGGATCGCTCTATAGACTGATTGGCACCACGATTGCCATGGGAGATGCGAGGAGAGAGGTCACACCGTCTCTCGAGCTACAGGATACGGTAGCGTATGCATTTCAGGCGATCTCCTCAGATCGCGATTCCTTTGATAGAGCTTTAGAGAGCAGAGACCGTTCTCAGCGAAAAGCTAGGAAGGACCAGCGGAGGAGCGGGGCAGGATTCGTGGCAAGGGCGTGTGCACGGAGAGAGGACCTTGGCGGAGGTAGGATCTTCGCAGCCGTAGAGGAGACGGGTAGAGAGTCATCTCAGGAGTACCCAGACACCGTGAGAAGAGCCATCAGGCTCAGAGGTCTCACCGAGGAACTTAGGATCACTCAGGAGAAGGTGGAGTTGCACAGTGAGAGTTCGAGTGCGATTCGTCTTGCAGTAGACCCGGTCTATCGTGCAAGGACGAAGCACGTCGACGTGCGTCACCGGGAGTTGAGGGAGTTCGCTCGAGGTGGAGGCGTGATGTTGCGGGAGATTCCTACGGAGGAATGCGTTGCGAGCATGCGGGAGAAATCAGTGAGGCGAGTCAAGTTTGACTTGACTCAGACTGTTGCACGTTGATCGTGCCGGCCCCAGGGAGAGGGAGCTTGTAGTCGCCTGTAGGGGTCTGTGTTATATGCGGTATTTGTGTTCATGGAGCATCAAGGTGGAGATTGTTACTTTTGATGCTCAATTGAACCAACCCGGTCCAGCTGGACCGGTTCGGTTTTGCCTATTGCCATATATATATAAATTTGCACAGAGAAAAAGGAACCCCGATCCAATATTCCCTAACCTAACTGAGCGGAAGTATCGGGAGAAAGGAAAGCGCACAGCGGCGGTTTCGGGCGGAAGAACGAAGAGAGCGGAGCGGCGGCTTCGGGCGATCGGGAGATAGAGCGGCTTTGGGAGAAGATCCGGCAGCGGCTTTGGGCGTTCGTCGGTGGGTTTCTTCGCCAGCGACAGCGGCGGCTTCGGGACGCGATCGACCGATCGGGCTCGGCTTCGGGAGAAGATCATCGGCATCGGGAGGGAGAAGCGGTGGCATCGGCTTCGGGCGCTTCTTCTCCGGCAACGGCCGGCGGCTCCTAGGGTTTCTTCTCCGGCGGCGGCAAGATCGGGAGCTGCATCGACCTAGCGGCGGCCGGTCTTCTTCTCCGGCGACAGCGGCGCAGCGGCAAGCCCGATCTAGGGCTACGTAGGTCCAGCAATCCTTGGGATCCGGCGGTGGCAAGATCGGGCAGAGACGCTTCTTCTCCGGCGACGATCGGCGGGCATAGGGCCGATCTTGGGCCGACTCTTCTTCTCCAGCGGGCATAGGGCCCAATCTTGGGCCAGCGGTTCTTCTTCGGCAAGGATCGGGATACCGATCAAGGTGGGCTACTCCGGCGGCTCCGGCGATCCAGCGGCGGCAACTTCGGCGGTGAAAGAAGGCATAAGGCTGCGGTTCCTTCATTTTGAAGAGAGCAGCAGTTTTCTTGGCCGGAGGGCGACGACGTGTGGCGGAGGGAAAATCAGGTTACCCGATTTTGGGCACCAGCGGCGCATCGGGTTCATCTGCAGCGTGTGACAGCGGCTTGGCCGGCTGTATCCAGGGAGGAGAGGGGGCTCACGGCGGTGGCTGGGTGCAGATTCCGGAGGCGAAGATCAGATTCAGATACAGGCTCAGATTGACCAGTTTTGTAGCCGGCATAGGGGAGTTTTTCTTCCCTCTCTTGATTTCTTGTTGTTCTTTATTTCCTATTTTAGGTTAGTGTCGATCCGCTGAGGATCGTTGAGTGGCTGTGTTGTAATCGGATATTTTTCGATTAGTGGATCCGACGCGCTCTCCCCGTGGATGTAGGACTTAACTCCGAACCACCTTTATTTTTTGTCCTTTGTGGTTTTTTTCTGTGTTTTGGAATCTTGTTCTGTGATTGTTTGGTGCGCGCCATTATTTGCTCAAATATTTTGCTTCCGTTGCTATTGTCCGCGACGAGTTCCGTACTCACGGGCAGATGCCAGTTGCACAACACGCCAAAACTTCTTGAGGACTGCTCGCTCGAGCGAGCATATGCTAGATGCTCGCTTATGTTTCTGACGGATTGCTCGCTTGGGCGAGTATGACACTCATCCCTAATAAAGAACGCCTGTCTTGGTAGGTTGTTGAGTTTGACCTGCTCTTTGATATTGACTTTGACCTTTGCCTATGTGGTATGACTGAATCCTCCCTTAACAAATACGGGTTATACATCATGACCTTATTCTTTTTCTATATTAGAATTGAAAATTTATTTGGACAACTCAACACTTATTTGACCTATAAAGCATTAGAATATAATGGAGCAGAAGTATTCGACAAACCTCATAGAATACAATACATGATATTTTTTTAATATCCTATAATATAAATGATAAGTATAATTTCCTATAATTTTAGAATCTGGAGAAATAAATACTCTTAATTTTACCTATCAACGCTTCCCTTCAATCCCCACAAAACAAGACATATCAAATAAGGTAGTGAATAACAACTATTGTGAATTGTAAAATTCAACACACCGCAGACGCCCCCTTGGATACCCTGCTGAAAACTCAACAAACCGAAGGAGAATACGCCCACTTATATGTTGAAAGTTTTCCCGGATCGTGGAGTTAGCAGAGATTATCTCAACAAAGCAGTAACAACCAGCAACACATGCAGCACAAGCTTCTTTATTGATCAAGAGCAAACTTCTTTACAAGGCGAGACATACATGGCGAGACATGCTTCACCAAAACCCAACACCGGGAGAGCAGAGACAGTTACAAAGACAAGAACAAAAAACAAGCCGCGCGGACTCAAACAATCAAGCCGCCGACCTACTGCTGTGGAGTCCGCTCAGTCCGCCAGGTCGCCAACCGCAACCCAAGCCGCGCGGACTCACCCTTGTTCCAATGCTTAGCTCTTCACCGCCGGTCTGCACGCCGCCAGACCGCACAAGCTGCGTCACCGAATGGAACAGTCCGCCTGATGCAGGTGACCTCCTGAACCCCGAACCAAGTCGCCAAAGAGAAGACCGCCTGGTCGCTATCCGCGACCTGCTGTTTACCCGCCTGTTGCTTAACCGCAGAGTCCGCACTGTCCCTGACCGCAATCAGAGCTAAGTCCTGGCTTTCCAGCGCTATCCGCACAACCTGCACAGCACAACCAGGTCAACTCTCTATCCGCGCGGACACAAAGTCCAGACCGCAGCAACTTACGCGAGCTCAATTACTGTTCACTTACTTCGGTCTAGGTTCCTTTTTTCCTGATGTGACATGAGTCCTATTTATAGGCACGACGATGAGTATGGTCACCGCCCTAGTTGATAGGATCACCGCCACAACCCGCAGCTAGAACAAGTGTGTCCGCACAGCCCGCGGACACACCTTCCAGTTCGCCGCTCTTGTGCAGATAGCCAGTCCGCTCCAGCTTCTCCAAGGCCGGACTCCAATATCCAGTCCGCCTTGCCGCCAGAGACCAAGCCAGGACCACCACAGCCGGACTCCACAACAGCCGTGTCCGCCATTCTGCGGACAAGGCATCAGCCCGCAAAACTCGAGCCCGCAGCCTCGCCATCAAGACGCCTGCCGGACTCAGCGGACACCCGGCTTCCGTCCGCATATCCCAAGTCCATTGCCTAATCACCAAGGCATTGCCGGACTCAGCGGACACGCCGATCCAGTCCGCGTACACAGCGAACTCCAGTCCGCTTCCCTGAGTCCATAACCTCATCACAAGGCTCAACCAGACTCAGCGGACTCTGGCTCCAGTCTGCACGCTCCTGCACAAGCAATCCTCCAGTCCGCATATCCCCAAGCTAGCACAACAAGGCAAACAACACTTCTACTACGCTTGGCGGACTGAGAACCAGCCCGCGCTCCACTGCGCGATCTCCCCGGACTGAGCCTCCTGGACTTGGTTCAGTTCCCACCAAGTCCAGCCCACTGGCCGCAAGGGCCAGTCCGCACTTACAGGCGGACACTGGATCTAGCCCGCCATACCGGGCGACCTCCAGTTCCTGTCCGCGCTGACCGGCGGTCTCCGCGGCTTGCACTTGCCGCTTCACTAGAGCAAGACCAAGGCATCTGCCAAACCGGTCTGCCGAGCTCCAGTTCTTCAGTCCGCTTCAAGCCGGACCCCGCGGATAACAGTCCTATCCGCCCGGTTACTTCCTGGGAGTAAACCGCCTGCTGAGCATACACTGGCCTATCAGACCGCCGCTGCTGTCCGCGCAGTCCGCGCGAACAGACCGCCCAGGCCGCCACAGAGCAAACCGCCTGCAACATCCCTGCCGACCTAGCAGTCCGCCAACCCTGTCCGCGTAGTCCGCGCGGATAGGTATCCCAAGCCTTCCATTCACCCACTTTCACTTCACAGAATTCAACACACCCCCCTTGAAGTGAGAAGTGGTGAATAACTCCAGCAGCTCCCGTAACCTTGCACCTGGTCCTTCCGATAGCATTTACGAAGAGATGTCCAAGACATAGTCCTCGCCCCGCATATCATGGACCATGAGGGAGCCCTCCAGCATCTCCCAAAAGGAGCCATGCTTCCCTTGCCTTCTTTAGCTTCAACCTCCACTCATGCATCATAGGAGTATCACCAACTTCCTTGGACCCAGAAGCCCAAGCCTCGTTGCCTCTGAGAGAAGTCACCTCATCAGACTTGGTGTCAACCACCTCCTTGATTCTAGTGGGGTCTTCACAGCTAGAAGTACCTTGCTCGACCTGAGGGCTAACAAGGAAACACGGGACCAAATCCGCCGTGTTCCCTTCACTATATCGAGCTGGTGGCTTACTGATCCTCTTCGATCTCCGAAGAACCTGATCATGGCTAACCACCTCCGCTGCTTTGAACCAGCTCCGTTCCCGGCAAACCCGGAACAATGCTCCCTTTGCTCCCTGAACAAGACGCCTCCTTACTGGAACCAAAAGCATTGGAGCAACGCTCCCCCTTGCTACCTGAACCAGAAGACTCCCCTCTTGAACAAGAACACCTGGAACAATCGCTCCCCTTGCTTCCTGAACCGGAAGCCTCCGCCTTCGAGCCAGAAGGTCCTGGAGCATCGCTCCCCCTTCTTCCCGACTCTGACGCCTTTGCCCCGGAGCTAGAACAACCTGGAGCACCTGGTGACTCAGGCAACTCCACTTCCTTAGCAGCAGCCTCCTTCAGCCCATCATCTGACCTGCTTATCTCTAGCTCCACATAAGAGCTACCCCAATACGGCGTCAACTCATCAAAAACAATGTCTCTCGACACTATGAGTTTCTTCGTCGCAGGATCCATACACCTCCATCTTCTTCTCTGCTCACCATACCCAACAAAGACTAGCTTTGTTTGAGAGCACCCGGAAATGTAAATAGCAGGTAGATCCAAACACCCGAAGGTGCTTCACTGAGGCTTCACTTCACCCGAACATTAGCTCATAAGGAGTCTTCATTATGATCGGACTAAGAGGCATCCGGTTGATGACATGAGCAGCACAGGCTATTCCCTCCGCCCAAAGAGCCTTCGGAACGCCTTTACTCCGAAGCCAACACTTGCAGGTCTCCGTTAACCAACGGATCATCCGAGCTGCAAACTACCCTGTTGTGAAGTATGTCCACAAGAAAGCTCCATCCGGATCCCTTGCTTCCTGCAAAAGCGTGAGAACTCGGTTGAGGCAAACTCACCACCGAAACTTGTCCTCAACACCTTGATCCTCCGGCCAAGCTGGCCTTCGACAAGCTTCTTGAACTCCACAAACAAGCGTACCATGTTGGACTTCTCCTTCATAAAGTATACCCAAGTATACCCAGAATAGTCATCAACCAATATCAGCATGAACCTGCTGCCTCCAAGACTGGCCGTGACGGTCGGTCCCACCAGAGCACAATGGACAACCGCCAATGGTGCATTACTCCTGGATTGTGCTTTGTCGACCATGAAGCGATAGGCTCCACTTTCCTGACATCCCGCACACCCCCGACCATCGCCATAGGATGACAATCTAGGCAAGCCTCTTACGAGTCTTCTTTCCGCCATTGCTTTCAGTTGTCCATCCCTACATGCCCCAGTCTTTCATGCCAGATAGCTGCACTATCACTGGCATTCCTCCGATCAAATCCAGAACTAGTTGAAATCCCAACTACGTTCTTCTCCTTCCTCCCTACCAGAGCTACGTTCGCCGAGAGCAAGACAACCTTGCACTCCTTCCGAAGATGACCTTGCTGCTTGCATTTATAGCACCGTGGTCCTTCCTTCCTCTTCCTATCACGCCTAGGAGAAACACTCCTTTCTTCCTGATATGAAGTAGAGGGACCATCTTCCGCAGCAATCTTCACCTCCTCCTGAACAACCCATCAAGGGAAGTCCAGACCTCCGCAGCTGACCGACATCCACTGATGTGGTCCAAGAGCTCCGATGAGATCACCTGCTGAGAATAGACTCCGCTTTCGCATTTGCCTCCTTCCAAGCTCTCATCGCCTCAGCATTGCCAGCAGTATCCTCTTGTCTTCCTGCTCCGCATACAACCTCCCAAAGGTCCTCGCCAAGAAGAAAGCTCTTCATACAGGACTTCCACCGTTCACAGTTCGCCTCTGTAAGAAGATCAATACCAAGACAACTTGCATCCTCCACTGCCATGGTTCTACCACTGGTTTCCTCGACAGACGAGCAACTACTTCCATTGAGCACTGCTTGACCACTCCAACAACCTCGCTCTGATACCATGTTAAAATTCAACAAACCGCAGACGCCCCCTGGATACCCTGCTGAAAACTCAACAAACCGAAGGAGAATACGCCCACTTATATGTTGAAAGTTTTCCCGGATCGTGGAGTTAGCAGGGATTATCTCAACAAAGCAGTAACAACCAGCAACACATGCAGCACAAGCTTCTTTATTGATCAAGAGCAAACTTCTTTACAAGGCGAGACATACATGGCGAGACATGCTTCACCAAAACCCAACACCGGGAGAGCAGAGACAGTTACAAAGACAAGAACAAAAAACAAGCCGCGCGGACTCAAACAATCAAGCCGCCGACCTACTGCTGTGGAGTCCGCTCAGTCCGCCAGGTCGCCAGACCGCAACCCAAGCCGCGCGGACTCACCCTTATTCCAATGCTTAGCTCTTCACCGCCGGTCTGCACGCCGCCAGACCGCACAAGCTGCGTCACCGAATGGAACAGTCCGCCTGAAGCAGGCGACTTCCTGAACCCCGAACCAAGTCGCCAAAGAGAAGACCGCCTGGTCGCTATCCGCGACCTGCTGTTTACCGCCTGTTGCTTAACCGCAGAGTCCGCACTGTCCCTGACCGCAATCAGAGCCAAGTCCTGGCTTTCCAGCGCTATCCGCACAACCTGCACAGCACAACCGGGTCAACTCTCTATCCGCGCGGACACAAAGTCCAGACCGCAGCAACTTACGCGAGCTCAATTACTGTTCACTTACTTCGGTCTAGGTTCCTTTTTCCTGATGTGACATGGGTCCTATTTATAGGCACGACGATGAGTATGGTCACCGCCCTAGTTGATAGGATCACCGCCACAACCCGCAGCTAGAATAAGTGTGTCCGCACAGCCCGCGGACACACCTTCCAGTTCGCCGCTCCTGTGCAGATAGCCAGTCCGCTCCCAGCTTCTCCAAGGCCGGACTCCAATATCCAGTCCGCCTTGCCGCCAGAGACCAAGCCAGGACCACCACAGCCGGACTCCACAACAGCCGTGTCCGCCATTCTGCGGACAAGGCATCAGCCCGCAAAACTCGAGCCCGCAGCCTCGCCATCAGGACGCCTGCCGGACTCAGCGGACACCCGGCTTCCGTCCGCATATCCCAAGTCCATTGCCTAATCACCAAGGCATTGTCGGACTCAGCGGACACGCCGATCCAGTCCGCGTACACAGCGAACTCCAGTCCGCTTCCCTGAGTCCATAACCTCATCACAAGGCTCAACCAGACTCAGCGGACTCTGGCTCCAGTCTGCACGCTCCTGCACAAGCAATCCTCCAGTCCGCATATCCCCAAGCTAGCACACAAGGCAACAACACTTCTACTACGCTTGGCGGACTGAGAAACCAGCCCGCGCTCCACTGCGCGATCTCCCCGACTGAGCCTCCTGGACTTGGTTCAGTTCCCACCAAGTCCAGCCCACTGGCCGCAAGGGCCAGTCCGCACTTACAGGCGGACACTGGATCTAGCCCGCCATACCGGGCGACCTCCAGTTCCTGTCCGCGCTGACCGGCGGTCTCCGCGGCTTCCACTTGCCGCTTCACTAGAGCAAGACCAAGGCATCTGCCAAACCGGTCTGCCGAGCTCCAGTTCTTCAGTCCGCTTCAAGCCGGACCCCGCGGATAACAGTCCTATCCGCCCGGTTACTTCCTGGGAGTAAACCGCCTGCTAAGCATACACTGGCCTGTCAGACCGCCGCTGCTGTCCGCGCAGTCCGCGCGAACAGACCGCCCAGGCCGCCACAGAGCAAACCGCCTGCAACATCCCTGCCGACCTAGCAGTCCGCCAACCCTGTCCGCGTAGTCCGCGCGGGATAGGTATCCCAAGCCTTCCATTCACTCACTTTCACTTCACAGAATAACAACTATTGTGAATTGTGGTTTGGATAGGACCGATTGAGATTTGCGTGCTCCTCAGAAGCGGGGTAGTCAGAGTCTTCCTTTTGAAAAATAAAATAAGATAATCGTCAACAAACACCCTTGAAATGTTGGGTTTTGACGAAATGCATCACGAATTATTAAATATTGCAAAATGCACCTCCCAAATAGAAAAAGGTGGAGTCTATGCTCCTGTATGAGGGTGCATTTTATCAGTCTTTTTCTAACTGAATGATACATTTTGTATGGGATTGTTATTCGCAGACCGCGAATGACTATTCGCAGACAAAAAAAAACGTTTTTTTGGGTTCAAAGGCTCAGGCGGTTTCCTTTTTTTTATTCTCAAACCAAAACCAAAACCCTAGTTTTTCTCCCCCGATACTTGCTCTCTCTGGAAGGAGGCGATCCGCCGATCGCTCCGCTCGCTATCTGCCGCTCGCCCCGCTCGCCGGCGAAGAAGAGTCGATCGCCCCGCCGCTCGCCGCTGTGTGCAAAGGCGGACCTAGCTTAAGGCGCCAGGAGTTAGGGCATTTCCGAGCATGTAACGGGGAAGCGCGACGACGAAGGCGGTGTGCTCTTTTCTCTCCGGCCCCGTCTAGTAGATCTATCTCCCAGGAAATGCCCGCCTCTGCCGCTGATCGCTGCTCTGAATCTTGATTTTGCCCTAACCATGCTCCTGGTACTTTCTTATTCTTCTTCTTCTTCTTCGGATAGACAAATTTTGTTAATCTGTTAGGCTGTTAACATTAATTGGTTTTGTTAATCTATTAGGCTGTTAGCAATCAGGAAGGGATCTACAAATTTTTACCTAGCCGTGCTCCTGGTACTCCCTTCCTGATTTTTTTCATCTGCTAGACTGGTTTTGCCCTTGCTTATTGTTCTCAGCTATAGGTCATTTCTCTTTAAGAAGATTTTAATTCTTCTCAATAATAATCATTTGATCTTGTCTAAATCTCTGCTTCTTCATCAATGTATGAGATTTCTAGGTGAATTGCTGGCATAGTTCTTGAAGAACAATGAATATCAACCCAACTACAGATACCAACGAAGAAAATTTCTCCGCGTATGGTAATGATCTAAATATTTTCTCCAAATATTATGTGAGTTAGGAGCAAATATTTATACTCTGTTTTGCGTAGATATGACTACACACTTTCAGTCCAATGTTGTATTTGGGTCAAGAGATAAGTTAATTGCGTGGGTACGAAATGTTGACAGAACACTTAGTTTTGTTGTCACCATACAAAGTTCTGATAAATTGGATGGTAGACCACGCCCCCGCGTTATTCTGGGCTGTGATAGAGCGGGATATGTTCGTGAAAGTCAGAATAAAAAGGGATGTGTTAAGAAAAATTTGAGAAAAACCACCACTAAGAAATGTGGGTGTCCCTTCTCTATTAAAGAGCAAAAGGAGGTAATGTTGAGGAATGAAGAGTAGAAGTTTTAAACGGTACTTGCGGTGCTGGTGCTGGTGCACATCTTGACCCTATTTTTTTTATTTTTAATGTTGGTCTGCGAATACCAAATTTAGGAGTCTTTGGGTCTGCGAATAGTAATAATCTACGAATAGTCATATTCGGTCCGCGGTTAACAATCCCCATTTTGTAATATCTAATAATTCAATGTGCATTTTGCAAAAAAAAAAAAAAAAAAAAGCTTATAATTCAAAAATATATCTCGCCAATTATCCAATAAAAAATTATAATTCGGAAATACAAATTGTCAACTAGACAACAACAGTGTCGCCGTTAAATTTTTTTTTTTAAAAAAATCGGCAGATCTCCGCGTCGGAGTCCTGCAAATCTAGATCGCTAACATACACGTCTCCGAATCGGATGGTCCAGCTTTTTCACGGCGCACCGCAGCGCTTAATTTTTTTTTAAAAAAAGAATGACACAGGCGATCGGACGGCTGAGCGGTCGTACCCAATTGAAAGTTATGCGCCGAATCCGTATCGACGGTACATTACAGTTCTCTCGTGCTGGCGCATTCTAAACCGCGCTCGTTTGCAAGATCCCAAAACCTGTGGGAAGTGGAGGCGGATATCGGAGAAGAAAGGGAGAGAGAAAGGAAGAAGGCCGCCCCCATTAAAGTTGCGAAGAACAAAGTGCTGTGAAAGGGGAACATCGATCTTCAGAGGAATCTTAGGTTTGCTCGGGGTCATTCTGTCTTCCTTGTGCTCAGAATACTGAATCGATCTGCTTCCACCGTTCCACGTGCGGATCTTGATTGAGGACTGCCGATTCTTCCGGTGGTTATCCGATCTAGGGTTTCGGCAGGAGAGGAGGCTCTTGGGGATAGGGCTTGTGATCCATCTCCTTGCATGCTTTTTTAGAAAGTTGACTATGGCGTCGGCGTTTCCAGGGCAAGTCACTGCCGTTCAGGTACTTGAACTTCTACCGGCTAGAAAATGATAGATTGATCTCTCTTTCCTCGTACCCGAGATTTGGACTGTGCTTTGCTGCTTCTTATACGCATCTTTTTCTTTACTTTTTAAGGTTGGGTCTTATTTTCTGGGGCAGTACTATCCCTTTCTTCAGCAAACTCCGAATCTTGTTCACCAGTTCTACACAAATGCAAGCACCATGATTCGATATGATGGGGATGCGAACGAGAGTGCTTCAGGAATGGCGGTAAGTTGAGTCTGACTTACTATTTTTTTTCCTTGAGAGAATTGTTGCCGTGTACTCTTGCTTGATTAGAAACGATCATTGGTATGTTGTGCGCATGATGCACTCACATTTACTTAAATTTTTCTGCGAGGGTAATTACATATTAAAAGAGTCACTTGTGCGGATGCTAATTATTTTTTCTTGTAAATTTTTTTTAAAAAATGTTTTGCATTGCATTTGCTAATATCTGTAAGATAACTAAATGAAACAAGTAAGACATTTGCCTAGTTGAGTCTATTGAGGCATATGTTTTAGCTTCCATTTATAGGAATTAAATCTTCATCAGAGAACCTAATTCTTTGATAGTTTATATGCTTAAGTCTTTAGGGTCCGTTCGGATCGCAAGTTTTGGCATTGAGGAACTAATTCAGTTTTGAGTTTGACTGAATTCCAATTTTGTTGTTTGGCTGCAGAATGGAATTGAGCATTCGAAGTTGGAATTGGGCAATTATGTTGTTTGGCTGCAGGATGAAATTCATCCACAAAAATTGTATGATAAAACAATTATATTCAGAGTAAATAAATTTTACAAACATAACATAACTAAATGTCACATGCATAGTTCAAATAAGCAATGACACACAAATTTGTTCAGAACTTGTTTTGATAGGCTTAAACATAACCAATGACACATAAATTGTTCCAAGTGAATACGGCATAAACAAAAATAAATAAACTAGATGTATGTGCATACTACATAAGAAAAATCAAACATGGAATTTCTTCTAGGAAATATACAATGTAGCTATTATTCACAAGAAACACAAATATTATTGCAAAATGAAAATACTATCAAACCAAGCAATGCCCAAAAGAGCATGAATGAATCTCACAACCACAAATTACAAAAAAAACACTATATATTGGCGACAAACCGACGACAGAGGTGTCAGGCTCACATTGAGTGCAAAGGTGTTAGGATCAAATAATTAGAAGCTTGGACGGTGACAGAAGACAATGGAGGCTTCAACTTGCACAACATTGAGGAAAATAAAGACCGACCGTTGACCTGCTTTACTTCAGAAGATTACTAAACAAGGAGGAAGATGGAGATGAACATAGAGAGGTAGATGGAGAGGAACATGAAGAGGAAGATGCGAAGGAAGAGGGAAACATACGGTACTTCCAGTTGCAAGATCCCACAAGATTGGCACGACGAGAGGAGGGAGGCGATCTATCCACAATCATTGTGGGATGCTTGAAGTCAAAAATCCATAGTTTTAGATTAGAATTGAGAATAACTTAGGCTCTATTTGACTCAGGTGTAATGACTAGAGAAGCAACTGATTTGCAAAGTGGTGGGAAAATCAACTGTTTTGCAGAGTGATGAGAGAAACAATGAAACTGTTTGGAAGATCTGCTTTTCTAGTGCTGTTTGAACAGAGAAGCATACTAAATTGCTTGACATAGTAGCCGTGTGTTGGCTATCGAAAACTAAAGTAATTGTAAATGAAATGAGTACAAAAATTTAAATATTTTGCCAAATATTAATATTACATAATCAGAGTTTGTAGATGTAGAAATTCCCAAATATTTTTTTATTTGTTCAAAAAACTTACAATATACATGTATGAGTACAAATATATAGGAGGAAGAGGAGAGAATGTTCCATACAAGATGTGAGACTAAACTTCCTAGCTAAGAGACTACATGAGTGATGCATCCTTCGACGCATCCTGTCGCACATTTTATTTTTCAGCATTTATTTATTAACATGCATTTCTTTCGCACATTTTCTTTTGAAATTAGTTGGCTCATCGGGTTGACCGTTTGATGGGACCCTGAATAAATAGGTCCGGTAATTGTAGTCGTTAGGACGTAACAGACAAGCTTAAATTATTTAAAAAACAGCGCATAAAATTTATTTGCGTGGAAATTCCCATATTTGTTCAAAATAATAAAAAAAGAAATTTCCCAAAAGTTCAAGTTATGTTTAAATGAATATATTCTCAAGAGCCATAATTGACAAAGCCTTTTGACATATATATTAAAAATCTTTCAGCAGCTATAGTTGGGAAAAAACCACAGTTATAATAGAAACTTTTGGAAATCTGTTGATAAATGAGAAAGACAATAACTTTTAGAAAAGATATTATGAGAAAATCTATTATAAATAACCTCTCTGCTGGTCGTGAAAAGCAGCCAGAAGAAGAATTCAGAGAAAACGAAACACTGTTTCTATTTTCTCTATATCCGGTCACCCGTTCGCCGGTACAAACGCCACGCCCAGACGACGACATCCAGTTCCGCTCGTCACCAACTTCCTCCGCTCGCATCACCAGCGGTCCTGCAGCGCCCGACGGTCTCTTCTCCACTCGTTAACGACCGCCCCAGCCCCCAGCTGAACGCTTTTGACTCCGACGTGCCAAATCTAGCGATCCGCCCATTGCCAGCTTTGCAGACGTCGTCGACTTTAATCCGCCATTTCAGAATGCCTGGGGGCCCTCTTCCATCAACACCAAACGAGAACGACATCTCCCTCTCCCTGCACACACCCGATACTTATCGTTTGCTGTCGACTTCAACACATTCTACTAGCAAACTGTTTACACCAACAGATCCACCTCTGCTTGCTTCGGAAATTGGGTATTTACTAATCTCCTGGGGTACCTTTGCTCGACCTCGCTCCTTATTAGATTTTAAATTTTATGCACTCATTTAAATGATTAATAGCTTGCCCCGAACATTCAACCGCTTTAATTACTGCTTATTTCATAAATTGTTGCCTGTGGATTGTGCTTGTGAACGTACAAGCCCCGCTACAACTCAATCCGTTAGACGCTAATGAAGTTCTTTGAATAATGATTAACGAATTTGTTGAAGTTGTCGCTTTGGCCGCTCGACCCTCGTGATCTCTTTAAAAATCAAAACCCTAAATTTCTATTTTTCATTAAAAGTAGTTTCTTAATCAAAACTTAATTATTGTTCAAAACCCTAGATTTGAGTTTACATCAGTTAATTATTTACAAAACTTCCTAGCTAAGAGACTACATGAGCCTTTACTAATGAGCCTTTACATATTTCCTTCAACACTCCCCCGCAAGCTGGAGCGTACAAATCGTAGGCGCCAAACTTGGACAAGGACTGATAGTACAGAGGTCGTGGTAAGACCTTGGTGAGGATATCAACAACTTGCTCAGCAGCGGGAACATACTTTAACTCTATCTTTTTTAATTGAACCGATGTAATCAACATCCTCTTGTGCAACGAAGATCATCCAATGAACCGATATAATCAGCATCACAATATGTACTCAGAGATAAGGGAGACAAAGAAGGCTTGTATAAAAGTCCCTGCCCACGAGCAGTATTAAAGTATCGAAGAATGCACTCAATTACCTGGAGATGAGAGATACGTGGCTCATGCATGAATCGACTGACAATGCCAACAACAAATGATATATCAGGCCTTGTAACAGTGAGATATATCAGTTTTCCCACATGACGACGATAATATTCTGGGTTCGGAAGGAGCAGAACAGAGTCTGAGGCATGGGCGCAGAACTTGTGATTTATATCCATGAGAGTGTTGGTAGGCTTGCATCCAGAGTAGCCCGCATCATCAAGCAAATCAAGACAGTACTTTTTTTGAGATAACACAAGCCCATCAGATCGCCAAGCTACCTCTTGACCAAAAAATAACGAAGGCTTCACAAGTCCTTTGTTTGAAAGACAGTCGGTATATGTAGTTTGATCATATGTATTCTTGTAAGATCGTCTCCCGTAATCAAAATATCATCAACATATAGCAAGAGAATCACTGTGTCTGTTGGACGATGACGAGTGAATAAAGAGAAGTTGGCTGAACTCCGAGTGAACCCAACAACACTAGCAGTCTGACTGAATTTGTTAAACCATGCCCGCGGTGATTGTTTGAGACCATAAAGAGACTTCTTCCGACAACAGACAAGAGACTCCCTCGTGGTCTCAAACCTGAGAGGTTGTTGCATATAGACGTTCTTCTACAAATCGCCATTAAGGAAAACATTTTTGACATCCAATTGGTGCAACGACCAGTGTCGATGAACAACGAGGGAGATCATCACACCAACAATATTGAGTTTGACGACTGGAGAAAAAGTCTCATCATAATCTATACCTTGTTGTTGAGTAAAACCACGAGCGACTAGACGAGCTTTCAAACGTTGAACCGTCCTATCCGGACCATATTTGATGGCAAACACCCACTTACAACCCACACAAGTCTGTCTAGTAGGAAGGACAAGATCCTAAGTGTGGTTTGGCCAAAAAACAGACATTTATTCGTCCATAGCTGCCCGCCATCCCGAATGTTGAAGAGCCTCATGCACAGAAGTATGAATGACAATAGAGGATAAAGATAGAGCCAATTGTCGGAGTTCTGGAGAGAGGCGGTGTAGGGAGACATAATTCGCCATTGGGTGAGCAGTAGAAGCAGTTGCTGGATCTGCAAGCTGCAAAATATCATCAGAGGACATCTCTCATAGGGTAGTAGACGAAGGAGGACAACGAGTATACACATGCATGATAGGTGGTTTGGGTGAGATTGGTATGAGGAGAGGTGGTTTTGGTGGGATGGGCGTATGAAAAAGAGACAAAAGGTTAGAAGTAATAGAGACAGCAGACTGCAGAAGGAGAGGCAGAAGTGGAAGATCAGTTGTGCGAGAATGAACCAACGACTTGGGAGTTTCCCCATTTGCCATAGTTTTGAACTTGCGATGCGCATAACCCAAATATGTTGAAAGTTTTCTTGGGGTAATGTGGTGGGAGGCCCCAGAGTCCAGAATCTACAACTATAGGCGAGACAGGAAACACCGCCACCCTAAATGGACACAACAGAGCCCGGGGAACGGCCGACCAGACCTTGAAGGTGCTGAATTTGATTGCCCAGATCATCAACGTTTGTTTAAAGGCGTTGGGTATTAGAACGTGTAGCCATTGGGGACGTGTGAAACATAGCAGTAACGGCTAGGCGGCCAGGGGTTGTGACTAAGCGGCCAGGGGCAGCGGCTAGGCGGCCAGCGGCAGCGGCTAGGCTTCCAGGGGCAGCGGCTAGGCGGCCAGGGGCAGCGGCTAGGCGGCCAGGGGCAGCGGCTAGGCGGCCAGGGGCAGCGGCTAGGCGGCCAGGGGCAGCGGCTAGACGGCCAGGGGCGGCGGCTAGACGGCTAGGGGCAGCGGCTAGGCGGTTAGGGGTACCAACCAGGAAGAGTATAAGAGGCCAAGTAGACGGCAAGAGGCAAGCAGCTTGGCACGGGACTGCAGGGAGCAGAGCAATACCGACAAGATGCTGCGGCTAGATATAGTCAGAGGGCGGTGGTCGACACGATCAACGGTCAATGCTTTAAATATCGGATGTTGGCGACATATCAGATTGAGTTTTTAAATGTCGGAAGTCGGAGACATGTTCGAGATATTTTAAAATATCGGATTTCCATGTTTTATAAAGAAAAATATTATTTTATTTGCAATAACTATAATTATATATTGTAAAAGATAAAAAAATAATATAATAAATAGATAAAAAATGAGTCATTTATATTACAAATAAAATCAAATAGTATGTAAGATAAAATATTACTAACAAATACAAAATGGTACATTGCAAAATATATTTAATAGTATATAATAATTTTATTTTGATAGTAATAAATTTATTGGAAATAAAAAAGATTTGAAAGTTAAAAATCTTTAATTGATTAAAAGCCTTTTCCAACTTATAAATTTATATTAAATACATGCAAACAATCAACTAATAAATGTATTAAATATTTTTCATTTTTTATAATATGAAATAAAAAATTGTGAAACAAATATACAATTTGGTTGCAAGAATAAAACGTTAAAAAATTGAAACAATAAATCTAACCGATTTAAACATACATAATATAATATATATAGGCGATTTAAACATATATTGCTAGTTAGCTAATATAACATAAAATAAAATAGCGGACGGTATATTTAAAAGTCGTGTCGGCCGATATATCGGAAAAAATCAAACATGTCGGCCTATATTTTACAAAATGACATAATATGTTTTTTTAGAAAAAACATATCGTTTTGTCCTAAAACAATGACATGTCGGGAGACATGTCTGTGGACATTTAAAACATTGTCAGCAGTAGTAGCAGTCAAAACAAAAGAGGATGCCAGCGGATAAAGTGCCAAGCAAAGGCAGAGAGCAACGCACAACGAACAATACTGGCGACTAGGGGCAAGGGCGGCGGTAAGGCAGACCACGTCAAACGACGGCTTGAGGCAGCGACCAGAGACACGGGGACAGAGAGGGTGCGGCGAGCTGAGAACTGCCGCGGCTCGACGACTAGAGAAAGAGCCAGCGACGGCCTAAAGAACTGTGGCCTGAAAGAGCAATAAGGGGCTCAGGAAGACCGGTAGCTACGAGCCGAGGAAGATGAGGCGAACTGGTGACTGGCGGCCTGTACAAAGGAGGCTGCTAGTCCAAGGCGCGAGAAGAACAGTTGCGGCGGCGACCTGTGAAGAACACCACAAATAGAAAAAAAATAGAGAGTAGGCTGTCACAGCAAAGAAAGCCAGCCTAGAACAGACTGCCCTAGCGAGGAAACAGCTAAGGCGAACAGGGCAAATAGGGCTAACAAGCTGTTGCGGGCAGGAATCCAGATTAGAGCCGCGGGAAGAACTAGGAGACCGCAAGCAGCGGGAAGCCTACAAACCGGCGGCGGATAATGCGGCTTCGCAGTTTGATGACAATGAACAAGGAGTCGCAGATTGGGCAGTTACGCAGAAAGTACTTGCGGGTTGCAAGAGTAGAAACAAAGAGAGAAAGGGGGGGGGGGCACGAGCAGCCAGTAAAAAAACTAGGGAAAAAGAGGATTATTTTAGTGGAAACCACGAAGGAGAAAAGGTAAGGAGCAGCGGGTAGAGAAAAACGAAATCGTAAGAATTTGCTGGTAAAGAGAAAGAGGCAAAAGGGGCAGTCAAAACACTCCTAACCGCAGGAAGGATCTTTAGTCGCTCTGATACCATGTAGAAATTCCCCAAATATTTTTTATATGCTCAAAAAACTTACAATATACATGTATGCGCACAAATATATAGGAGGAAGAGGAGAGAATGTCCCATGAAAGACGTGAGACTAAACTTCCTAGCTAACAGACTACTTGGGCCTTTACTAATGGGCCTTTACATATTTCCTTCAACAGTAGATATCATTAAATTAAACTGCAACAAAGTTTTCTTATGCAACTGCGTCATTGGATCCCCACACTTCTGCACCGAAGATGCTTAACTACATAATGAAGAAATATATGTTCACTGATTCTAATATAAATTATTTATTGTTTTTAACTACTAAAAAATACTGTACCTACGATCATTCTGTGACTGTTCGACTATAAAATCTCGTAATATGGACATTTCATTTGCTCTAGTTCCTTCATTTGTACATGTTTAATGTTTGGATTTGCATTAGTCATAGTTCGGTTTTGAATTACTCTATGATAATACGTCTCTGGTGCACTAAGTTAGCATCCAAATCACATGCACTAAACTCTCGATCCACATGTGAGGGTGTCTCTGAATAAAATTATGCAGTGTCATTGTCGCCACAACAATGTCTCATTGTTTTGAAATTGTGTATTGTGGCATCTTTCTCGGTATGCCCCACTTCTTCTTCCACACACCAAAGGTTGTCTCAATCACACTACGATGTGATGAGTGAGTTTTATTGAAAATCTCACGTGGCCCATTTATTCTTTAGCCGAGCCTGTTCATATGTTAATCCCGCGTGCTCTTTGAAATTATCTAGAAGGTTTTTTCAACCCTCCTTGCCGAAGTGAGTTGGTTGGTCGATTTCCCAGCTCGATTTGTCAAATATTTATATCACAGAAATAAAAACGTGGTTGTTCTCCCATGAATCGGAAATTCCAACTATTTTTTGTTTACTCATCTAATAACACGGAGCATTTTGAAGGAGAAATGATCACAATAAAAAAAATATTCTCGAATAGCAAATTAATACAAAGAGAAATGGTGATCGTCTGTACAACATTTTGATTTGTCCAATACATATTGGATCACTAACCGATCTGGAAATCAAACTACATGCAGTTCCAAAATACCTAGCAAGAATCAAACTCCTAAAACAGAGTCTAAATCAGCAATTTGCTGATGCAGAACCCGACGTCTCACCAGGCCTGCCACCCGGCCCTGCGTCACACAGTCCGGGGGCCCAACAAGGTGCGACCTTGTGGGCTTTATCAGGGCCGCGACCGGCTTTATCATGAGAAGGGCCCAACCCTTCTCACGAGCCCAACCACATGCGTCGGCAGGTTGTTGAAGCCAGCCGCGGCCCTGATAAAGCCCACAAGGTCGCGCCTTGTTGGGCCCCCAGACTGTGTGACGCAGGGCCGGGTGGCAGGCCTGGTGAGACGCCGGGTTCTGCATCATAAAAGTGCACTTTTATGATGCAGAACCCGGCGTCTCCTCAGGCCTGCCACCCGGCCCTGCGTCACACAGTCCGGGGGCCCAAGAAGGCGCGACCTTGTGGGCTTCATCCGGGCCGCGACCCATGCACCCCAACCCTTCTTACGAGCCCAACCACAGGCGTCGGCAGGTTGTTGAAGCCGGGATTCGATCCCTGCACCCCCTTGATAAAGCATTCTCAGGCGAATGCTCATCAACCAACTTATCCACGGCTCAGTTGGTTGATGAGCATTCGCCTGATAATGCTTTATCAAGGGGGTGCAGGGATCGAATCCCGACTTCAACAACCTGCCGACGCCTGTGGTTGGGCTCGTGAGAAGGGTTGGGGTGCATGGGCCGCGGCCCTGATAAAGCCCACAAGGTCGCGCCTTGTTGGGCCCCCGGACTGTGTGACGCAGGGCCGGGTGGCAGGCCTGGTGAGACGCCGGGTTTTGCATCATTTGCTCTCACACAATACATGAACACCAGCAAATCTGAAAATCAAACAACTTGCAAATAGAAAAAACTAGCAGGAATCAAAATCCTAAAATCAAGAAATCAAAATCTTAAAATCGGAATAACCCGAGCATATCCATTCATTTTTTTAATACAATAGTGTTGTAAAAATTTCTCTTTTATGGAATTCAAATAACTTGCAAATTGAAAAAACTAGTAAGAATCAAAACCTTAAAATCCTAAAATCACGAAAACAAAACCCTAAAATCGTAAAATAGGAATAACCAGAGCAGAATAAACAGTTCAAATAGCAGGCAAAAGAACTTTGACTAGAAAAATAAACTGATTTGGAATGATGATCAAAATAAAAAAGGTGAGAATTTACCTAGGAGCTCCGTGAAATTTGAAATGGTGAACAAAGAACTCTTCGCCTGGAAGAAAAAAACTAGCAGAAGTTTCTCTTTTCCTGGATGCAAAAACGACCAAAAGTTGGCGAATACCCTTGTGGATCTTGCGAAAAAGGAAGCCAAAATCGATTTCTAGCGGTGCACCGTGGCCCCCCGGGAGCTGCCCAAAAAGAGGTCAAAAAGCAAAAAAAAAAAACAGTCGGCAGTGGGAATAGAGGCACACAGAATTGATGTTCAGCGCGGATTTTGAAAAAAGCAACAGTGTGCAGCTCCAAATAATCTGTGCCAAATAGAGCCTTAATATGAAGATCGTAGGTTTTACCCAATTCCAATTCCGCACTCAAAATCCTCCATCCGAACAACAACATTGTTTTATTTAAATTCAAAACCAATTCTTTGGGTTCATTTCCTTCAAACCGAACGAGCCCTTAAAGATTTTTCATGGTTAAAGTAAATGCATTCACCACTACTTGACATGGGAAATATAGTTGGGTCAATTAAGTGCATGTGAACTCTACTGTTAACGAGACGCTACTTTGACTTTTGTCATGATAAAAATAGAATAGTTAACTAATGTATAAAAGTCACATGCTATTTTAAATTTTTAGTTGAGGTTCTGGTATCAAGGCTATCTTTGATGTGCATTTACCCCTTTAGTTAATCATTTAACTAGAGCTAATTTTAGTAGCAAAAATGTTGCAATGGAATATGATAATTCCTTATCACGAGAGACTTTTGAAAGAATGGAAACCTACTACGCGATCCTTTGTTTTGCCCATGCAACGATATCGACACAGCATTTTATTTTTCATGGTTATGTATTTTTATATTTTGTTGTATAATGGTAATTTGTAAGCGAGTCATCCTCCCTATATAAGGAGGAAACATGTGAGTCTTAGGGATCTCTGGATCATTAGGTTTGGGACCTCTCATTTGTAGAGGGGCTTCAAGGATGAACCAATCTCCTGATGTTAGAAACAAGTATCCCTTGTGAATTGTGTCCGATTTGCAAGTTTGATTGCCATCAATTTTTTGTGTTGGTAACATTTGGTCCAACCTACCGATTCCGGCTACTTTTAGCTGTCAACTTCTCGTTCATCTACAAATTGATCCAGGAGAAACATTGATTAACATCCTAGATCCCTTGATCATACGTTCAGTCCCTAGTCGACAATGGTCAGTAGTTAATGCGAGTGTCCACCAGACCACCGTTTTCTATGACTCCCGTCCGCTTATTGGGATCGTCCGCAATTGTACGTGTCACTGCCTTGTCCAATCGGACGCGTCACTCCAAATTTCTCGCTCGCATGCTGTTCTCGCTTTTGGCTCTAACTGCAGAGATCACAAATCTTGGCTATTATAGATCCTGCACATGCTTATTCAGATCGACGAATTCTTTCACCGCTACGACCTTGCAGGACCTTCCATCGGGACATTTACTACTTCCGCACACAACCCTCCAACCTGCATTGCCTCATCGACTCCTTTCTTCTCCGCAGTCCCCAGTGGATTTCCGTTGCTTTTTCACCGTCTACTTCTTATGCCGAAGTCCCTTCAATCAATGGAAATCCATGTTGAGACCTTGGAACATGAACTCACCTCCATCAACACTCGCCTTGAGGCCCAAAACGAGTGTTCACATTGATTATGGCATTGCTCTGCAACGTGCAACTCGACCAACACTTCGGAACTAAGTAACGTCGCTTCGTCGTTGGAACCCAAAAGCAAATTGTCTCTCGAATACCCTGCTCTAGGAGGAGTGCATCCTCCGTCCTCCTCTCGTATCGACTTCCCAACATTCAATGAGACATTTCCCTTGAGTTGGATTTCTCATGTCGAGTAGTATTTTGACATTAACTTCTTATTCAGCATTGCTATCACCGCTACTCCGACTATGCGATCCGACGCCTTTGCAATGTTTGCCAGATGGGCTATATCGACTCTCATTCTAGGTCTTCCTCCCAACCCCTACTTGGGCTATTTCTGTAACCCCTAATATTAAGAAATAAATGAATAAAAATACTGGTGTTTATGTTCTTTGTACCGTGGTATTAAATGCTGCGACTCTTTTATTGAAATGCTGTTCAATTCTTGAAATCATTTGGGAAGTCTGAGAATTTTGGGTCTTCACAATTTCATGCATGACATAGAACTTCATATCTAAGCTCTCTTCCACACCCTCCATCCATCCACGTCAACCAAGCCTCAGACTTTTCCCAACTCGTGGAGGCCCAATTCCTTTCAACCTCTGCAGACCCTCATTCTACCTCCAGTCCCTCTAAGCTCCCCAATCAACCATATTTTGCCCATCCTTCTAAAGCTCCAATACCACTATATCCTCTACTTCTCCTACCCATCATGCCTTCACGCAACAACCGTCATATCCATACCACCTTTATAACCAAAAATATCACGACTTGCGGAGTAGGGCTTGCGCTTCCATTGCTAACAACCCCACTCTCCTACTCATGATTGTGTTGTCAAGGAGTTTCGTGTCATCATCAGTGATGACTACTTGAAGGGGATCAACATAGCTGACTTTGAGGCTCTTGAGATCAATGACGCACCACCATACAAAGCTCGAGCATCTCTGCGACAAAAAATTTGTGGGGCGTTCCACTACTAGACGGTGGGTGGTACTTCAACCATGGTGTCCAACTCGATTTTCCGGCGGGATATATTGTTACACACTTGCAAAGTTATCATGGAGCATTTTATTTTGTATGATCATTTTGTTTTTTTATTTTTAGGGGTATCATAGTATTTTGTAAGCGAGTCATTGTCTTTATATATGGAGGAAACCTGTGAATCTTAGGGATCTCTGTATCATTAAATTTTGGGATTTTTCCTTCTGGAGAGGGATTTCAAGAAGGTACCAACCTCCTAAAATTAGACACGAGTATTCCTCGTGAACTGTATACAATTCTCAAGTTCGATTGTGTAGAGAGAGCTCAAAATTTGTATGTATTGCTTGTCTAAATACAAAGAGAGAGTACAAATATATAGGAGGGAGAAAGAGAGGAGAAAAACCTATACAAGATGTGGGACTAAAGAGGAGAAGGAGAACAAAAATGGGCCCAAATACGGGCCCTTACATGGGCTTTTCTAACACTCCCCCGCAAGCTGGAGCGTACAAGTCGTATGCGCCAAGCTTGAATAGGCACTGATAGAAGAGGGTACTAGGTAGAGCCCTCGTGAGGACATCCGCAACTTGTTCAGTACCCGGAACATGCTTCAGTTCAATCTTCTTCATGTGAACTCTCTCCCGGATGAAATGACAATCCACTCCATACGAGCTTGGCCACATGAGAAAAGGTTTCGTCATAGTCGAGACCTTGTTGTTGGGTGAAGCCGCGAGCCACCATACGAGCTTTGAGTCTGTCAATGGTCCCATCAGGAGCATGCTTGATGACAAAGACCCATTTGCACCCAACCGATTTCTGACCAGGAGGAAGGGGTACCAGGATCCAAGTCTGCTTTGCCCAGAGAGCAGCCATTTCCTCATGCATGGCGGCGCGCCAGCCAGGATGTTGGAGAGCCTCCTGCACAGAGTTAGGAATAGAAACGGAGAACAGTGAAGTAGCAAATGTCCGAAGGTAGGGAGAGAGGCGATGCAAGGAGACAAAGTTCGCCATCAGATGAGCTGTAGAGGCGGGCACTAGATCAGCAGGGCATAGAGAAGACGATGGCGAGGCCGACTGCATAGGGGCAACAGAACGAGGAGGCCGACGAGTGTAGACACGGATAACGGGCGACTTGGAAGGAGCAGGAGCTGAGTCAGGAAGAACCTGTGGAAGAGGCGCAGTAACGAGGATGACAGGTCGTGGGAGGGATGACGGTAGAGGAGTGGGTAGAGGAGGAGAGAAGAAAGGTTGATCCTCCCGGAAGGTAACATCAGCGGACACGGAGACCTTCCGGGTAACCAGAGAATAACACACATAGCCCTTCTGAGTAAGGGAATAGCCGACAAAAATGTGTTTAGCTGCCCGGGGATCCAACTTGTCCGTGGACGGACCCAGAAGGTGGACAAAGCAGGTGTAGCCAAAGACCCTGAGTGTGAGAGGGAAGGCCGGAGCCGAGGGAAATAGGAGGCTGAACGGAGTGACATGGTGGAGAACAGAGGAAGGAAGACGGTTGATGAAAAAACAAACAATGAAGACCGCAAAGTTTTAATAGACTTTGGGAACATGCATGTGAAGCATGAGGGAGCGGACAACATCGAGCAGGTGTCGGTTCTTCCGTTCAGTAACATCGTTTTGTTGGGGAGTGTTGACACATGATGTATGATGAATAATACCGAACTCCGCACACAAATTTGCAAATTCGTGGCTAGTGTACTCGCGGGCATTATCGTTGCGCAACGTTTTTATGGTAGTGGATAATAACGTACGAGTCTCTAGCACAAAATCCCAAAACACGCGAGGAAGCTCAGAGCAATCACGAAGTAAGTAAAGTTACGTCGTGCAAGAGTAATTATTAATAAAGGCGATAAAGTAGCGATAATCAGAAATACTAGTAATTTTGAAAGGACCCCAAACATCGGAGTGCAGTAAATCAAAAGGAGCCGAGCTCCGAGTACAATGTGCGGGAAAGGAAGAACGCGTCTGCTTGCCGAAAATACAAGAATCACACTGAAAGGGAGGAAGAGATACATCAGGAAGCGCTTTCTGGAGGACCGGCAGAGGGGCATGCCCAAGACGGCGATGCCAATCAACGGAGGAGACGGAGGAGAGGACGATAGGAGAGGCATCGAGAAGATAGAGCCCGTTTTGCAGTCGACCCATACCAATGATAATCCGCGTCTGCCGATCCTGTATCAAAAGAGCAGAAGACGTGAATGTGATAGAGCAATCCATATCATTAGTAAGACGACCAACAAAAAGTAAATTAAACGGGGAGCCCGGAACATAAAGAGCCGAGCGAAGAGAGATGGGGGGGGGGTGAGGGAGAGGTCAGCGCAGCCAGATATCAGAACAATCGCCCCATTAGCCACAATGATACACTTCGGATGAGAAGCATCCGAGTACTTGGGCGGCCGCAGCGAGGTGATGTGATGAGTGACACCCGAGTCCAAGATGCAGCGCAAACTGGAGAAAAAACATGCAATACATGCAGTGGAGGTGGAGGCAACAAAAGCATATGGAGGGCTGAGCAACCCATGAAGTTGATGTAGCTGGAGGCGAATGGCCTCAAGGTCGGCACTTGTGGCAAGAGCCGTCATCTGCAACAACAACAGTCAGACGAGGAGAGTAGCCATGTTTCTTGTAGCAAACTGCCTCAGTGTGGCCGTCCCGACCGCAATAGGAACACTTTGGGCGGCCCCGACCACCACACCCTCTTCCGCGGGAGCTCGAACGTCCACCACGAGCAGAAGACGGTGGGGGAAGTAAGGGGGGAAGAGTCTGCTGGAGAAGGGCTGGAGAGGAGGGTGCAGGAGTATCCGAGGGCGGTGACACTCAAAGGAGCATAGAGCAAACATCAGATAAGGAAGGAGTAGTGGCCGAAGCCAGAACCCGAAGCCGGATACTCTGAAGGTGTGGCGGGACACGAACCATCATCATAGCAATGCAGACAACCTCCTTTTGAGCTCGATGAGCAGCAAGATCAGTGGTAGATGGCTGATGTTGGATCCAGGCCTCTGCAAGAGTCTTAGCACGAGCAACAAACGAGGTCATGTCCGCAGCCCGCCAGCGTCGAGAGCCTGAAGATCAGTAATAATGTCATAGAGGTGCTGGAGGCTGTCCTTGCCCGAGTATAAGGAGTGGAGCTCATTCCACATAGCGTTGACTGTCTCATGATACATGACCATCTGGTAGGGCTTACCCTCTAAGGAATTGAGGAGCCACGTCTGAACGCGACCGTCGTTTCGCAGCCAGTCGTCGGTAGGAGGAGAAGGAGGTCCCTGAGTGAGATGAAGCACAAGGCCCTCGGCCTGAAGAACTCGGCGAACCAAGTGCACCCATGGGATGAAATTCTTCTTTCCAGATAGGAAAATGGTGGTGATCCGCAGCTCATCGCGGAGGTCAGGAGGAGGAACCAGGCAGTCTACAGATGGGTTAGCCGCCTGGCTGGTGGAGTGAATGGAGGAGCTCATAGAGACCGGAGAGGCCGCAACGAGCAGAAAAGGGTGCTATGAGTTGAAGAGGTCGCCGCGGGTTGAAGAGGTCTTCGCGGGTTGACGAGGTCGCCACGGGTTGAAGAGGTCGCCGCGGGTTGACGAGGTCGTCACGGGTTGAGGTGGTCGCCGCGGGAAAGCACTCTTGCACGACAAGCCCGCGCGGTTACACGAGAGGCCGCAGCGGGTAGTCAAAGCGACAAGAGCAGCGGTGAGCAAGAGAGAGAAAGGGAGGCCGCGACCTGAGCGTGGAGAAACAAACTGCACAGTCACAGTGAACACACTAGCGGCCAGAGAAGGAGCGACAAGAGAGGTCGGCTCAAACAAAAATAGAGAGAGGTCGCAGCGGTGAAGGAGAGACCGCGCGGGAAGACAAAGGGAAAAGGCACTCGAGCGGTAAGGAGAACCAGCGAGAAGAAGAGGCCTCGAGAGGAGAACTCGAGCGGCAAAGAGATGGCAGCAGCTAGGAGAAGCCGCGAGAAGAATAGGCCGCGAGTAGGAGAACTCGAGCGGCAAAGAGATGGCAGCGGCTAGGAGAAGCCGCAAGAAGAATAGGCCGCGAGTAGGAGAAATCGAGCGACAAGACCAGGCAGCGGCTAGCGCAGGAAGACCGAGCGACTAGCGAGAGAAGGCGGGGCCCACCTGGCAGAGGGTGAAGAGCTATAAAAAGAGAGCCAGAGGGAGGGAGGAGGCTAGTCGAGAACTGGAGAACTAGCGCGGTTAGAAGTGAGAAGACCGCAGGGAGACCGGCGAGGAGAACCGAAGGACTACCCGCGAATAGAAAACGGGTAGAGAAGGAGAGTCCGCAGAACAAGTTGCGGACATGAGAGGGAGGCGGTCTGTTGGCGGTTAAAAAAAGGGAAACCGGAACCTCCCTCTGATACCATGTAGAGAGAGCTCAAATCTTGTATGTATTGCTTGTCTAAATACAAAGAGAGAGTACAAATATATAGGAGGGAGAAAGAGAGGAGAAAAACCTATACAAGGTGTGGGACTAAAGAGCAGAAGGAGAACAAAAATGGGTCCAAATACGGGCCCTTATATGGACTTTTCTAACTGTTTGCAATCAAATTTTCGTGTTAGTAACATCCTCAAAGATAAACTTTATCTTGAAGGCAGAAGTTTCCAACCAGGAATAATATTGAACGAAAATTAAGATTGGATATATACGGGGGGGGGGGGGGGGGGGTATCTATATTTCCAAACCTTAAGGACGTTGAATATTGTTAGAAAAGCCCAATTAAGGGCCCATGTTTTCTTCTCTCTCTCTCCTTGTATTAGTCCCACATCATGCATTAGGATTTCTCTCTTCCTTCTTCTCCTATATAAGTGTGTGTATACTTGTAACTATTAATTCAAGAATTATATACAAGGTTTTGGGCCTCTCTTTACATGGTATCAGAGCCAGCGATCTCCACCTTGTATTCGGTCTACTGCTTGCGGTCTACAGGTTCTGTCCGCCCGGACTTGCTTGCCCGGCCTGTTCTCCTGGAAACCGCCCGGTGTTTTTCTTCTCCCTCCTAGCCGCCATATCGTGCGGTCTGCCCCCTTTTAACCGCTCTCTCCTCGTGGCTTCCTCTTCTCCTCCTCATCCCTCTCTCTCTCTTTTATAACCTCTCACATGGGTCCCACTTCATCTTGTATCTATCCGCGCTGTCTTCCTCCATATCCACGCAGCCTGCTTTCTCTCTTCCCGCTTATGGCCTCTCCGTGACCGTGCGGACTTTCTTCGGCTAGCCGCTGCGACTTGACTTGTCGATTAGCGGTCTCTTCTTTTGCTGCAAGCCGCATCCTGGTCGCGACTCTTCTTGTCGCTGGTGTGTCCATCGAGACCGTGCGGCTTCTGCCTCTACCGCAACTGCTCTTCTCTATTCGGCTTCCCTCTAGCCACCCGACCTCCTTATGCTAGCCGCCCGGACTTCTCTCTGCTAGCCGTTCGGCCTCCTCTCTGCTAGCCGCCCGATCTTCTCTCTGCTAGCCGCCCGGCCTTCTCTCTGCTAGCCACCCGGCCTCCTCTCTGCTAGCCGCCCGGCCTCCTCTTTGCTAGCCGCCCGGCCTCCTCTTTGCTAGCCGCCCGGACTCCTCTCTGTTAGCCGCCCGACCTCCTCTCTGCTCGCCGCCCGACCTCCTCTCTGTTAGCCGCCCGACCTTCTCTCTGCTAGCTGCCCGGCCTCCTCTCTGCTAGCTGCCCGGCCTCCTCTATGCTAGCCGCCCGGCCTCCTCTCTGTTAGCCGCCCGGCCTCCTCTCTGCTAGCCGCCCAACCTCTCTGCTAGCCGCCCGACCTCCTCTCTGCTAGCCGCCTGACCTTCTTTCTGCTCGCCGCCCGGCCTCCTCTCTGCTAGCCGCCCGATCTTTCCTTCTGCTAACCGCATGGCGTCTGATGATTCCGCTGCCACCTCTGTTGCGTCCTTCTCTGCGGAAAGTATCACCTGTCTCTCTCATAATTCTTGTTAGATCGTTGATTCCGGCGCTACTCACCATATCACCTCCCAGAAACCCACTGCGTATCTACAGACTCCTCATCCTGCTCGCATCACCGTGGCCAACGGTGACACCCTACCAGTCTCTGGCTCCGCTGCTCTTCAGCTCACGCCGGCCCTTTCTCTTTCCTCGGTTCTTCACGTTCCGGGGTTTCCTTTCAATTTATTATCTGTTAGTCGTCTCACACACGACCTTGATTGTTGTATTACCTTTTCACCTTCTTCTTTTCTTATGCAGGATCGCCGTACCCGTAGTACCATTGGTAAGGGACAGCTGGTGAATGGGCTGTACATCTTGGATATCCCACCACCTCTTCTCTCCGCCATCTCCACTGTTGATTGACATCGCCGCCTTGGACATGCTCCCATTCCGATTCTCAAGCGGGCTCTTCCTGATATACCTTTACGGGAGTTCTCTTGTGAATCTTGTATATACGACAAACAACATCGTTCTTCTTTCCCCCCTACCTGTAGCAGAAGTAGTACTCACTTATCTTTGGTTCATTCTGATGTCTGGGGTCCTTATAAAATCCCTAGTATTTTTGACTTTTGCTATTTTGTCACGTTCATTGACGATTACTCCCGTACCACGTGGCTCTATTTACTACATGATCGAACTGAACTTACCTCTGTATTTCACGCCTTTTTACTTGAGATGCGTACACAGTTCGCTACCCCCCTCAAAGTAATTCGCTCTGATAATGCACGGGAGTATACGGGTCGTGCCTTCTCCAATCTCTGCACTGAATTTGGTGTCATCCATCAAACTTCATGTGCGTATACTCCTCAGCAAAACGGGGTGGCCGAACGCAAAAATCGTCATCTTCTCGATATTGCGCGCTCCCTTATGTTCCAAATGTACGTTCCAATCAAATATTGGAACTTTGCTGTCTCCACTGCCTGTCATCTCATCAACCGCCTTCCCTTCTCTGTTCTTGATTTTGCCTCACCCATCCAACTCTTTTATCCCTCCACCACCCTCACCTCTCTCACACCGCGAATCTTCGCTTGTGTTTGTTATGTCCACCTTCTTGGCCCTCCTTCCGACAAACTTGCTCCTCGGGTCGCCAAGTATATGTTTGTTGGCTACTCCCGCACTCAAAAATGGGTACGTTTGCTACTCTCCTACTAACGACAAATTGGTCGTTTCTGCGGATGTCACCTTCTGCGAAGACCAGCCCTTACACTTACCCAGCACCACCTCGTCTTCTGCTCCCTCTCTTCCCCGACCTGTTGTACCGGTCACGCCATCTGTACCGTCTTCTTCCTCCTCTTCCCCCGTTCCTCCTCGGGTTCCTCCACCACTTATCCGTGTTTACTCTCGTCGCCCATCCAAGGATGCTCTCGTGACCCAGCTCCCCGCCACCAGCGATGCCTCGGCTACGACAGATCACGCTCCCGTCTCTACAGCTCATCCCTTGGCCAACTACGTCTCTCTACATCGGCTAACGCCGCCTCTCTACGCGTTTGCCACCTCTCTTTCCTCTATTTCTATTCCTAACAATGTGCAGGAGGCGCTTCAACACCCAGGGTGGCAGACCGCTATGAACGATGAAATGCGAGCTCTCTGGGCTAACCGGACCTGGGATCTGGTTCCTCTTCCTGCTGGCCACACCTCTGTTAGCTGCAAATGTGTTTATGTCATTAAACATGCGGCGGATGACACTATCGACCGTCTGAAGGCTCGCCTCGTGGCACGGGGCTTTACTCAACAACATGGTCTTGATTACGAGGAAACCTTCTCTCCCGTGGCCAAATTGAACACGGTTCGCGTTCTTCTCTCCTTGTCTGTTTATCGTCACTGACCACTTAATCAGCTGGAAATTAAAAATGTCTTCCTCAACGACGTTCTACAGGAGACAGTTTATATGCAGCAACCTCCCAGGTTTGAGACCACGGGGGAGTCTTTGGTATGTCACCTTCGGAAATCCATTTATGATCTCAAACAGTCCCCGCGTGCGTGGTTTGAAAAGTACAGTAAGGTGGTCTGTGCTAGTGGCTTCACTCGGAGCTCGACTGATTTTTCTCTCCTCACCCGACACCGGTCAATCGGGACTGTGATTCTTCTGGTCTATGTTGACGATATCCTGATTACTAGCGACGACAAGGCAGGAATACAACAGATCAAGGAACAGTTGAATTCCGCCTTTCAGACCAAAGATCTGGGCAACCTTCGGTACTTTCTTGGGCTCGAGGTCGCACGACACCCTGATGGTCTTGTGTTATCTCAAAGGAAGTACTGTATGAACCTCCTTCATGATGCATGTTATTCTGGGTGCAAACCTGCGGAGACTCCTATGGACGCAAATCACAAGCTCTCGGCCCATAGTTCTGACTTGGACAAGCTGCTTACAAATCCAGAATATTACAGACGCTTGGTTGTGAAGCTAATCTACCTTACGGTGATTCAACCAGACATCTCATTTGCTGTGGGAGTTGTGATCCGTTTCATGCACGCTCCTCGGACATCTCATCTTCAAGCTGTCGAGCGCATCCTTCGATATCTCAAGATCGCCCCCGGATAAGGACTCATGTACAAGCCATCCACATCTCTATCTCTTGTCGCGTATTCTGACGCTGACTATGCAGGATCTATTGATGATAGGCGCTCCACAACTGTGTTCTGTACTTACTTTGGTGGACACCTCATAACTTGGCGTAGCAAGAAACAGACTGTGGTTGCGTGTTCCTTTGCTGAAGCCGAGTACCGGGCTATGGCTGCTGTTGTTTCTGAGTTAACCTGGCTTGAAGGCCTTCTGGTAGACTTAGGTGTTCGTCTCTCATCTCCGACAACCTTATTTTGCGACAGTCATGCAACAATTCATATTACCGAGAATCCGGTTTTTCACGAACGAACAAAGCATATCGAAGTTGACTGTCACTTTATTCGGGAAAAGGTACAGTCAAAGAAGATAGATTTGGAGCATGTTCCTGCTACCGACCAAATTGCGGACATCCTGACGAAAGCTCTCTCCAGGCCGCTATACTATCAGTTCTTATCCAAGCTTGGTGCCTACGACTTGTACGCTCCAGCTTGCGGGGGAGTGTTAGAAAAGCCCAATTAAGGGCCCATGTTTTCTTCTTTCTCTCTCCTTGTATTAGTCCCACATCATGTATTAGGATTTCTCTCTTCTTTCTTCTCCTATATAAGTGTGTGTATACTTGTAACTATTAATTCAAGAAATATATACAAGGTTTTGGGTCTCTCTTTACAAATATTAACACTAGTTTGGATCATATTGGGATAGTCCTGATATATATATTTAGTCAAATATGAACTTATATGATTCCATCGCCAGTCCAATAGGTATTTCCAGGGTACTGATATAAGTTCTCCTGACTTGAAAAGAAGTGGACCACAAACATAAAAAATGTTTAGGCTTTGTCTCTTGAACTATTTGGTCTTGTATCTATATATCCAAACCTTAAGGACGTTGAATATCAACACTAGTTTGGATCATATTGGGATAGTCCCAAATCCCAATATATATATTTAGTTAAATATGAACTTATATGATTCCATCGCCATTCCAATAGGTACTTCCAGGGTACCGATATAAAGTCTCCTGCATTAGACACCCTTCCTTGAAAAGAACTGGACCACAAACAAAAAAAATATTTAGGTTTTGCCTCTTGAACTATTTGGTCTTGAAACCGATCTTTGGTGACTTTTATCAGCCTTCTCCAATCTTAATTCAAGTTACAAGATAGATTCTTTTGGATGATTCATCTCCTCTTCTTTTCCAAACACAAAGATTGCACCATCGGCTTTTACTATACCCTCTTCTTTATTGTAATTGCTATTTCTTGTAGATTGAGGTATTGAACGTGACTTGTTAAAGACTCTTCTACTATGATTTGACGGATGACACCTTAAGAAGAATCCTCGCATTAATATCTGGATGGTGATGGTTGTTCATGTCCTTAATAGTATTCTCGCACTCAAAGATTCTCACTCTAAAAATTTTGTTGAAATTTTCTTTCTAAAATTTATTTTCTTCTATAAAGTTTCTTTAACAAAAATCTCTTGATAAATTTATGTCCCAAGGATTCTATTTTGCACTCATTTTCCCTCTAAAAATTTCCCTCCGGCAAATATTTTTTAAAAATCTCAATATGTTTTTTCTCTCTAAAAATCTCTCGCAAATTTCTTCTCCAACTAAAGAAGTATTTGTTATAGAAAGTTTCTCTCTAAAACAAAAATAAAAATCTCATTATAACACTTTCTCGAAATCTATCTCTCGGTCAATTTTTTTCATGAAATTTTAATAGCCGATGTTATCCTCAAATGCTTTCTTCTGAGATAAGAACTGATTAATTGCGTTTGTAACATAATTTCAAAATGGAATTGAATTAAATTTTAATTCCAAATATAATTACGCAACTGTATATTAAAAATTGGAATTTGGCCCCTCAATTCCATTTCCCGGGGCTAAATATTGTCCAACTGAACAAATCCTAAAGTGTTATCTTTTCACTTGATAACACAGTTGGCAAAAAATTCATTTTAGACTGGTGAAATTAGTAAGACTCCATTATTTCACACGGCTCAAGCCAACAACCGGTTTGTCGATGAAAAGGTGTACTACCAATAAAAGCGTTGATCGGAAATTGGAGACTACATACAGATGTTGTTGGAGAGGTAGCTACTGATAAGAGGAGAGACTGAGAGAGATAATTATTAAATGATTTTATTTTAGATTTAGAGGCTTATAAATTTATCTTATGACTTAAAACATGGAGTATAACAAACTCCCAAAAGGAGGAACTTGTTATCTTCCTCTTTAAATCCAAAGAAACAACCTTGGTCTTATCGATCACACTCATGATTATGGAAGGGATGCAAGAAATCTAATTATTTGTATATAATATGTTTAATTTGTCTTCACCTACGAACTATTGATGGCTTGTGTTCTTCAATTTATGTTATCATAGAATTTGCTACTGACAACTGATGAGGATCAACATCATGAAGCAAACACTTTCTTTCGAGGCTATTGCAAATAGATTCTCGTCACAACCAGCTTAGGATATCATCATATGAATGGCCATAGTCGCATTCAAAGCGATATTTTTTGATTTTATGTATTTTCTTTTAAATTTTTTATGTATTTTTTTTGTGAATATCTAGAGCGAGCTGTAGAGTGCCCGTGATACGGATCGAGTCACCAACCTTGCTTTCTTCCCATGATTGCCTCTATCTTCCCAAGTGTGGCCCTTCTAGTGAAGATCTAGGAAGAGTTGGAGAATGAGGAGCTCTTCTCCTTGGAGAGTCTCACCGTAGCCAGCTGTGAGGAAGTGAGATAGAGACAAAAAATATTGCTTCTTCTTTTCATTCTATAACTGTTAATAATCTTTCCCCCTTTTCCAAACAATAATGACTATGCTAATACTAAAAAGCTTTGAATAAAAAATTTGCTAGAATAATAATGATAGTGGAGAAATTCGAATAGATATGGTATTAAATTTCGAATTTCAAATAATCCCTTGTTTCAGGTGCATAACGCTCTAGTATCCGCATGATGACGATTGTACGCCTCCCCATGAAATGTATTTGCAGTATCATCTCCTTCGAATGTGAGCTTGTCCACAAGCTCAGATAGGTCTGTAAACGGTTCGGTTTTGTTTTAGGCAAAACCAAACCGAATAATATCGATTTTTGCACACCCCAAATCGAAACTGAACTGAAACTAATCGTTTTGATTTGGTTTTTAAACATTGGTTCTACTTTCCAACATACAAAATTATAACTACAAGCAAAACTTCAAAAGAGAGATTAAAATAATCTTTATTGAGAGAAGAAAACCTCTATCGGTCTCGTGGCAGGAGGATGGATTTAGGGCAACACAAGCCACGAGGGTCGAAGGACTCAGGAGGAGCGATTGATTGAGCCAATGTTTTGAATTAAATTTATTTCACGCATCATGGATCAAGGGATCAATAACAGACCCACGAGAAGAAGACTCATGAGTCAATACTGATGTGAACCGCAAAACATTTGAACCATGATTTGTCGGTTCGATTTCATCAGTTTACCAAAGTTGTAAACTGAAACCGAACCGAACCGAGCCAATTGAACCAAATTTCAGGCCGAACCGACCCATATGCTCAGACCCATAAGATCAGACGAACCCTAAATCCCTAATTATATCGAATGGGCTCCCAATCTCCCATGTTTTCTACATTAATTCTTTTCCCATTTGATTCTGCAATCCAGGATGTGATCTGTTATGGGTCGTAAAAACGTGGCACCAATTTGTTGTTGGTTCAGAGACAACACATTTTTTGTGATGAGGTCTTAGACGCAACCATACCCAATCCATTCCTTATACTGAATCTCCATGCGACTTCATGCGGTTCTGAGCCATCAATAAATGTTATCGCGCCATATCCAACACTATCTCTCACTATAGGTTTCTTTGGTGGATCCCTCTACTCGAGCTGATTATGATAAGCTAGTACCCGTAAAGGTTCTTAACCAAACACCATTTTGAATGGAGTGGTCTGGACTGCTGTGATATGAGGTATTGTAGTTCTATTTGACCCAGAGAAACCACCCAGCCCACTTAGTTTTCTCTTCAGAAAACCTCCACAAGTACATCTCCAATACGTGGTTGATTACTTAGTTTGACCATTCAATTTTGGATAGTCTGCAAAAGGACATAGCTAAAGTTGTGCCCCTTGGTCTTGCCAAAAGCGGCCGGTAAACACCTTTTCTCTGTCTGAGAAAATCGACTTGAGTAGCTCATGAAACTGGAATACATTTTCAAAGAAGACTTATGCTATACTACCTTGTATCAGTGAGGCATAAAAATAAAGTGAGCATGCGTGGACTGTTTATCCGCCACCATGAGGATCATTGACTTTCCTTGGATTTAGACAACTCAATTTGTAGAGTCCATCGATATATCTGCTCATATTTGTGACAAGTAGATTTTTTGCCTTGTTCTTCTGACATTCAAGACACTATGCAATGAACTCATGTATTGATTTCCACATACCCTTCAAATAGAATTCAGCCCATAATCATATAAGTTTGTTTGTTCTCGCAAAGCACTAGTTGCGTCCTTTTAGCCACCTACAAAACGAGCGTTGTGCAAGGTGATAGATTGGTATGATTGACCTCTTGTTGCAGCATCAACTCATACTGCCTTTCAGTTCCATCTTTTTTTAGAAATGGGTAACGGTAGGGTTGGTACAACCATATGCATCAAAAAATATTGTGGTCCTGTTCCCATACACTCATGTTCATGTGATAGATTTTCCAGCAGATTGGGAGGGGGTGGGATCCCTTTACATCATTATCTCTTCAGGCTATTGCCATTGCCTAACGACCTCACCGCCCTCCACGATACCGATACCGCTACCCCAACTCCTAATGACATGGGATGGTCCTCCAAATCTCAACTACTCCTTACTCCCACTCTGACAGTCCACTCAACCTCTCTACAAGATTCTTATGCCATTTTCTATCCAACCACCTTATTCTTTTACCCTGCACGATCATACCCCTTCTTGCATGCACACAGTCACAATTTACAAGATTCTTATGCCATCCGACCATCATTTAGAGTTAGGTCGTCATATATCTCCTCAGCCTTATTCTCCACCAACAACCTTTTTTGATCGACCATTAAAATTCATTGATTACCATCACTTCAATTTCTCCATGATTTGATCTCCAAATTAATCAATGTTTAAGAATTGTGGTTGGTCGATATTGAGGGTACGGTCAACGGTATTTGTGATTGGTGAGTTGCATGCTTCAATGGTTACGCCATTCTTGGAATGCGTGACTGCAATAATTAGTGGCATATTTTCTGTAATTAGAGTTTTTTCTAGTTGCATGCTGTAAAAGAATGGCATTGTGTTTGGTAGAATCTGTTGTGGAGCTGCTTTATTTATCCATGAAATCCCTAAAGTAAGAAATCAACCAAATAATTTTTAACTGTTGAGAAACCTCAAAGCTTGTATGTATTGCTTGTGTAAATAAATACAAGGAGAGAATACAAATATATAAGAGGAAGAGAGAGAATAAATCCTATACAAGATGTGAGACTAAAGAGGAGAGAACAAGAAAATGGGCCCAAAACATGAGCCAATACATGGGCTATTCTAACACTCCCCCGCAAGCTGGAGCGTACAAATCGTATGCACCAAGCTTGGACAACGATTGATAGAAGAGTGCCTTGGGAAGAGCCTTTGTGAGCACATCCACAACTTGTTCTGTCCCTGAGACATGCTTTAGATCGAGCTTCTTCATTTGAACTTTTCCCGAATGAAGTGACAATCGACTTCAATGTGTTTCGTTCTTTCGTGGAAGACTGGGTTCTTGGCGATATGTATAGCCTCTTGACTGTCGCAAAGGAGAACAGCCGGAGATGGTAATTTTACACCAAGATCAGTGAGAAGACTCTCAAGCCACGTCAGTTCCGAAACAATAGATGCCATTGCCCGGTATTCTGCCTCAGCCGATGATCGAGCAACGACCGCTTGTTTCTTGCTTCGCTATGTAACCAAATGTCCTCCAAAGTATGTGCAAAAGCCACTAGTAGATCGCCGGTCATCAAGAGAACCAGCATAATCAGCATCTGAGTATGCCACCAAAGTTGAAGCAGAAGAAGAGATCTGGTAAACAAGTTCT
Organism: Platanthera guangdongensis; assembly: GCA_039583875.1. Classification (NCBI taxonomy): domain Eukaryota; kingdom Viridiplantae; phylum Streptophyta; class Magnoliopsida; order Asparagales; family Orchidaceae; genus Platanthera; species Platanthera guangdongensis. The sequence goes on from CM077149.1 coordinate 148,640,603, forward strand.
TGACCAGGAGCTGTTTTAAGATACCTGAGAATACGTTCAACAGCCTGAAGATGAGATTTTCGAGCAAAGTGCATGTATCGACTGACAAGACCAACAACAAAAGAAATATCTGGTCTGATAACCGTGAGATAGATCAATTTTCCAATGAGTCGACGATAATATTCAGGATTTTGGAGAAGTAGATCCGAGTCAGATGCCTGTGCGCACAACTTGTGGTTTACATCCATAGGGGTATCACTTGACTTAGATCCTGAATAACCAGCATCATGAAGAAGGTCAAGACAGTACTTCCGTTGAGATAGAATAAGCCCATCCGGTCGTCTGGCAACCTCAATACCCAAAAAATATCTTAGAGGTCCCAGATCCTTAGTTTGAAAGGCGGAGTTTAGATGTACTTTGACTGCCTGTATCTCTTGTGAGTCATCTCCTGTAATGATGATATCGTCAACATAAATAGCAGAAGGACCGTCCCTGTTGGTCGGTGACGAGTAAACAGCGAGAAGTCGGCCGAACTTCGAGTAAAACCGATATCACGAAGGACCTTACTGAATTTTTCAAAACATGCCCGTAGAGATTGTTTGAGACCATAAAGAGCCTTTAGGACAGGCATGAGACTCCCCCGTGGTCTCAAACCCGGGTGGTTGTTGCATGTAGACCGTCTCTTGGAGATCCCCATTTAAGAAAACATTCTTGATATCCAGCTGAAAGAGGGGCCATTGGCGATGAACAACGACAGAGATGAGGACACGAACGGTATTGAACTTGTCGACCGGAGAGAAGGTTTCCTCATAGTCGAGTCCCTGTTGCTGGGTGAAATCACGAGCCACCAGACGTGCTTTTAGACGATCAATTGTCCCATCAGAAGCATGTTTGATGACAAAGACCCACTTACACCCAACCGGTTGCTGACCCGGAGGAAGGGGCACGACGGTCCATATCTGGTTAGCCCAAAGAGCAGACATTTCTTCCTCCATGGCGGCCCGCCAGCCTGGATGTGTAAGCGCCTCCTGCACAGAGTTAGGAACAACAACCGAAGAGAGAGAGAGAGGTAGCAAATGTGCGCAAAAGGGGAGAGATGCGATGAAGAGAGACGTAGTGCGCCAGAGGATGAGCAGTGCAAGGTGGTACCTGATCAGCAGGAGGCGGAGTATCCGTGGTAGAGGGCGTCTGCAGAGGAGCATCAGAATGGGGAGGGCGACGAGTGTATACACGGACAACAGGTGGTTTGGAGGGAGCAGGAGCCGGTGCAAGAGAGACCGACGAAGGTGGTGGAGTAGCGGGAATAACTGTGCGCGGGATGGATGGCGGGAGAGGAGTTGGGGGTGGAGTAGCGGGTAAAAGAGCAGGAAAAAATGGTTGTTCTTCTCGGAAGGTGACGTCAGCAGAAACGGAGATCTTTCGAGTAGCTGGAGAGTAACACACATATCCCTTTTGGGTGCGCGAATAGCCGACAAAGATGTGTGGAGCCGCCCGGGGGTCCAACTTATCCGAGGATGGCCCCAGACGGTGGACATAGCAGAGGTTGCCAAAAACACGAGGCAGGAGAGGAAAAGCCGGAGTTGAGGGAAACAATAGGCTAAACGAAGTAGCATAGTTGAGGACGGATGAAGGGAGACAGTTGATGAGAAAGCAGGCAGTCGAGACCGCAAAGTTCCAACAAGGCTTGAGAACATTCATTTGGAGCATGAGGGAGCGAACAACATCTAGTAAGTGGTGGTTCTTTCTCTCGGCAACACCGTTTTGCTGGGGTGTGTAAGCACATGAGGTTTGATGAAGAATCCCGAATTCAGAACATAAAGCGGTAAAGTCATGGCTGATGTACTCACGAGCATTGTCGATGCGGAGTATTTTGAGTGTGGTGTGGAATTGTGTACGGGTCTCGAGGACAAATGCTCGAAAAACCAGGGGAAGCTCGGAGTGTTCACAGAGTATGTGTAGCCACGTAGTTCGCGAGTGATCATCAATAAATATGATAAAATAGCGAAAGCCAAAGATACTGGGAATTTTAAAAGGATCCCATACATCAGAATGTACTAAATCAAAGGGAGCAGCGCTCCGAGTATAATGCGAAGGAAAAGAAGAACGCGACTGTTTGCCGAGGATACATGAGTCACACTGAAAAGGAGAAAAAGAGATATCTGGAAGAGCCCGCTGGAGGACCGACAGAGGGGCATGCCCAAGTCGACGATGTCATGCAGTGGAAGAGACAGAAGACAAAATGGTGGGAGATTCATTGAGAAGGTAGAGCCCGTTCCGCAGCTGGCCTTTACCAATGATAGTCCGCGTCCGCCGATCCTGTATAACAAAGGAAGAGTAAGTGAATATAACGGAACAATCAAGATCACTCGTAAGACGTACAACAGATAGTAAATTAAATGGTGAACTCGGAACATGAAGAACCAAACGAAGAGAGATGGACTGGTTGAGAGAAAGATCTGTCGAGCCGAAGACAAGAACCAGTGCCCCATTAGCCACAGTGATAGACTTCGGATAAAGAGAATCCGAATACTGGGCAGGCCATCGCGAAGTAATGTGATGAGTGACACCAGAGTCCACAATCCATCCCAGGTTGGTGGAGAGACAAGCAGTACCTGTGTTGGAGATGGAGGCGACAGAGGCAGATGGTAGGTTGAGCAGGCTCTGGAGATGCTGGAGCTGAAGACAGATGGTCTCAAGATCAGGAGGGTTGTCGTCAGTAACAACAAAAGCCATCGGACGAGGAGGATAACCAATTTTCTTATAGCAGGTCGCCTCCAGATGACCATCTTTCCCGCAGAAGGAACACTTCGACCGACCACGACCACGGCCCCGTGAGCCCGACCGACCCCGAGCCCGAACGCCCCCCCCCCCCCCCCCCCCCCCCCCCCCCGAGCAGAAGGATGAGGGAAAGGTAGGAGCGGAGGGGCCTGCTGTAGAAGGGGCGGGGGAGAAGGAGCAGAAGTATCCGAATGAGGTGATACACGGAGCAGCGTGAAGCATACATCGGAGAAGGATGGTGTGGTGGGAGCAGCCAGGACCTGAGCACGAATGCTCTGAAGGTGAGGTGGAAGACGGGCCATTATGATGGCAATGCATACGGCTTCCTTCTGAGCGCGCTGAGCAATATGATCATTGGTGGACGGCTGATGCTGTATCCAGGCTTCTGCAAGAGTTTTAGCCCGAGCGACAAAGGACGTCATATCCGAAGCCCCGCCAGTGTCGAGAGCAAAGAGGTCAGTGAAGATGTCGTAGAGATGCTGAAGACTGTCGCGGCCTGAGTATAAGGAATGCAGCTCATCCCACATAGCCTTGGCGGTGTCGTGGTACATAGCCATCTGGTAAGGCTCACCATCTAATGAATTCAGGATCCAAGTCTGAACGCAGCCATCATTACGGAGCCAATCATCGGTAAGAGGAGACGGAGGTGCCTGAGTAAGGTGAGGCAGAAGACCCTTGGCTTGAAGAACCCGTCTAACGGAGTGCACCCAAGGGATAAAGTTTTTCTTTCCAGAAAGAGAGATGGTAGTGATCCGTAGCTTGTCACGGACTTCAGCAGAGCAAGCCGGGCGGTCTGTAGGACAGGCCGGACGGTCAATAGGCGGACTGGCCGCCGAGCCATTGGAGGTACCCGAAGAACCCATAGAGGCAAACTGCAATAATAGATCACCGAGGGAGACCGCTGCGAGAAGAACAGGAGGTCACACGACCAGGACGCAGCGGGAAGGCTGGAGAAGACCGCGACCAAAGGAAACGCGGGAAGGCGCCAGTCCGCACGGTTACGCCGGACACCAGCGATGTTGCAAATCGCGACCAAAATGCGGACAGGGAGGAGTCCGCACGGTGTAGGTAAACCCAGCTGCGGTCAGAGCACAAGAAGCAGTGAAGATAACACGAGTCTGTAGCGGTCAGGAGCAGTCCGCAAAAGAGAAACTGCGGCGGACAAGAGCAGTCCACTGGATAGAAGAGCAGGCCACAAGAGAGAGAAGGCCGCGGCGGACAGGAACAGTCCGCAGAAGAGAGGAGCAGGCCGCAAGAGAAAGGAGGCCGCGGCAGACAGGAGAAGTCTGCAAGAAAGAAGAGCAGGCCGCGATCAGAGAGGCTCGAGCGGATAGAAGAGGAGGAGCTCGCAGCGGATAGAAGAGGTGGGTCCCACGGGTCAGAGCAGAAGATGACTATAAGAAGCCTGAGGAGGGTGGAACCACGAAGAGAGAGAAGCGAGCCGGATGCAGAGGGGCAGTCCGCAGAAGCCACACAGATAAGGAGAAAACAGACCGCAAGAGACCGGTGCAGACAGATAGGCAGGCCGCAGGGGAGGGCGGGCTGGGCGGTTTGAAGAAAAGGGAAACCGCAGCTAGAGGAACCTCTAGAGGACCGAACCTGGCTCTGATACCATGTTGAGAAACCTCAAAGCTTGTATGTATTGCTTTTGTAAATAAATACAAGGAGAGAATACAAATATATAGGAGGAAGAGAGAGAGAATAAATCCTATACAAGATGTGAGACTAAAGAGGAGAAAATGGGCCCAAAACATGGGCCTAATACATGGGCTATTCTAACAATAACCATAAAAATCATATTCCTAGTAGCCTTATAAAACCGGTTCACCCTGCTCAAAAGAGGTAGCCAGAAGAATACGAGACAGAGAACTCATATGTCTCGATACTTCTGCCTGATGCCCTTCGCCATGGACAAATCTTTTCAGCCGACCTTCGATCGACTTCCTCACGCCGCCGCCTTGAGTCTCATCGGACCTCGATGACCTCTCCTTCGTGGAATTTCAAGAGTTTTGTTGGTCCCTAGTCTGACACCGGTTGTGTTCATCTTCCACAGTTGCCGCCAACAACCTCTGCCACCACCAAGCCCCCTGCTTTCACCGGTTCCTGCCCCACTTCGGTTGGCCTCTATCGACTCACTCCCAACCTCCTGAACACCAACGACCTTTGTTCTAGATTTCACAAACAAAAAACGATGCGTGTGTACAACCCCGTATTCGCGAAGAGTGAGCCCAAAACAAAGCAGACGCGTTTTTAAGCTTTTTGGAGATTTTGCACTCTCGGTGGCCAATTTTGGCTCTGGCTTGGAAACATACTAGTAGGGAGAGGAAGAATCAGCATCTTCCCCCGGGCCCTTTAGAGGGGCGGGTGCGGCAGGATGGCCGGCACCCCCCTGGATTGCTAGGTGCGAGATAGGATGGCGGGACTGGCTGGAGACCAGGATCCCGCCCCCGACACCCTGGCCTTGGGCAGGGGGGAGACCGGACGACCAGCCCTCGCCCCAGGCGGCGAGCCCGCTGGGCGAGACCCGGCGACCAGCCCTCTCGCCCCAGGCGGCGAGCCCGCGGGGCGAGACGGGGCAGCCAGCCCTCTCGCCTCCGGCGGCGAGCCCGCGGGGCGAGACCGGGCGGCCAGCCCTCTCGCCCAGGCGGCAAGCTCGCGGGGCGAGACCGGGCGGCCAGCCCTCTCGCCCCAGGCGGCGAGCCTGCGGGGCGAGACGGGGCAGCCAACCCTCTCGCCCCAGGCGGCGAGCCCGCGAGGCGAGACCGGGCGGCCAGCCCTCTCGCCCCAGGCGGCGAGCCCGCGGGGCGAGACGGGGCAGCCAGCCCTCTCGCCCCAGGCGGCGAGCCCGCGGGGCGAGACCGGGTGGCCAGCCCTCTCGCCCCAGGCGGCGAGCCCGCGAGGCGAGATTGGGCGGCCAGCCCTCTCGCCCCAGGCGGCTAGCCCGCGGGGCGAGACCGCGCGGCCAGCCTTCTCGCCCCAGGAGGCTAGTCCGGGGAGGGTTCGCCCTCCGCCCCCTAGACCTCTGTGGACATTGCTTTTACCGTTTTGCCCTCGGGGGAGTTACCTCTTTACCCCCCAGCGTGGCTGTTTCCTATTGACACAAAGTCTTTTGGCCCTAAGGGCATTTCGGGCATTTTGGCCCATGAGATTTGGAAAACTATAAATAGACCCCCTTGGGTGCCTTTGGGGAGGGACTTTTCTTAGTTTCCTCCTCCCTTAGCTTCTTCTTGGTAGAGTAGAGAGAGCTCCTCCAAGGCACCCTAGCTCGAGCATTGGCTAGGGAGGGGAAGAGGTCAGGTAGCCTTCCGGGTGTGAGATGGGACCTCCGCGCTAGAGCCGAGGGTCTGTTTCTAGCTTCTTGATCTTCGGTCCGTGACGTTCCTCCGGGTGTAGTAGGTGTGAGGTCACCCCTTTCTAGGGACCCCGAACTCCACAGAGGCCAGTTTTTGGTGTCAACATTTTGGTGCGGTGAGCGTGGTAGCCCAAGTCCTTTGCTCCGATGATGATTCCGCGGCCATGCGCCCACTAGCTGCCAGGGCAGGTTGATCTCTCGTGGTAGCCCAAGTCCTTTGCTCCGATGATGATTCCGCGGCCAGGCTCCCACTAGCTGGCAGGGCAGGTTGATCTCTCGTGGTAGCTCAAGTCCCTTTGCTCCGATGATGATTCCGCGGCCAGACTCCCACTAGCTGGCAGGGCAGGTTGATCTCTCGTGGTAGCTCAAGTCCTTTGCTCCGATGATGATTCCGCTGCCAGACTCCCACTAGCTGGCAGGGCAGGTTGATCTCTCGTGGTAGCCCAAGTCCTTTGCTCCGATGATGATTCCACGGCCAGGCTCCCACTAGCTGGCAGGGCAGATTGATCTCTCGTGGTAGCTCAAGTCCCTTTGCTCCGATGATGATTCCGCGGCCGGGCTCCCACTAGCTGGCAGGGCAGGTTGATCTCTCGTGGTAGCCCAAGTCCTTTGCTCCGATGATGATTCCGCGGCCGGGCTCCCACTAGCTGGTAGGGCAGGTTGATTTCTCGTAGTAGCCCAAGTCCTTTGCTCCGATGATGATTCCGCGACCGGGCTCCCAATAGCTGGCAGGGCAGGTTGATCTCTCGTGGTAGCTCAAGTCCCTTTGCTCCGATGATGATTCCGCGGCCGGACTCCCACTAGCTGGCAGGGCAGGTTGATCTCTCGTGGTAGCCCAAGTCTTTTGCTCCGATGATGATTCCGCGGCCAGACTCCCACTAGCTGGCAGAGCAGGTTGATCTCTCGTGGTAGCCCAAGTCCTTTGCTTCGATGATGATTCCGCGGCCAGGCTCCCACTAGCTGGCAGGATAGGTTGATCTCTCGTGGTAGCTCAAGTCCCTTTGCTCCGATGATGATTCCGCGGCCGGGCTCCCACTAGCTGGCAGGGCAGGTTGATCTCTCGTGGTAACCCAAGTCCTTTGCTCCGATGATGATTCCCCGACCCGGCTCCCACTAGCTGGCAGGGCAAGTTGATCTCTCGTGGTAGCCCAAGTCCTTTGTTCCGATGATGATTCCGCGGCCAGGCTCCCACTAGCTGGCAGGGCAGGTTGATCTCTCGTGGTAGCCCCAGTTCTTTGCTCCGATGATGATTCCGCAGCCAGACTCCCATTAGCTGGCAGGGCAGGTTGATCTCTCGTGGTAGCCCAAGTCCCTTTGCCCCGATGATGACCCCGATGCCGTCTCGTCACCCAGGCTCCCATTAGCTGGCTTGACAGGTTGACCCCTCGGGAAGGCCAAGTGTTTTCACCCCGAGGCTGTCTCGTCACCCAGGCTCCCATTGGCTGGCTTGACAGGTTGACCCCTCGGGGAGGCCAAGTGTTTTCACCCCGAGGCCGTCTCGTCACCCAGACTCCCATTAGCTGGCTTGACAGGTTGACCCCTCGGGGAGGCCAAGTGTTTTCACCCTGAGGCCGTCTCGTCACCCAGGCTCCCATTATCTGGCTTGACAGGTTGACCCCTCGGGGAGGCTAAGTGTTTTCACCCCGAGACCGTCTCGTCACCCAGGCTCCCATTAGTTGGCTTGACAGGTTGACCACTCGGGGAGGCCAAGTGTTTTCACCCTGAGGCCGTCTCGTCACCCAGTCTCCCATTAGCTGGCTTGACAGGTTGACCCCTCGGGGAGGCCAAGTGTTTTCACCCCGAGGCCGTCTCGTCACCCAGTCTCCCATTAGCTGGCTTGACAGGTTGACCCCTCGGGGAGGCCAAGTGTTTTCACCCCAAGGCCGTCTCGTCACCCAGTCTCACATTAGCTGGCTTGACAGGTTGACCCCTCGGGGAGGCTAAGTGTTTTCACCTCGAGGCCGTCTCGTCACCCAGGCTCCCATTAGCTGGCTTGACAGGTTGACCCCTCGGGGAAGCTAAGTGTTTTCACCCCGAGGCCGTCTCGTCACCCAGACTCCCATTAGCTGACTTGACAGGTTGACCCCTCGGGGAGGCCAAGTGTTTTCACCCCGAGGCCGTCTCGTCACCCAGACTCCCATTAGCTGGCTTGACAGGTTGACCCCTCGGGGAGGCCAAGTGTTTTCACCCAGAGGAGGTCTCGCCACCCAGACTCCCATAACTGACATGGCAGGTTGACCCCGCAGGGAAGTTACACTCCGCGAATACGTCGGGTTGGATGTTTCTTTCCGAGCTTGTGTCAATCTCGAAAAGAGCGGGGATTGTGTACAACCCCGTATTCGCGAAGAGTGGGCCCAAAACAAGGCAGACGCGTTTTTAAGCTTTTTGGAGATTTTGCACTCTCGGTGGCCAATTTTGGCTCTGACTTGGAAACATACTAATAGGGGGAGGAAGAATCGGCATCTTCCCCCGGGCCCTTTAGAGGGGCGGGTGCGACAGGATGGCCGACACCCCCCTGGATTGCTAGGTGCGAGATAGGATGGCGGGACTGGCTGGAGACCAGGATCCCGCCCCCGACATCCTGGCTTTGGGCAGGGGGAGACCGGGCGGCCAGCCCTCTCGCCCCAGGCGGCGAGCCCGCGGGGCGAGACCAGGCGGCCAGCCCTCTCGCCCCAGGCGGCGAGCCCGCGGGGCGAGACGAGGCAGCCAGCCCTCTCGCCCCAGGCGGTGAGCCCGCGTGGCGAGACCGGGCGGCCAACCCTCTCGCCCCAGGCGGCGAGCCCGCGGGGCGAGACGGGGCAGCCAGCCCTCTCGCCCCAGGCGACGAGCCCGCGGGGCGAGACGGGGCAGCCAGCACTCTCGCCCCAGGCGGCGAGCCCGCGGGGCGAGACCGGGCGGCCAGCCCTCTCGCCCCATGCGGCGAGCCCGCGGGGTGAGACGGGCGGCCAGCCCTCTCGCCCCAGGCGGCGAGCCCGCGGGGCGAGACGGGGCGGCCAGCCCTCTCGCCCCAGGCGGCGAGCCCGCGGGGCGAGACGGGGCGGCCAGCCCTCTCGCCCCGGGCGGCGAGCCCGCGGGGCGAGACCGGGCGGCCAGCCCTCTCGCCCCAGGCGGCGAGCCCGCGGGGCGAGACCGGGCGGCCAGCCCTCTCGCCCCAGGCGGCGAGCCCGCGGGGCGAGACCGCGCGGCCAGCCCTCTCGCCCCAGGCGGCTAGCCCGCGGGTGGAGACCGCGCGGCCAACCTTCTCGCCCCAGGAGGCTAGTCCGGGGAGGGTTCGCCCTCCGCCCCCTAGACCTCTGTGGACCTTGCTTTTACCGTTTTTGCCCTCGGGGGGAGTTACGTCTTTACCCCCCGGTGTGGTTGTTTTCTATTGGCCCAAAGTCTTTGGGCCCTAAGGGCATTTCGGGCATTTTGGCCCATGAGATTTGGAAAACTATAAATAGACCCCCTTGGGTGCCTTTGGGGAGGGACTTTTCTTAGTTTCCTCCTCCCTTAGCTTCTTCTTGGTAGAGTAGAGAGAGCTCCTCCAAGGCACCCTAGCTCGAGCATTGACTAGGGAGGGGAAGTGCTCAGGTATCCTTCCGGGTGTGAGGTGAGACCTCCGCGCTAGAGCCGAGGGTCTGTTTCTAGCTTCTTGATCTTCGGTCCGTGACGTTCCTCCGGGTGTAGTAGGTGTGAGGTCACCCCTTTCTAGGGACCCCGAACTCCACAGAGGCCAGTTTTTGGTTTCAACAGCGTGTGACAGAGGTGATTAAGCTACTCAAACTATAAAGCTTTGCATTAATTAATAAAAGAGATACATTCTCGAGAGATAGAGGAGAGTGATCGAGAGAGAAATCTAAAGAGAGAGGGAGGAAGAAAGAGTGAGACCATACACTTATGATCCACCCTGATTGCCTAACACTTATGCCTCTCCCCATTATATAGATGAGGGAGGGCATGCTAACTAAAAAAGTACAAATTATATTAATTAATTAATACAATTAATAAAATCAATAACAATTAATGATAATTAATCAATATTAATACATTAATTCATATTAATTAATGGCAGCATTACAACATCGCATATGCGCATTCACAATGACTTCCGTATGCATTTTCGGTGGCTCCCCTGAGGGGGTCTGCTCAGGTAGATGCCTTACGTAACACTATGCCGCCCTTGAAAATCGATCTTGTCCTCAAGGTTGAGTTGTCGAGAGGTATCGAGATTTAGAAAAGCGGTGGCAGTAGAGACGAATATTTGTCCGGGTCTTTAATGATGTCTGTGATGAAGAGAAGTTGGACATGAGATGTATGTCGAAGTCACAGGGAGGGGAAAGAAAATGCTAGGTATAATATGGTAGGAGGGAAGCGGAGGAAATGGAAAGGCCCATGTAGGAGGGTGAAAAAAGGGTCAGTAAATGTGAAAAATAAAAGAATGCAAGAAGACAAAGGCGGGCATGGGCAGACAAAAATATCAGTAGGATGGGAAAAGAAAAACTGGCATGGGTAGAAGAAAATAAAACTGGCAGTGCAGGTGAGGTTCATGAGGAAAGAGAAAATAGGAAAAGAAAGGTGGAAGAGAAGCAGAGACGTGCGGGGCTAGATGCCAGACAAAATGGCCATGGTGCCTTGCGATAAACAAAAAGACTACCAGAAACGGTCTGGGTGGGGCTCGAGAAATAGGGCGTGAAAAAAGCCACGCTTTGGGGACGTAAAAAGAGTGCATCGGAGCAGTGTGCCAAGAGCCCTTGGGAAGCGACATCCTGCATGTCTGCAACGTCTTCATGGTTGGCTGCACGAGGGTGGCCGAGAGGACCAACAACAATCGTGGGTGGCTTGCACGTTGGTTTGGGACAACAGAGGATACCGAAGCAAATTGCGGCCTCGAGGCGAGGTGATTAAACACTTAACATTGATCGAGTTTGCTGGTGATGATGGAGCGGGCTACCAGCGACGACAAGGGTAGCAAACTAAAGGGAAATGTCGCTGTAGTGATTCGAGGGACGTTGATGGGCCGATCAATTTTGGCTTCGAGACGATGCGCTATGACGGGGATGTTGACGATCATATCGTTTTGCCGATCGAAGCGCTCCGCGCTCGTGGACGGATGTGGCGGATGAGGACATGGTCGGAGAGGATGTGTTCCAGCGGATAGCCGAAGGGAGCACAAGTGGATGTCCGACGACAAAAATCGCGTCTGGAAAATTGGAGGTCTGGCCAATTGTTACAAACCGGGATTTTGACGTGCGATCCCTTCAAGCGATGCACGCGGGAGAGGCAATTAAGCTACTCAAATGATGAAGATTTGCATTAATTAATAAATGAGATACAATTTTGAGAGATAGAGAGGAGAGTTCCAATAGGAGAGTCAGAGAGAGGGAGGAAGAAAGAGAGAGCCCATACGCTTATGATCCACCCAGATGCCTAACACTTATGCCTCTCCCCCTTATAGAATTATAGATGATGGAGGGCATATTAATTAATAGATAGTACAAATTGTATTAATAAATACAATTAATTAAATCAATATCAACTAATAATAATTAATCCATATTAACCCATCAATTCATATTAATTAATAACAACATTATATCCTCGCGTATGTGCATTCACGACGGCTTCCATTTGCGCTTTTGGTGGCTCCTCCGAGGGGCTCTGCTCAGGCAGATGCCTATATATAGCATGACGCCTCTCCTTCAAACCCGAGCCAGACCCCTTAACCCTTGGCTTCATATTCGATTTCTCCCTTTTGTAGAATTATAGATGAGGATGGGCATATTTACTAAGATAGTACAAATCGTATTAATTAATACAATTAATTAAATCAATATCAACTAATAATAATTAATCAATATTAACCCATTAATTCATATTAATTAATGACAACAACATAGCCTCGCATATGCGCATTCACGGCGGCTTCCATTTGCACTTTTGGTGGCTCCTCAGAGGGGGTCCTCCCAGGCAGATGCCTGTACATAACATGACACTCCTTCAAACCCGAGCTAGACCCCTTAACCATTGCGTTTATTTTGTCACTCTCTTTGTTGTACAAAGCATTGCTTGGTTGTGGATGAATCTTTTCATAATGTTGAATGCGAGCGAATATTAGACTTTATGCACGTTTGTGAACACGTCATATGATATTATTCGTGAAAGTTTCATTTTTGACTCACAATTTGAAAAGGATATGAAACTTACTAATTATGATTAAAACACTTTTCCGGTTTACATCATAAAGGCTCAAGGCATCAAAGTGTAAGGGGATTTTGGAGCCTATGCGAAACATGAAATTTTATCACAGTTATCGACCATGGCTAAGGGGAAAATTTCAAATACTTCACCTCTTTTGGGTTGTAGTTTTTACAAGACATGGCTGGGAGAAATCCAAGTCAAAGAAGCCTTATACTCTTATCTCAGTTCTTTATTATTAGTTTGTCTTGTTTTGACAATCTATTCCTAGGACGTATCAAGCTGTAAATCTGTGTAATATTGTTTCTATAACCATTGTTTGCTATCTATTTGCACGATACGGTTCTTGTTAATCTTGTTAAAGTTAGAAGTATTTTAGTATTGTTGAGTTTAGTCCCACACCGCCTATCAGTGTTGGGTGTCTTGTTATTTCTCTTATATTATGCCCCTTTGAGGAAGAATAAAATTGCACCTTTTATTTCGCTCTACATGGTATCAGAGATAGGTTCTGAAACATAAAATAATTTTTCCCGTGATTCCGCGTTCGCTACTGCTCTTCCTCCCGACCCGTGCTTCCGTTTCCGCGAGCTGCTAGTTCTCACACCCGCTGCTCCCGCTCCTGTCGACGAAGTCGATAGCTGATTCCGTCGACAGGAGCGGCTCCGATTCTGCCGCTGCTGCCGTGTGCTGCTTCTGCATACATCATCGACGGCTCCGTCTGCGTCACGTCACCAGATCCCGTCGACTGCTTCCGCCAGTCTCTCTCCTATCAAGCGGCATTCTGGCCGTGCTTCCAGCTTCTCCCGTCGAGCTCTCTTCTTCTTCTTCTTCTTCTCTTGCTGCACCTGGCGCAGCTCTTGTCAGCACCGGATCCCGCTGATCCCGTCGGCTCCCCTCTGCATCTTGTCAGAGATCCCTACGTTTTCTTCCTTGGCTTCTTCTTCCATCTTGACATCTTCTTCCTCGCTAGTCATCATCAGCAACCCTCCAGAGCTTATTACTCCTCCTCTCTGGATCTTGTCCCCTCTGCGTGCCGCTAGGGCTCCGTCCCTCTTCTCCCGTCGAGAGCTCCGTTCCCCGCTTGCTCCAACATCTTCTTCAGCCATTGTAGGCTGCTCCGGGCCCGTCGTTGCTACCTCCGGACGTCGTATCCCTCCTAATGGCTCCTTCCATCGTTGCATTGACTAGAGCTCTTCTCGTCCATATTGTTGCCAGAAGGACCGGCTGCTGCACTCTTCGTAGTGCTGAGATTCAGCATTTACCTCATGCAAATTTGCTGCTCCCGTCTTCCTGCCGAGATCTGATGGTCGTGCCTTGCTGCTGCTGCGCATGAGCCTCTTCTTCTTCTTCCCGATCTAGCTTTTCCGTAGCTGCTTTTTTTAAAGTTGTTTGTGGTTGTTGTGTTGTTGTTTGCGTCTCTTTACGATTTCGGCTTTCTTTCACGTGATCTGGATTCATGTACCCGACGAGGGTCCCACATGTGCACGTGCTCTACGTGAGGGGGAGTGTTTGTGATAACGGCGACTCAGATGCCTCTTTCCCGATTCCTGTCTTAGTCACACATGACCTCCAGGTTTATTTCGTTTGTTGTTTGTGTCTCCCTGTCTTTTTCTTCACTTTGTGGTAGGAATGGTTTGACATTCTCGGTTGACCTAGTTTCAGCTCCGGGTGTATCCAGTGTGATCATGGTCGGTTTGTGGACCAACGTCGTGTTGCCTTTGCTCGGTTGTAGTATTCCCGGTGACACGCGTTTGGGCCTCGGTGGCTGTTGTTTTGTCCCATGTTGCCAACCTTCTTTTACCTTCCGTTTTATGTTGTGTTCAAGTTGTAGGTTTCCCCTCCAGCTTGAGGGGGAGTGTTAAAGTTAGTAGTCTTTTAGTATTGTTGAGTTTAGTCCCACACCGCCTATCGGTGTTGGGTGTCTTGTTGTTTCTCTTATATTATGTCCCTTTGAGGAAAAATAAAATTGCACCTTTCATTTTTTCTCTACAAATCTTTGTTTTCTTTGATATATATGATTAATTCATTAATTGGTTTTTAGTGGCTTATGTAATGGTATAATTGTCCAGGAAATCCATAATCTCATTGTGGGACTGAATCTAACTGAGATTGAAATAAAAACTGCTCATTCGCTTGAATCCTGGAATGGAGGAGTTTTGGTGACTGTGACAGGTTTTATGCATGCAAAAGATTTCATATGTAGGAGGAAATTTGTCGAGACATTCTTCCTTGCCCCACAAGAGAAAGGATATTTTGTGCTTAATGATATTTTTCTTCTACTTGAAGAGGAACAAGTTCAGCATCCAGTTGCAATGTTAACACCTAATGATTATGACACAAAATTAGATGCACTGGATCATGTACAAGAGCCAGGTATTATACATTCTTATGTGTAATTCAAATTGTAAAAAGATAATTAATTCCTTTTATGTAATTTTCTTGCATTAAATTATTGGTGAGTGTTGTTCTTCAATAGTTCTACAACTTCTTTACTCTTCCTGATAACGTCAAACATATATGTATAATGTATTAACAAATCATTCTTACCACATGACTTCGAGATTTTTTTAGTAAATTCATGAAACTGTGCGTTGAATTGTATTTTGTTTCAAAATTTACTTGAATAGACGTTTGTTCTTAACTTTTGATTTGATTGCTGTTTTTTGTAGTGGTGTTTCACTATTCTGATAACTGTCATTTTATTGTAAGATGAAATTATTGCTGATGTTATTTTATGTGCTAATTGTTTTGATGAATTATGTTGAATGAGGTTCATATTATATCTCCCCTTTGTAACTGCTGTGAAATTTTTCTCATTCTCATTTGACTTTTTTTTTTGCAAGAGCTTATGTTTTATTTTCTTCCGCTTATTTTTTAAGAAAAAGTTCATGCATTATAGCGACATATGAGGACTCCCATATATATATATACACACGAGCTTCTTCGCCACGGCGGCCTACGCCCGTGCTCGGAAGCTCTTGGGCGGGCTTCGCCCGAAGCCTGCGCATCGTGAACAGTGCTTCCGCCCAGTTTTGTTAGCCAATGGTCAGAGCCAATTTTCTGAAGATCGGACGGAACATTCGCCCGCCTATGCCCATGCTCGAAGCGCGGGCTACGCCCGGACTTCGCCCGCCTGCGCACGGACTTCGCCGTGCTCGATACGTCACTGCGGGTTGCGCCCGCCTATGAGCGGACTGCGCACTCATCCAAAATTTTTTTTTTCAAAACATATACATATGAGTACTTAAAATGACCGCAAAAAAACTGAATTACTATTCTTTTTTTTTATTTTATAAAATTTTGCAAATTTTTATATATAAAAATTAATTTATTTCTCTTTCCCTCTCTCTATCACTCCCCTCTCTCTCTCTCCTTCTTTCTCCCTCTCCCTCTTCTCTCTCTCCCAATTCTCCCCTCATGTTCTCTCTCATGATCCAATAACCAACATTGAATCTTTGGTGTGCCTCCAAATATCTATATTCCCTTATATATATAAGATATATAAATATATATATGTTAGAAAAGCTCATGCAAAGAGCACATTACTGGGCCCATTTTTGCCTTTTCTCTTCTCTCCTCTTTAGTCCCACATCATGTATAAGATTGATTTTCTCTCCTTCCTATATATTTGTATTCTCTCCTTGTATTTACACATATAAGAAATATATATAAGTTTTCGAGCTCTTTCTACATGGTATCAGAGGGACTCGTTGTCTCCCGCGGACTCCACACTCTATCTGCCTTCCTCTCCTGCTGCCTGCGGTCTCCTGCGGCCTGCAACGTCTGTCCGCTCCTCTCCCTTAGCCGCTCGTCTAACTGCGGCCTGCATTCTTCTGCGGTCTCTATCTCTGATTCCGCTCCCTCTTCCTCTCCGTGGTTCCACCCTCCTCATCGGGCTTCTTATAGCCTCCTCTCTCTCTATCCCGTGGGGTCTACTTCTCCCAGCTGTTCTCACTCAGTCCGCTGCGGGCTCCTCTTATCCGCTGCGGGCTCCTCTTATCCGCTGCGGGCTCCTCTTATCCGCTGCGGGCTCTTCTCGTTTGCTGCGGGCTCTTCTCGTTTGCTGCGGGCTCCTATTGTCCGCTCTGGGTTTTTCTCTCCTGCTCTACTTCACTCCTTCCTTGCGAGCTTCTGCCTTTGACCACGCTCTCTTCTCACTAGCGGTCTCTTGGTTTATCCGGCCGCGGACTACTCCTAACCGCTGCGGGCTCTCTTCTCTACGGTCCGCTGAATTTGCCCCCCTTGCGGACTGCTCCTGTCCACCACGGCCTCTCTCAACTTGCAACTTGCGGCCTGCCTCTTCTCATCGACGCGGACTGCTTCAATTCGCCGCAGACTGCTTCTCCTCGCATCTTGCCGCGGACCCGCTGCCTTCTCTTGTCACTTTAGTTCTGCTACTCGCGACCTCTTCTCGCGGCTTCTCCTACCCGCTGTCTTCTCTATCCGCTCGAGTTATTTTTCAACTCGCGGCCTCTTCTTCTATCCGCTCGAATTCTTCTACTCGCGGTTTCCTCTCCTTGTCCGCTCGCGTTCTTCTCGCGGCCTCCTTTGCTCTGACCGCTGCTGTGCTCATCAAGACCGTGCAAACTATCTTCTTTCTGCATTTGGTCGCGGTCTGTCTGATCGCTGGTGTCCATAGTGTGACCGTGCGGTCTGTTGTTTTCCTGCATTAACGTCGCAGTCTTCTCCTTCCCTACCTGCCGTGCGGTCTCCGGTTCTTCTTGCCGCGGTCTCCATCTTCTGCTGCTTCTATGGGCTCTTCTGTCAACTCCACTGGCCCAGTGGCTAGTCCGCCTACAGACCGCCCGACTTGTCCTGCAGACCGCCCAGTTGGTTCTGCTGAAATCTGCGACGAACTGCAGATAACTACTATTTCTCTCTCTGGGAAGAAAAACTTTATCTCTTGGGTGCATTCTGTTCGACGTGTTTTTCAGGCCAAGAGTCTCTTGCCTCACCTTACTCAGACACCTCTTTCTCCTCCTACCGATGATTGGCTCCGCAATGATGGTCGCGTTCAGACTTGTCTCCTTAATTTCTTGGATGGTGAACCTTATCAGATGACTATGTACCACGACACCGCCAAGGCTATGTGGGATGACCTACATTCCTTGTACTCCGTCCGCGACAGCCTTCAACATCTCTACGACATACTCACTGATCTTCTCGCTCTCGACACTGACGGGGCTTCAGATATGACCTCCTTTGTCGCTCGAGCCAAGACCCTTGCTGATGCCTGGATCTAGCATCAGCCGTCTACCAATGATCATGCTGCTCAGCGTGCTCAGAAGGAAGCCGTCTGCATTGCCATCATGATGGCTCGTCTTCCGTCTCACCTTCAGAGCATTCAAGCTTAGTTCCTGACTTCTCCCACAACACCGTCTTTCTCTGATGTTTGCTTCATGCTTCTTCGCGTGTCACCTCCTCCGGATACTTTTGCTCCTTCTCCCCCGACCCTTCTTCAGCAGGCCCCTTCGCTCCCACCGTCCCCTCCTACCTCTGCTCGAGGCGGACGTTCGGGATCTCGGGGCCGTGGGCGTGGTGGCCGGGGTCGGCCGAAGTGTTCCTACTGCGAGAAAGACGGCCACCTTGAGGCGACCTGCTATCGAAAGATTGGTTATCCTCCTCGTCCGACGACATCTGTTGTTGCTGACGCCCCCTCTGCCGCCCCTCCTGATCTTGAGGCCGTTCGTCTCCAGATCCAGCAACTCCAGGGGCTACTGAACCCGCCCTCTGCCTCAATTGCCTCCGTCTCCAACACATGTACTGCTTGTTTATCAACCAGCCCGTGCTGGATCGTGGACTCAGGTGCCACTCATCACATTACTTCGCGACGACCTGCCCAGTACTCGGATTCTCCTTATTCGAAGTCAATCACTGTGGCCAATGGGGCGACAGTTCCCGTCTTCGGCTCGACGGATCTTTCTCTCAACCCGTCGATCTCCCTTCGCTCGGCTCTCCATGTTTCGAGCTTCCCGTTCAATTTACTTTCTGTCAGAAGTCTTACTAGTGATATTGATTGTTCTGTCGTATTCACCTCTTCTTCTTTTGTTATACAAGATTGGCGGACGCAGACTACCATTGGTAAAGACACGTTGCGGAACGGGCTCTACTTTCTCGATGACTCTCCCGCCATTCTCTCTTCTGTCTCTTCCACTGAGTGGCATCGACGTCTTGGGCATGCCCCTCTGCCGGTCCTCCAGCGGGCTCTTCCTGATCTCTCTCTTCATCCGTTTCAGTGTGAGTCATGTATCTTCGGCAAGCAGCCGCGTTCTTCTTTTCCCGCGCATTGTACACGGAGCGCTGCTCCGTTTGATTTAGTTAATTCCGATGTATGGGGTCCTTTTAAGATTACAAGTATTTCTGGTTTTCGTTACTTTATCACATTTATTGATGATTACTCTCGCACTACGTGGCTATACTTACTTCGTGATCGCTCCGAGCTTCCCCGTATTTTTCGGGCTTTTGTCCTTGAGACCCGTACACAATTCCACACTACCCTAAAAACATTGTGCACCGATAATGCTCACGAATACACCAGACACAGATTTATAGATTTGTGCTCTGAATTCAATATTATTCATCAAACATCTTGTGCCTACACACCCCAGCAAAACGGCGTTGCCGAAAGGAAAAACTGTCACTTACTCGATGTCGCCCGCTCCCTCATGCTTCAAATGCGCGTTCCCAAACCTTACTGGAACTTTGCGGTCTCCACTGTCTGCTTTCTCATCAATCGTCTCCCATCCTCCATCCTCCATTATGCTACACCGTTCAGCCTACTATTTCCCTCCACTCCTGCATTTTCTCTCCCGCCTTGTGTCTTTGGCAGCACCTGCTACGTCCACTGTCTGGGGCCGTCCTCGGATAAGTTGGATCCCTGGTCGGCTAAACACATATTTGTCGACTATTCACGCACCCAGAAGGGCTGTCTGTTATTCTCCGGCTTCTCGAAAGATCTCGGTCTCTGCTGATGTTACCTTTCAGGAAGATCAACCATTTTTCCCTGCTCCTTTACCCGCTCATCTACCACCAGCTCCTCTCCAACCATCCATCCCACGACCGGTTATCCCTGTTACTGCACCACCTTCACCGGGTCGCCCTGCACTGGCTCCTGCTCTCTCCAAACCACCTGTTAGCTGTGTCTACACTCGTCGCCCTCCTGGTTCCGTTGCCCCTCTGCATTCGGCCTCAATCACGGATACTCCGCGTCCTGCTGATCAGGTACCGCCCTCCACTGCTCATCCTCTGGCCAACTACGTCTCCCTCCATCGTCTCTCTCCCCTCCTGCACACATTTGCTACTTCTCTTTCTTCGGCCTCTGTTCCTAATTCTGCGCAGGAGGCGCTTCAACATCCGGGCTGGCGGGCCGCCATGGAGGAAGAAATGTCTGCTCTCTGGGCTAACCAGACATGGACTGTAGTACCCCTTCCTCCGGGTCAGA
Organism: Platanthera guangdongensis; assembly: GCA_039583875.1. Lineage (NCBI taxonomy): Eukaryota > Viridiplantae > Streptophyta > Magnoliopsida > Asparagales > Orchidaceae > Platanthera > Platanthera guangdongensis. Next base: position 148,660,327 of record CM077149.1, read on the forward strand.
ACCCGGTTGTGTGTAAGTGGGTCTTTGTCATCAAACATGCTGCTGATGGGACAATTGATCGTCTGAAGGCTCGTCTCGTGGCTCGTGTTTTCACCCAGCAACAGGGGCTTGACTATGAGGAAACTTTCTCTTCGGTGGCCAAGCTCAATACCGTTCGTGTCCTCGTCTCCGTCGCTGTCTATCGCCAGTGGCCCCTATTCTAACTGGATATCAAGAATGCTTTTTTGAATGAGGATCTCCAGGAAACAGTGTATATGCAGCAACCACCCGGGTTTGAGACCACGTGGGGAGTCTCAGGTCTGCCGTCTTTTGAAGGCTCTGTATGGTCTCAAACAATCCCCATGAGCATGAAAATTCAGTGAGGCCCTTCGTGAGATTGGTTTTACTTGAAGCTTGACCGACTTCTCCCTATTTACTCGTCACCGAACAACAGGAACGGTCCTTCTGTTCGTATACGTTGACGATATCATCATTACAGGAGATGACTCACAAGGGATACAAGCAGTCAAACTACATCTAAGTTCCGTCTTTCAGACAAAGAATCTGGGGCCCCTACGATACTTCTTGGGTCTTGAGGTTGCCAGACGGCCAGATGGGCTTGTCCTCTCTCAACGGAAGTATTATCTCGACCTCCTTCATGATGCAGGTTATTCAGGCTGTAAGCCGAGTGATACCCCTATGGATGTAAACCACAAATTGTGCGCCCATGCATCTGACTCGGATCTGCTACTCCAGAATCCAGAATATTATCGTCGCCGCGTTGGAAAATTGATCTATCTTACGGTAGCCATACCAGATATTTCCTTCGCTGTTGGTATTGTCAGTCGATACATGCACTCCCCTCGAAGATCTCATCTTTAGGCTGTTTAACGCATTCTCAGATACCTTAAAACAGCTTCTGGTCAAGGACTTGTTTACAGAACCTCTTCTTCAGCTCCAACATTGGTGACATACTCAGATGCTGATTATGCTGGTTCCCTTGATGACTGACGTTCTACCAGTGGTTTTTGCACCTACTTTGGAGGACATTTGGTTACATGGCGAAACAAGAAACAAGCAGTCGTTCCTCGATCATCAGCTGAGGCAGAATACCGGGCAATGACATTTGTAGTGTCTGAACTGACGTGGCTTGAGAGTCTTCTCACTGATCTGGGTGTAAAACTACCTTCACCGGCTCTTCTCCTCTGTGACAGCCAAGCTGCTATACATATCGCAAAGAACCCGGTCTTCCACGAAAGAACAAAGCACATCAAAATCGACTGTCACTTCATCTGGGAGAAAGTTCAAATGAAGAAGCTCATGTCCCAGGGACTGAACAAGTTGCGAATGTCCTCACAAAGGCTCTCTCCAGGCCCCTCTTCTATCAGTGCTTGTCCAAGCTTGGCGCATACAATTTGTACACTCCAGCTTGCGTGGGAGTGTTAGAAAAGCCCATGTAAAGAGCCCATTATTGGGCCCATTTTTGTCTTTTCTCTTCTCCCCTCTTTAGTCTCACATCGTGTATAGGATTGATTCTCTCTCCTTCCTCCTATATATTTGTATTCTCTCTTTGTATTTACACGTATAAGAAATATATACAAGTTTTTATCATTGTCTTAATCATGGTCACTTTTTACCCAAATGTTGTATTTGACAATTTTTGACATTTATAGAAACAGATGAAATATTTTTGCAATTATGCGTGGGCGGGTGCGCATGCGGGCGGGTGCAAGTGTGTGGGTGTGGGCGGGCTAGTGCAAGTGTGTGGGTGTGGGCGGGCTAGTGCAAGTGGGCAATGTGCACGGTCCGTCGGACTTGGTTCGTGGGTGTAGGGGTGGGTGCATGCTGTTAGAGATAATGTATGTGTTAGAGATACTGAATATGATAGATATAGCTTAGGCTCATCTCGGGTGTTGTCATAACCCTCTCATGTATATATGTGGGTATACCCTATTGTTGAGAGAAGGATTGACTTATTTCATTTTATCTATCACATGCGTGGGTGAGTGAATCTTTCTATATATATTTATATTTTGGTTTCTGGGCCTTTGATTAGATTTTAGCATGAAATATTGGCGAGTATTTAGTACTATGAAATTATACCTATTTTGGTGGATGCTTGTCAATGTTGATAAATTTCATAGACATTTTACCCAGTTACAGATAAGCGGATTACTGTGCACGCTGCACCAACTTTGGTTTGTTATCAATAAATGCATGAGCCGATGCATCACATTCCTTTCTTTGTAAATTAAGGTGTTCTATAGATATTGAGCTTTGAATTAATTTAATGCAGCTTCTAGCTATATGCTTGGAGAAGATATTCCAGAAAGAGATTTCGTATCTCCACCTGTACTGGTTGATGAAAATAACGAAATTGACAATTTCTTTGTTCCTGGACAATCCGATCAAACACCAGATTCTGATGAAATCATTGATGAAACTCCCATAGAACAGCCTAGTAATTCAGTTTTGATTGTTCCAAACATTCTGCAGGACCCTGTTCCCGAGGAGGAACCAGTCGGGGAGCGACAGAAGCATACATACGCTTCCGTTGTATGTGCGACTTTTTTCCTCCCCAATTCAATTTTGCACCAAGGTTTCAAACATTCTCTCTTTTATTAATATTCAATGATGAAGTTGAATTAAACTCAACAGTTGCGATCTGCAAAAGCTCAAGTTGCACCTCAATTAACTTATGTGAACAAGACAGTTCCCGTGGAATTGTCAGATTGGCATCATGCACCACAGGCAACTCAGCAACAGGTTCAATCCACCATTTCTTATTTGCCCGAGAATTCCGGTGCAGAGTTATTGGATGAAGTATCTGCATTTGAAGAAGATGGTTAGTTGTCAACCTGTTTCTGTTTTCAATTTTCTGTCAGTATTTTGCATGACAGTTTCCTTTCTGTTCTTTGAATTCTGTTTATCTAGTAGATATTCCATCCTTGAATTCTAGATCTAGCAAATTGACATAGATGTTGATGTAAATGATTATCACTGAGGATCGCTGTTAAAGAAATTTACAAAGCTTGTGAATACAAAAGATTCCTTATAAAATGTAAAGGATGGCTATTGATGAATCTAGGAAGTTTGATAATATCCAATTAAACTTGCCAGTGTTTACATTTTCCCAGTTTAGCAGAATAATGGAATTCTCAAAGTATAGATTCGCCGAAAGGCAAGTTGTTTTTTTGAGGTTAATGTTCTTAGCAAATTTCATTTATATTTTGTACTTTTAGAAATTTTTTTAAGATTTATTTTAATTCAATAATTAACTCTACAATGATGAATTATATATTCTTTATTAAGTTTTGGTTAGATTCTAGCTTGATTTAATTCTTGTTTAAGTGCAAGCTTTCAATTTTGCATTTAATTCAAGGCGTTGGTTCAAGTTTTGTGGTTCAGCAAATCTGAATTTAGCAATTATGTTTCTAGCCTTGCAGGGCAGCAAATCCGTCCCTAGGTCACGGCCCTCATGCGATACATTGTGCTTCTATTATGCTACCGTTCACTTGCCTTCCATTAGCTTAGTGATTTTCACTCATATGTTCTCATTTCCTTGTTTTCAGGCCACCATAAAATTAGATGGTTTCTTTGTCTTCAATCTGCATACTCGTGCCAAAATATACAGCTCCCATGCTTTATCATACCAATTAGGAACTTGAATGCTGATGTGCACATAATCATTTGGATATTTTTTTTACTGGATTGGCAATTCTATAAATATTGGGATATGGTATATGCATTCTAGATTATGCACAATCTGTTTACCCTTAATCTTTGTTTGTGTAGAGAAATGGGCATAAGCCTTATGAACCCTTTTTCCTATATAAAAAACAAGTATGAGAACATATATATAGGAGAGGAGAGATGAGAAGAGTCCTATACAAGAGATGTGGGACTAAATCAAGAGAGAATAAAATGGGCCAAAATAATGGGCCTTTACAATATATCCTATTTCTCTAACACTCCCCCGCAAGCTGGAGCATACAAGTCGTAGGCACCAAGCTTGGATAAGAACTGATGGTACAAATGCCGGGGCAATGCCTTGGTGAGGATGTCAGCAACTTGCTTGGAAGCGGGAACATGCTCTAGCTCTATCTTCTTTAACTGAACCTTTTCACGAATGAAGTGACAATCAACTTCAATGTGTTTGGTCCTTTCATGAAAAACTGGGTTCTTTGCAATATGGATTGCGGCCTGACTATCGCAGAATAGAACAGTTGGCGAGGATAAGGCGACTCCTAGATCACCAAGAAGAGCCTCCAGCCAGGTGAGTTCAGAAACAACGGCGGCCATTGCACGATACTCAGCTTCAGCAGAAGATCGGGCAACAACAGATTGCTTCTTGCTGCGCCAAGTAATGAGATTCCATCCAAAGTAGGTACAAAAACCCGTAGTAGAGCGTCGATCATCTAGGGAGCCCGCATAGTCCGCATCAGAATATGCGACAAGAGATAGAGAAGGGGATGGTTTATATACCAACCCTTGTCCTGGTGCATTCTTCAGGTATCTGAGGATCCGTTCCACGGCTTGTAAATGAGAGCCACGAGGAGCATGCATATACCGGCTGACAACGCCGACAGCGAATGAGATGTCAGGTCTTGTAACTGTCAGATATATTAGTTTTCCTACAAGCCGTCGATAATACTCAGGGTTTGAAAGCAGATCATCAGAGTCAGACCCATGGGCACATAGCTTGTGATTTGCATCCATCGGTGTATCCACAGGTTTGCACCCGGAGTAGCCAGCATCACGGAGAAGGTCAAGGCAGTACTTCCGTTGGGATAGGACCAGTCCATCAGGACGTCTTGCGATTTCAAGGCCAAGGAAGTATCGAAGGTTTCCCAGATCTTTTGTTTGGAAAACAGAGCTAAGATGTTGTTTGACCTCTAGTATGGCGGGTAAGTCATCGTCTGTGATTAGAATGTCATCAACATAAACCAAAAGAAGAACCGTGCCGGTTGTTCTATGTCGAGTGAACAGAGAGAAGTCTGCCGAACTCCGAGTAAAACCAACTGCCTGAACTGCTTTACTGAACTTATCGAACCATGCACGTGGGGATTGTTTGAGACCATAGATAGACTTTTTAAGATGACAAACTCGGGACTCCCCCGTGGTCTCAAACCCGGGAGGTTGTTGCATATAGACAGTCTCGTGGAGGTCGCCATTGAGAAAAGCATTCTTAATATCAAGTTGGTGCAAGGGCCACTGACGATGCACAGCGACAGAGAGAAGGACACGAACTGTGTTAAGCTTGGCGACCGGAGAGAAGGTCTCCTCATAGTCGAGACCATGTTGTTGAGTAAAACCGCGAGCCACCAGTCTGGCCTTAAGACGGTCAACCGTCCCATCGGAAGCATGCTTGATGACAAAGACCCATTTGCAGCTAACAGTAGTCTGCCCAGGCGGGAGAGGGACCAGATCCCATGTCTGATTCGCCCAAAGGGCGCGCATTTCGTCATCCATGGCAGCCCGCCAACCGGGATGTTGCAAAGCCTCCTGCACAGAAGTAGGAACAGAAATAGAAGATAATGAAGTAGCAAACGTGTGAAGGGTCGGGGAGAGGCGGTGTAACGAGACATAATTCGCCATGGGATGAGCGGTGGAGACGGGCACGGGATCAGCAAGCCGCGAAAGCCCTTCGGTAGAGGGAGGCCGTGGCAGGGCATGCGAGCTCGGAGGGCGACGAGAGTACACCTGGATGATGGGAGGCGTAGGACGGAGTGGCGGGGGTGGAGGCGTGGGAAGTAGAGGAGGGGAAGGAGACGTAACGGGTATGACGGGCCGAGGGAGAGGAGGAGGAAGACACGGATCTGGAGAGAGGGGATGAAAGGGTTGATCTTCCCAAAAGGTGACATCAGCAGAGATGATTAGTTTACCCGTGGCAGGAGAATAGCAAACATATCCTTTTTGGGTGCGGGAGTAGCCAACAAACATCACTTTGGTAGCTCGAGGAGCGAACTTGTCAGTGGGCGGAGCCAAGTTATGAACATAGCAGGAGCATCCAAAGACACGGGGCGTGATAGAGAACAGAGTCTTGGAAGGAAAGAGAAGAGTGACAGGAGCCACGAAGTTTAAGGTAGAGGAGGGCATGCGGTTGATGAGATGACAGACAGTAGAGACGGCGAAGTTCCAATAGAGAGGTGGAACGTGCATCTGAAACATGAGAGAGCGGGCGACCTCGAGAAGGTGCCGATTCTTCCGCTCGGCAACGCCGTTCTGTTGAGGAGTATAGGCACACGAGGTCTGGTGAACAATACCAAACTCGGTGCAGATATGAGAGAAGGTGCGGCCTGTATACTCGCGCGCATTATCGGTACGAAGGAGTTTGATGCAGGTAGAAAACTGAGTACGGATCTCGACCAGAAAGGCACGGAAAGTGGAGGGAAGTTCAGTACGATCTCGAAGTAAGTATAACCAGGTAACGCGGGAGTAGTCATCGATAAATGTGACGAAATAGCGATAGCCGAAAACACTCGGGAGCTTATATGGCCCCCAAATATCAGAATGGACTAAGGAGAAGGGGCGTCGGAACGAGTACTAGGAGAGGTAAAAGAGACACGATGGTGTTTGCCATAAACGCAAGCCTCACACACGAAACTCAGAAAGGGAAATGTCAGGAAGAGCTTTCTGGAGAATTGGAAGGGGAGCATGCCCAAGACGACGATGCCAGTCGGCAGAAGAGATGGTGAAGAGAGCGGTGGGGGAAGAGGAATCAAAAATGTAGAGCCCATTGGACAGCCGCCCCGTACCGAGGATGTTCCGCGTCTTGCGATCCTGCACAATACAAGAGGTGGAAGAGAAGATTAGGTCGCAATTAAGGTCGTGAATAAGACGACTAATAGAGAGAAGATTAAAAGAAGAGCCAGGAACATGAAGAACAGAGCGTAGGGTAATAGAGGGAGTAAGAGAGATGTCAGCTGAGCCAGAAACGGGCGTGGTAGCCCCATTGGCAACAGTGATGAACTTAGGATGCACTGAGGCCAAGTAGTGTGGAGGCTGTAATGGGGTAATGTGGTGTGTCGCACCAGAGTCCAAAATCCAGGAGGAACTGTGGACAAGACAGGAACTGCCAATATCAGAGAGAGACACCACAGAGCACAGTGGCGGGGTGAGCAGGGCAGAAGAGGCACACATCCCGAGAGGGTCGCCACAGACCAGACCGGAGAGGCCGCAACAAGGCCGGCAAGCCGCAACAAGGCCGTCAGGCCGCAACAAGGCCGCAACAAGGCCGGCAGGCCACAGAGGCCGCAACAAGAACCAGGTAGAAGCCGAGGCTTGAGTAAGAACCAAGCCGCAAGGAACTGGTGTAGGCCGCAGCGACGGGAAGTAGAAGAGCCAGAGGAGACCGCGAGTAGAGAGACTCAAGCGGAAAGAGAAGGGACCGCAGCGAGCTGGACCAGGCCGCAGCAAGCCGGAGCAGGTCGCGAGAGAGAGGGAAGGTGGATCCGACGAGAGAAAGAGGAGAGGGGCAGGAGGCCGCTACAAGAAGAGAGCAAGACCGCCTGCGAGAAGGACTGAGGACGACCACGACCAGAATGCGGATAGGAAGCAGGCCGCACGGTCAAGCCGGACACCAGCGAGTAGTCAGTTCGCGACCAAAGGGCAGAAACAAAGAGAGACCGCCCCGGTCTAGGTGAAGCCAGCAGCGGTCAGAGAGCAGCCCGCAGCGGGTTGACAGAGATCGCAGTAAGCAAAGGGGAGACGGCGAAGCCGCAGCGGACGGAGAGGCAAAGGCCGCGAGACAGAAGAGAGGAGGCGGTCAGAAGAAGAGGCCGCCACGGATAGAAGAGACGTGGGCCCCACTAAGCAGAGAGAGGGTGGCTATAAGAAGCCAGAAGGGGGGGGGGGGGGGGGGGTGGATCCACGGAGAGGGAGAGGAGAAGCGGATGCAGAGTGGCAAACCGCAGAGCCAGGGGCGGACAGGAGACCGGAGCGGATAGGATGCCAGGCCGCAGGAGACAAGGGAAACCGGGCGGGCTGGGCGGTTAGAAAAGGGGAAACCGGAGGTGACGGACCGTGGGCTCTGATACCATGTAGAGAAATGGGCATAAGCCTTATGAACCCTTTTTCCTATATAAAAAACAAGTATGAGAACATATATATAGGAGAGGAGAGATGAGAAGAGTCCTATACAAGAGATGTGGGACTAAATCAAGAGAGAATAAATATTGGGATATGGTATATGCATTCTAGATTATGCACAATCTGTTTACCCTTAATCTTTGTTTGGATGTGAAATCTTCTTACCTTGTCCTAGTGCAAGTGATGAGGATCATAGTTCACCGACGGGACGTCTATGATCGGAACACACCCAAACCTACACATGCCGAAGGCTCAAATAAGATTATCGTAGGGACGATCCGAGCTCATAGTCGCGTTCGGAGCGACGACAGGATATTTTAATATATTTTTATTGTATTTTTGCATTTTTTAGTTAGACATGTTTTCTGTATGCTTGTATCAGCCGATCATGTCTGTTCATAGTGGAATTCTAGTCGACAAATAGGATTCTAGGGGCGTATATTGCAGAATTTGGAGAGGAATTTCAAATTCTTTTGATCTTTTTGTGGTGCCGATTCGGTGGATTCTAGGTGTCAAAGCCTAGACCGCCTCGTCCATTTATTTGGCCACTCACCACCATTTCTGCACCACTTCTACTCACTGGCTAACTGCATCCCAACTGTCGTTCAGATTACCACCCCAACTACAAACATCATCCCATTTACTGCCTTAACCATCAGGCATATGGAGCAAATTTAATAACCGCCCATCCCCAAGTCTAAGTAGATTCAATGGAGAATTTCCACTGTCCAGCCCGCTACTTCTGTTATGGTTGAACTGGCTATCTGAAATGAATGCGGGATTATACACAGTTTGTTGTCAAGGCCCAGAATCTACAACTAAATATGCTCCCAGACTCCTAATACGTATGCAAGTTCTAATTTGAAGTTTATATTATTTTGTGTTGATTATTTGATGATCAAACATATTGTTTGGGATTTGAATTCGTAAAAATTTGTTCAATTTTGATTCTATTTGAAAGGTTTATTTGCCGAACATTTAGGCTCTGTTTGGGGGGACTTATTAAGGTCCGGTTCATGCAGTCGCAACCGCTTGACCGGTGAAAATAAGTCCCCCCAAACAGAGTCTTAATGGATGCATTCTTTCGTTAATTTTAGTTGGATCTCAATTGTGTTTCTAACGGCTAATCTCTAGTGTGAATGTTTGTGAACTTCACTCTTATAAATTCAGAATTTATTGTAATTATTTGTCGGATAATTGTATGAGCATTGCATCATCTAGACACTACACTAGCATTCATCCATTAGATATCCATTAGGGCATAATCACACCATAACACCACCATATCCAAAGTCAGCAAGTTTGATGATTTTTTGAGTTCAATTATCTCTTACTAACGTTAATAGGGTTTTTCAAATTGTGGCACATTATATCTAAATTATACATTGTAAATTGGTTATTTAGTTCTTGAATCTTGTTATCAAAATTTTGTTCTTGCTTTGTGTTCATTGTGGCATTATATGGTGGCACGTTATATAAATTTAGTTCTTGCTTCATGTTCATGGTTGGGGCATTCATATGGTGGCACATCATATATAAATTAGACAGCCATGAGTTTATCATTTGCGTTAGTTTTTCCGTTTTTCCACTTCTTATTTCTAAATCTGAGAGTTGTCTAAATCAAGGGCCTGCTACTTGCAGATCACATTTGTTTGCTTGATTGTTGCTTGCTGCACATAATTATGAAATCCTAATATGCAGTACGTCTGTAGTCCACTAGAGGAAAAAATAGCAAACCACTGCATCATACTGTGATCCAATGGCATTAGTCAAGGATCACTCACTGGAGGAAAAACCTATGCTTTTTATTGTTATCCAAAAGGGAGGAAAAATTAGCAAGGAACTGCATCAGCACTATACTGCTATAGCTGCAACAGTGAGGAATGACCAACCACTAGTCTCTCTCTCTTCTCAAAAGACTTATGGCTGACAGCAAAATTAGCTTCCCTCTATCTTTAAAACTTCAACACTCAAGCAACGCAACATAACTGCCATGTCATGAAATCTTCCTGTTTAGAATATATTGTGTACTTATTTTAGTTCAAGTCTTAGCATGAAAGGCAAAAAACATTGAATCCGTAATCCTAACTTCATCTCATTAAGAACATTCAACTTAATGTATAATCATCATCATCATCAGCATCATACTTCCTGCCTACTACTAGATGTTTGGGGTTCAACACTGAGATACTGTTGGAAATACTATTTTCTTGTTTATTCCTGTTGAGTGCTCTACATGAAGCATAATTTTATTTTCTACATTTCTTTTTGCACAGATGATGACGATCATATCTTTATTCTATTCATTTTATTTATTTATCAATTATTATTTTTATATTTATTCTAACTACCCTATTGTTGCATATACCTAGTGTATAATATTCCCAAGTCACGTAAGTCCATTTTATATTATTTGTTCTTTAACAAATATTATTCATACGATCTCATTAACAAACCATTTCTCACTCCATCCTTTATAAGCTTTAACTCTATTAATGGTGTTCTCATCTGTAAGCCCATTCTTTTGGTAAAAGGGTTTTCAGTGTCATTAGTGTCAACAGTTGTGTATTATCGGCTTTAATTATTAATTGTATTTCATGTAAGTTATAGATCTTGTACATTTTCTCAATTCTAGTATTTCTAGGCACTCTATTTTATAATGTCCATTCTTGGTAGTTTTAGTTTTTTAAACTGGTCTCACTTATGAGTATTGTCTTCTGTAAATTAAATACATCAACACACCCCACCTTAAATTTTTTTGATAAGCATATTCATAATCAATAAAAAATGTAGATATTGATATAATGCTAATTCTTATAATTTTAGACTGCGGACATGGAGCAGTTCTTAAGTTTCTTCCATTGTATCTTGGGTTATGGTTCAAGTCACAGAAAGTTCTTTACAGTGCAGGGTAAGGTTGTGTGCACCAATCTTCCTTAGACCTCTCATATAAGCATGAGTTTCTTGCTTTGGGTTATAATCCTGTGTTTTTTTCCATTTCATTTTTTTGGGTTATTTTTGGTAACTTCTTTTGAACTGCTGGATTCAATATATTTTTTAACACCTTTTGTTATAAATGACAATGGAATCAATTCCAACGATTTTCGATTATGTCAAATTTTCAAGTTACAAAAAGTATAAATGAAATCAATTATTATTATTATTAATAAAGAAGGTTCGATCTCCGGCCTCAACAACCTACCCCTTTCAACATTGGTCAAAGTTCCGACGAGGGTTAGCCTGGAGGTGATTTGGTTGGGATGCTTGGACTGCTGTACAACTAGGTGGCGTGATTACTCGTTGGGCCCCACCTTTCAACAAAAAATGTATCTTTTTGTTGAAGGGTGGGGACATGGTTGCTAAACATCTGACCCGACCGGACTGCAGTCCAAGCATCCCAACAAAATCACCTTGGGCTAACCCGACGACTGTTGAAAGGGGTAGGTTATTGAGGCCAGGGATCAAACCCAGAACCTTCATTGTCAAGGCCTTGAGAGAGCTCCTGATACCCAACTGAGCTGCAACTGAGTTGGGTATCAGGATCTCTCTCAAGGCCTTGATAAATGAGGTTCTGGGTTCGATCCCCGGCCTCAATAACCTACTCCTTTCAACTGTGGTCATAGTCCCAACGAGGGTTAGCCCGGGGGTGATTTGGTTGAGATGCTTGGACTGCAGTCCGGTTAGGTGGTGCGATTACCTGTTGGGCCCCAACAACGGGTAGGCCTTGGGTGATTTTAGGTTCGATTCCCGGCCTGGCGGCCTCAACAACCTACCCATTGATCAAAGTCCTGACGAGGGTTAGCCTTGAGTTATTTGGTTGGGATGCTTGAACTGCAGTCCGGCTAGGCCGGGTTAATTGACCACCATGCCCCCGCCTTTCAACAATTATTATTATTGTTGTTTTTTTGTTTGTTAACTTTGCTTAAAAATCACTTTTGACTAATGACATAAAAATCAATTGGGTTGTTTTGGCATAAAATTATTTGGATTTTCTGGTCATAAAATTAATTGGATTTTTTGGCTCGATGTGAATTTGACACTTAATTCTCTCATCACTACCACAGTTCTGTTACTTCTTTGTTATAACTTGCACAGTCATTTCATCTCACATTGATTGTTTGAGTTCGTTCACCTTTAAAGGAAAATTTTAAGGCTCAAAATCTCACTTGTTATTTTTTTATTCACTCCACTTTTAATTGAACATATTTTTTGTTAGATCAAGAGCATTTCTCTTCTTAATTTTACTCTTTTGTATTCTGAAAAAAGTGCTGTTAAAACTGTCATAATTTCTCAAATAATGCTTTCATATTTCCTTAGAATTTTCATTCTTTAACTTGGTTACTATTATAATCACTGTAGATATGGTTGAATTAAAAGTCTAAAAGCCCACTCATTGTAAAGGCCCATATTTTTTTTGAGTCTGGGTCCTTTTCCCTGTATGTGTATATAGAGGTGTCATATAATATTTATTCTCGGTCTTAACTTGGTATTAGAGGAAGGTGATATTTTTGTTGCTCTGTTTTTTTTTCTAACAGCTACATTGTGAGCCTTTCTTGCAAGAGCTTGCCACTTATTGCGAGCTCCATGCAAATTTCAACTCCCAATCTTCCGTTCGCAACCGATCCTCGTTTTACGCCTTTTATAGATTTATTTATGCGAATAATGTATGTGAGCTCCTTGCTTCGAGCTCCATCTCATGCGAACTCCGATTCCTATGACCTTCCTGCGAAGACTGTCTTCGCACGAGCTCAACGCTACCTGTGCACACAATATAGGGCGAGCTTTGTTCCCACAAGCTCTCGTGAAATCCGATTGCCGCGAACTCCTGCTTCGATCCCTCATCTTCGCGGGTCCCCTTCCAGCAAACTCTTCCCGTTCTTGTATGTCCTTTCTGTTTCTTACGAGCTATGCGGGTCACCTTCTTGCGAGGTGTGGTATAAGAGCTCTGCTTCTTTTGACAAATCCTGCATGGAGCTTCTATGATACAACCTGTGTCGCATCATTCCATTGTCTTTATTTTACTCGCATATCTTTATTTCGACACACCCCTATTTTTATCACGCAGGTCTTTCGCGCTCGGTGTTATGTCTTATTGGTGTGATCGTTCAATAAATCTTTGAATAAAAAGATTCGTCAAAATTAGGTAAAATTATAATTAAGGCAAACGAGATTTGACTATATATTAAGTAATTCGATAGAGATATTTTAATGAGACCTATATTATATTTTCAGAATTATATGAGTGAGTATAAAATCTGCATTACTTTGTAAAGTTTAATATTCTCACATTTTGAATACCTCTTATAAAATTTGCATTAATCTGTAATGTTTAGCATTGTCACATTTTTGAATACCTATTATATCCATGGTTTCCTATTCCCATGCCATGCATTAAAAGGACCGGCCTCCCTCTTGTATTTTGAATAAATATCTTGCTTCAAAATGATTGCCCTCCCATGCATTACCAATTAAAACTCTTATTCCCATTTATTATTCCTTTCTCGCTGCATTAAAAAAATTAGTATCCTCCTTGCTGAAGAGGAGCTTGGCAATATCGAGTAAAAATATTTTTCTTTGTTTTTTTGGGAGCCAACCCAACCCTTCTCACACACCTTCTATTACATTGATTCCTTCTGGGCTTGCATCGCCTATCGTCTCTCCTATTCCTACTTTCTTCCTTCTAGAACGATTCCTCCACTGCTGGGTTCCTCCACACCAGCGCCGCCCGAACAATCTCGACATCATCTGTCTTCATGCCGCCATTGAAGCCCCTTTCGCCTCCTTCCGGCCCTCCACCAGCATCACTTAACCATCCAAGGCACCTCTGTTCGACCATCCACCACCACCGCTCAACCATCCAAGGCACCTCCTTCCTTTGCTAGATCTCCACCGTCAAAATCGACCCCCCACCAGAGCCTCCATCTCCTTTTTCACTTTGTCCAAGTATCTTCCCAAGTCACAGAAGTGTCGAGCTTCAATTCAACCTCCCCGAACTAGTTTTTTGTTTCCCCATGGATCCTTTAACTGTTTATGATGTGCCTATGGTATACCTCGTATACATATCTCTATTGATCATTGCATGTTAGCCAAAGAGTAATTTATTTATTTTGGTCATTAAATTTCAGAGCTTGCTTGCCCTAATTTTCATAAAACTTGTTTGTCATCAATTTTTATATTTGCGCTTTTTCATTTCTCCAACTGTATGCCTAGGGATCATTAGTTCATATTACTCATGTGTTTGAATGTTGGTTTTGTATGCGCATGTGTGAGCCTAAGGTCGAGTATCACTTGAAATTATTCGAGAATGTCGCGCTTGAGCTACATATTTGAAAAGATCTCAAAATTTTCTTTTTAAAACGATTTTGAGATTTTGGATTTCTATCCACGAACTCTGAGTTCTGTAAGCTCTGCAAGCCCTGCTAGCTCTACATTCTGAGTCTGTTCTGCGAGCCTTGCGAGCTCTGCTTCTAGCAAGTCTTGTTGGTTATCGCGAACTCTGTGATTCCGTCATGTGTTGTGAACATTTTCTCCCATGCGAGTTCACTTTCATTTACTGTTTGGTGTATTTAAATAGAGGGTTCTTCAGATATAAGTGTTCAGATGCCCTCTCCTATTACGAATCACCGAGGTATTGATTCTCCGCGAACCTTCAATTCCTCCGGCTACTTTTGAATTACCATTGCGCCTTTTGATAGTTCTAGTTATCTCTAATGGTCCCGGGAGGCCCAACATGACATTCATAGTCATTAACTATATGACCACATTAATGAGATCATTGTTTAACCTCCCAGTACTGGCCCCTCTTGGAGGAAGTGAGGCCTTGACAATTCTGGTATGGTCTCGTGACTTATCCACTCCATGCCTCCCTTATTCTATCGTAGCTACATGCTTATGGACTCTGCCTTTGAGATATGGACTCGGGATCACGAGACTTATTCTCAAATTGGTAGCTCTACCCAAATGGATGAACTCACTAGGCTTCTTCTTGAATATATGCAAGGCTCCTCTAGCATTGCAACTTACCTCTCCGAGTTTGAATGTATTTATCAAGAATTTGACAGCTTGGAGGATTTCACTCCAACATGCATAACCGATGTCTGTGCATTAAACGTCAAGGAAGGCCCTATCGTCTGCATGACTTCCTTATGGGACACACTTTGAAGTTCGACGAAGTTCACACATATGTTCTGGATCACCAACCTCTTCCCTCTATTCGGGAAGACTTCAGCATGGTCTTGGGTGACAAATATCACCGACGCTCTCTAACTTCCGCTAGGGTGCCTGATTGTTCTGCCCTTGTTGGCATTGGTGTAGCCGTGTAGGTCTTCCATCTTTCAGCCCACATGTTTGAATACACAATCATTGTGTCAAACAAGGTTATGTTTGTGACTTTTGTTTTTGCCTCTATTCTCACCTTTGCCTTCTACAGAGAGGTAATCATAGTCTAGGGCAGTATAGTTCTCGCCAGTCCAATCATCCTCTTGCTACTTATGCCACTGTAACCAATATCGGTAGACTCCCCTTCGATTGTTTTTCCATTGAAGAACTTGATGCTTTGTGACTTCTCGTACGCTCTCAGGGCAACTCCTCCGACGCTGCCTTCGCGACCTTAGAAACTCAAGCGTACAATATATTTCTGCCATCCAATCTTAATGGATCATCGATTCTAGTGCCAATTGTCATATGACTGAGGCATCGTCAAGTTTTACCTCATACATTCCTCTCCCGGGCAGTGATAAAGTTATCGCCGTCAATGACTCTTACTTTTATTGATGGCTAGTGGACTGTCTTATGTTCTGCTTCCCGTCGCCTCTGTTTTACATGTTCGCTCATTTTCTCAAAAATTACCATCTATTAATCGCTTGACTATATCTTTAAAATGCCCAATAACATTTTCCCAGATTGTTGTGTTTTCAGGATCTGACAACGAAGCATCGTATTGACAGTGGTAGGAACTGCGGGGCCTACACATCTTGGACCATTAAGCTCACCAAGCTCTCTCTAGTACTCATACTCCATCTTTTGCAGATGTGCAACTGTGGCATTAACATTTCGATGACCATTTCTCTAGTTATCTTCTCAAGACGTTTCCTATGTTTTTTAGCTATACAAGCAATTTTATTTGTGATGTTTGTGAACTTTACAAACATGTACAATATAGTCTGACTCTTTTATCCACTCTTAATATGCTTTCTTTTGATGTTATTCGTACATATGTTCATGGACCTTTCCTTATAATCTCTTTATTTGATCACCGTTGGTTTCTGACACTTATTGGTTGTTTATCTCGCGCTACTTGGATTTATTTTTTACAGTGTAAGAGTAAAGTTCTTTAGTGTATTAGACTCTTTCATAAAATTATAGTCAGGCAATTTGGCGGTACGACGATCGTTGCTTGTTTGGGTCATATCTTGTTGTTCATAGTATACTCCATCAAATCACGTGTGTCCATACTTCCATCCAAAATAGTGTTGCAGAAAGCAAGAACAAACACCTCGAGGTTACATGATGTCTTTTTATTACCATGAATCTTTCAAATCCTATTGGGTCGAAGCTTTCCTCACCGCACCTTATCTCATTAACTGCATCCCATCCAGTACTCAACAATATGTATCCCTTAACTCTCGCTATTCAAACATCTCATATCCCTCCTTACGTGTTTGAATGTGTTTGCATGTTATGGACACAATCATAAATTGGATGCATGTTCTCTCAAATGCATCTTTGTTGGATGCACATCAACTGCGAAGGGGTATCGTTGAGACCGCCTTTCCTCGCAATGTTTTTTTGTTCCATGGATGTTTCCGAGAAAGGTAACAATTCTTTGGCTCTCGTCAGGAGGAGAGAGATCCTACCATTCCCTTTCCTATTGTGACTTTGTATACCTCTCCTCACATTATTCCTACCACCACATCTACTCTTATCATGACCTCGTCTTCTATTATTGGGAGGCTCATTCCTTCTCTTTCTCAGATTTAACAACGACGAAACTCCGGTCTTGAGATGGTCTTAGCCCCTGTACTTCCACCACAGGTGATACAAACTTTTGAACCCATGACGAAGACCTTTAATAGCTTCTCATACATCATAACAGTAAGCCGGGCTATGTCAAATACTTTATTGCCAATTATCTCTCACAATCTCAGCCAGACATATCTCGCCTTTATCTCCACTTTATCTTTTGTTCGTACTCCTAACACTTGTAAGGTACTCCTAACATTGGAAGGAAGAAATTAATATACCACAAGGGATGCATGCATTGGAGAAGAACCATACTTGGGAACTATATCCTCTTCTAGTTGAAAAAAAGACCCATTGGATCAAAGTAAGTATTTTTTGTCAAACAAAATCAAGAGGAGATCGTTGAGAGATGCTAGGCATAACTCTCAGGGATATGCTCGAACTTCTGGAGTTGTTTGTAATGAAACATTTGCACAAGTTGTCAAGATGGATTCCACTCTGTATTGTTCTATCACGCGTGAAATGCCTGTATTGTTCTATCACTCGCGACATGCCTGGGATGGAGCCATACATGAATTTTTTGTTGAATTTTGTAAAGTAAGGATCAGAAGGCTGAGTCTGTTATCTTAAAAAAAATCTCCTTATGGTTTGAAGCAATCCCCCAAAGTTTGGTTGGAAAATTTCAAATGGCCCTTACTCGATTATGATTCAAACAATGTTACTCTGATGAGACTCTCTTTGTTAAGAGAAAAGCAAAGTTGTCATTCTCATTGTCTGTTTGGATGATATTATTACCTCATGAAATGATTTGGAAGAAATCATGTGGCTTAAAGCACGCCTGTGCAAGGAATTCATAGTCAAGTTCTAGGCAATTTGTAATACTTCTTAGAAATTAATATCGCGGTCAGACCGCATAATCTTGATCTCTTGGTGAAAATATGTCTTGGATTTTCTAATATGTTGTGGATCTTCTAGAAGAAATATGAATGCTTGATTGTGCACCAATAGATTCCCCCATGGAAGCAAATTATAAAATTGATAAAAACATGGAGTGTGAGAAAGTAAACTATGCCAACTATCAATGATTCATAGTAAGGCTTATCTCTACCTCACACACTTGTATTTATGTCACATATACAGTTGGCATCCTGGTACATGCTTTCTCCCGAATTAAGACATCAAGAGGCTATTATTTGAGTGCTACAATACCTAAAGAAGTCTCTTGGACAAGGAATCTTATTCTCCAAGAACAAGCTTGCGAATGTTGAAGTATACATGGATGTTGATTAGGCAGGAAGCCAAGATGACTGAAAATCCACCACAAAATATTGTTTCTTTGTTGGGAGAATCTCGTGACCTAGAGAAGTAAGAAGTAAAATGTGATGGTAAAGTCTAGTGCAGAAGCAAAATATAGAGTAATGCCACAAGGGATATGCGAGGACCATGACTTCAGTCTATAATGTACGATCAGGGGCTACAAGATGGGAAACCCATACGTCTTCATTGCGACAATAAAACCGCCATCAACATTTCTCATAGTCCCGTTCAACATGACAAAACAAATTTTTTGGAATTAACGTACATTTTTGTAAGGATCGCCTGGAGAAAGGTAACATTTGCACAATGTTTGTCCAATCCAACGATTAACTGACTGATATTATCAAGGGTCTGTGTTATGACATGTTCAGTGACAATATTTCCAATCATGGAATGACATATACTCCCATCGGGGGAGGTGTGTGTTGAATTTAAGCCTAAAAGTCCACTTTCTTTTTTATTTGCTTTTAGTCTCACACCTTTAATATTGTTTTGGGTCTTTCTCCTTGTGTATATATAGAGGTGCCATATAATATTTAGGGAATTGTTAAAGCCATCGCAATTTTGGCTAATCACACCGATTAGTTAAAGATATCACACTTTTTGAATTGTCATAGGCACCCATACTTGTTAATTGCACCACAATTTTTTTAAAGACACCACAAATGAAAAAGTGGAAAATCACAGAACTAAACATAAATTTCATCTCTTTTTTGTGCCAAACACAACACTTTCTCTATAGCATTGGTCTTGAGGAAGTTACATCTGTAGGGAAAGTATTTTTTTTAAAGATGTTAACCAACAAACGCTAAATAGATACAAAGTAAATCGAGGATAAAAATTAAACCTTAATTATCTTTTATGTATGATAGTGAACGCAAAAGCACAGTAGCTCACAAATGTTGGATAAAATCCCAGCCTTAGATGCCGAGACATATTCACATCTTCCCCTAAGATTTAGATGAGTTTCCACTTGCATATGAACTGTTCCTTGTGGGACAAGATGTTGCCTTTATGAACCTCAAGTGGTTACATTACATTTTCCCCCGACAGTAAGTTGGTTTGGACGATTAATAGATTTGACAACGCTGTTGTGGGAAAACTATTCAGCTATCTCGAGTCCGAAGGCTCCGTCAAATATCATCTTGGGGGTCGGGGAAGCTTGGCCGGATCTCCCTTAGGCCGGAAAGAAGCATTGATGGTGGACAAAAAGGGTAAACAGTCTATTCTCGGGAAGAATCCAAGACATCTTTGCTCGTTCTTCCGCATCGGCCACCGTTCTCCACTCGCTGGCGGTGGTGAAACACCTGTTGGAGCCGCTACCGGAGGAGCAGAGGCTCCACCAGTGTTGGTGTTGTTATGCTACTAGAAGATGAGATAGGAGAGAGAGAGAAGAAATTAAGGTTAGGGTAAGAAGGAGAAGAATACCTGATTAAAGTTCTTCATAATGCTCCAAGGGGGAGTTCCGGGTATATATATACCCGGAACCAAGGGGCCGGCCGGCCCCCATATGGGCTGAACCGTGTGGTTCAGCCCTGCCGGTCCGATATTAGTGAATGGGGGCTGAACCGGCTGGTTCAGCCCCGTTGCTCCCTGCCGCCTCCTTCGGTCGTCGAGCATATTTGTGTCCCTTGAACTGTAGCACGTTCGGGGGCATAACAAGTGCCTTTAGAAGTCCAGCATCATAAATTAGGAGAAATTGCGGTGCAAGTTAGTGTGGTGTGACTAGTATTGTTTTAGGAATAATTTTAAGGTTAAATTAGGAGAATTGTGGTGCGAGGAGCCATATATGAAGTGCCTTTAACAAATCCCAATATTTATTTTTTTGATTAGATATAATATTTATTCCTTTTCTGAAATAATACATCTGTAACACTTACATCATTTTATCCTTTTCGCCCAAGTTTGTAATATATATGATATATCATTGAAAATATTAGTTTTTTCTAACTATCACCTTAACCAAAAAAAAGTTCTGGTCATTCTTTCTAAGGCTTCATTTGGCGCGGCGTTTTCGCTGGTCGTTTGGGGCAAACGCTGCCTGACGGAGGAGGGTAAACAAACGCCCTCCGGCGGCGTTTGCTTCGTTTCCCTCCGCCGCCCCTGAAAAATGCCGCAAACCGCTCCCTTTCGATCCCCAGCTCCCCGCCTCCAGTTCGATCGCCGCGGGAGGAACCGCCGGATGGTCCCGCGACCGTTGAGCCAAATAATGCCTAAATAACATCTATTATTCTATTAATTTTAAAGTTGTATTTATTGTTCTGGAAAAATATTATTTGTTCTATGGTTGTGTTTGTCTATTTTAGAGATGTAAAATTCTTGGATTTATAAATTCCATATAATTAAAAAAAATCTAAAATTTTATGATTTGGTTAGATATCATGTATACACACAGAAAATTTTGAATAATACACACTTATTGAGTTTAAAATAAACGGTAGTTGATTCACATAAAATTTACTATACTTATTCCGTTGTTAGCCATGCAAATAATATTTCAACTAAACGCAGAAATTCTTATTAGTATCTACTCACATTGATTTGAATTTAATGCTAGGTTTAACTGGAGCGATTGAGAAATCTTGATTGAAAGCTGATCCCCTATCATTTTGATGTGGCTAATGATGATGATGAGGATTTTATTTGATGCAGTTTTAGAATGAGTTTGAAGCATTAGATATTCTAAATCTTCTCTAGATTATATTTAGTTAATTAGTTATGAGATGGAATCGTTGTTATATTATACTGGAGCTGACTCACATCAAGCGAGCATCAGGCATGTCCCCAACCCCTCCATGTCTCTTTCCTGCATAACAGCAGTTAAACCCACCATGGATCAAAGAAGCACTTAATTTACTTGATTGTGCTTCTGCAGGAGAATAGCTGTCTATGAATCGATAACTTATGTTTTAGGCTGCCTGGTTTTTTCCCTGTTCTAAAAAAAATGTTATTTGTTCATGTATTTGTGCACATATTTCTGAAATACGGATTTATTTCTACGAACATATCCGGTAACGGTTTTGAATCAGGCTGGTCAATTGCATTGAGGAAAAAAGACGTCCAATTTAACTGACCCTATCCGTATCCCTCTCCTAAATTTGTACTCAAGGGTCTCTTTATTTCTGCAGGAGAATCAAAGTCAGTATATGTTGGAAACCTTCCAGCAAGCATATCTACTTCTGATCTTGAGCTAGAGTTCAGGAACTTTGGTAGAATAAAGCCTGATGGTGTCACAATTCGGAGCCGAAAGGTATCTTGCTTATCACCTTTCATCATATATCAGTCATCATCATCCCTAATTTTTGTGTGCGGATATTTTTATTAATCCTCATTCTTCGTTTGTTCTTACTGATTGCTAAGCGAGATGATTACTCTATTTTGTGCAAACCTTTTAGAGCTATAACCTTTTCTTTTCTTTTTCAGTATAGATTTTATGTTTCTTTTTCAGTATTGATTTTCTTTTCTATATTCATCAATATTCTTGTTTAATGTATGCCTTCTTTGTTATTTTGTAGGAGGCCGGTGTCTTCTATGCCTTCATAGAATATGAAGATGCCGCCGGTGTTCAGAATGCATTGAAGGTTTACTTTTATGTTTGCATATTTGGTTCTGCTTTTGAATTCTTTGCATGAACAAACAAGTTCACAAAAACTCAACATATTTGTTTTGGAAATTGGTGAATACATTTAATTTTGCTGAACTATAATATGCACACACATACCTGTACGCACAAAAACACTCCTGCACAAGTGCGTGCATGCTACCCTTCCGGATTTTGAGGAGGAGAAATTAGCGGGGGGAGGAGGAGAAGAAATTCACCGTGGAGAACTTCCAATGGTTATCCCTAAGTTTTGCTTGCAATCATCCAAGACAAATGAAAATGTAGTACAGTAGTACGGAGGTGAGCTATTTATAGTCCCTCTCCTTCCAACTCCATGAACACGTAAAAAAACAATAAAATACAAAGGTCCCAACACATCCAAATCATTCAGTCTCATTAATAGCTGCTGTTTCTTCCAGGCCCACTGCCTCCAATAACAAAGCACCTTATAAGTATAGTAATTAGAAAGAAGCCCGGTTAACATTTTTGATTTATTTTGAGGTCCTCGAGGCTCTCATTAAAATTTTAAGCTATTCATTCTATCATGTTTGTTACATGTAGGCTTCTCCGGTGCAGTTGAATGGAAGGCTGATTCATGTAGAGGGCAGGAGACCCAACAGTGGGGCGTCAAGGGGTGGAAGTAAGTTCCATTATTCCATCAATTAATTTCCAACCTGTCTTCAACGAAATTTCTTTCCAGGCGCTCATGTCGCATCACTATTAGAGAAACCTCAGTCTTCGGCATGTCTAGTTTACTTGTATTCTTGCCTCTTAACGAATATCATGCCAACTTCTTTCACATGTAGAATCATATATACTGGTACCTCCTTAAAGATATTGCATAATTACAGGAACCTCTTGTACTTTTTGAAATTATAAAAACCTCCCCTCTGAGTTTGCAACGTTACGGGACGCCCCTATTCAGCCAACGTACATCACGAATGCACCATTTCACATGGTATAAACAAAGTAAACTCCAAGAGGAGGTTTCCGTAATTTCAAAAAGCAGAGGTGAAGTCCTTGTAATTCTGAAAAATTTCAAGAGGGGTCCCATATGCATTTACATGAAGGTATATTTCGGCTTGGATCCAGGCTCGCAGCTGGAATCGTATTCGATCTTGAGCTCCGGTTAACGAAAATTTTCTTTTTGTGAAATGCGTATAGGAAGGGGCAGAGGAAGGGGAGGCTACCACACGGAGGCTCCGAGGGGTCGATTTGGAGGGAGGTCATTCGGCGGTAATGACAGGGACTACAGCAATCGACCGAGGAGCAACGGGTATCTCCAGCGAGTGCCGCTGCCACGCCAAGAAAGGGGAATATTGGGGAGCCATTTCCCCAAGGACGGTGGCAGCCAATCGGAAACGTTGGCTTCGTGATCTTTTCTTCTGAATGGATCGCTAAAACCCATGTTTTCATTCCAGTGAACCCAGGGCTCTAAAGGAATGCAGGGTCTCCACAGATTCATTTTGAGCCTTTAGGGTTTGTTTAACTTTCTTAGCTATTACTTTCTGCTTGTATCTGAATCAGAGACTGGTTGTGGGTTTTGCGTTTCGGCTAATTTTATTTTCCTGTTCATCCGACCAAATATTTAGGGAATGTCATTGTAATTTCTAAACATAGAGAGGTTCATGTAATTATGTAAACTTGCATGCGAGATCCCGGTAATAAAATCAAGAACAAATTTTAATTTTGCATAATTATAGGGGCCTCTGTATGTTTCAGAATTACTATTTTTTTTATAATTTATGATATTAACATACATATAATCTGAAATAATTTTTTTGCAGAAAAAGTTGTGAGAATTCAGCCGTTGCCTTAGAACTCTATAAAATTATTTTGAAAAAAAATTGTAAGTGTGTTGGAAAAATCTTCATTTTAAAAATATTTTATATTTTTTGTCTGAAATAATTTTTCTAAAAAAATGCTTAAACTTTTATTAAAAAAATATTTTATGGTAATCATTTATTACATTCATGATTAATATTAATATAAATTCAAAAAAAAAACATAAAATACCAGAAGTAAAGATTGTAAAAGCCTAAAAGGTAGAAGAAAATCTTTGCGGCAACGAGAAGGAAAACATACATTGTAAATGATTGGGATAGCTTTCAAATAAAGGCTCTTTTTGGGGGGATTTATTTTTACTAAGATCGTATGAATCAGGTCTTAATTAAGACCTGATTTATACGATCTGACCGATTGATCACAGAGTCAAAATAGAGATTTGAAATCACCTAGATATGAAATTTCAAATTTCCTTTTTTTAAAATTCAAAATCTTTGTGAGTTATGATCATAAAGCATTAAAGCCGATCCGGGCTTTCTCCAGGAACGCAAAAATGCCTGCCAGCGCCCCGGGCGGGTCGGACCCGGCCCGCTTCCACGCCCAGATAATCAAATCCGGCGCCACCGGCAGCGGAGCTCGATTCCACTACAACCAACTCATAGCCGACTATTCTCGTTCTCCTGCCACCACTTCCGACGCCCTCCGTCTCTTCCACCGCCTTCCCGTATCCCCCAACGCCGCCTCATGGACTTCCGCCATTTCCGCCCTCTCCGGCGATCCCTCCACCGCCGTTGCCCTCTTCCTATCCATGCTCCGCCGGCCTTCCCCGCCAACCCACTCCACCATCTCCGCCCTCCTCAAGATCATCTCTCTCTCCCCTATGTACCTCCCCATTGGCCTCCAGATCCACTCTCTCTCCCTCAAGCTATCGCTCTCATCCTTCCCCTTCTCCGGAAGCGCCCTCATTGGATTCTACTCCAGGAACGGCCGTCCCTCCGATGCCCTCAAGGCGTTCGACGAAATCTCTAACCAGGACGAGGTCTGCTTCGCGGCGGTCATTGTCGGACTCGCTCAGCACCACCGTGCCGCCCACGCCCTCTCCCTCTTCCGCCAAATGCGAATCGCCGGCATTCCTTCCACCATGTACAGCGTCTCCGGCGCCGTCCGCGCGGCCGCGGAGTCTGCCGCACTGGAGCAGACCCGCATCATCCACGCCCACGCCATCGCCGCTGGCCTTGGACCCAATTCTGTCGTCGGCACCTCTTTGGTCGACGCCTACGGCAAGGGTGGTCTCCTTCCCGACGCGCACCAAGCATTCGACGAATTGCGTGATGCCGGCAGAGCCAATCTGGTGACGTGGAACGCCTTGCTGTCGGCCTACGCCCAACAGGGCGACGCACGGTCCGCAGACAAGATGTTTGAAGAAATGATCGATCGAAAGCTCGCGCCCGACGAGTACACTTTCCTGGCCCTTCTCGCCGCCCTCGGCAACGCCGGCCTGGTGGACGACACGGAGAAGTGGCTGAATGCGATGCACGCAGACTATGGCGTGGAACCGGGGCTGGAGCACTACTCCTGCTTGTTGGGCGCGATGACGCACGCAGGACGAGTAGAGGATGCCGAGCGGTTTGCGCTGGCGATGCCGTTCAAACCCGACGCCGCCGTGTGGCGCACGCTGCTCTCGGGCTGCATGGTGCACGGCAACGCCGACATTGGCTGGAGCGCGGCAAGGCGACTCCTGGAGATAGATCCGCAAGACGATTCAGCTTACGTGATGCTCGCGAACATCTACTCTTCTGTAGGAAGAAAGGAGGACACGGCAAAGCTGTGGATGGTCATGAGAGACCAAGGGGTGATGAAGGAGGGGGGGAGGAGCTGGATTGAGGTGATGGGTAGGGTGCACGTGTTCGTCGCCGGGGATCGCCTGCACGAGAGATCGTCTGAGATATACGCTAAAGTGAGAGAATTGAAGATGCAGGCGTGGAAGATGGGCTATGTGGAGAATGGAGGGGAGGGGGTGTGGGAGCACAGTGAGAGGCTGGCTGTGGCCATGGGACTGGTGAGCCAAGGTGCAGCAGTTCTGGAGGGGAAGGTTTTGAGGGTGATAAAGAATTTGAGAATTTGCTGGGATTGCCATGAGTTCTTCAAGTGCCTGAGTAGGATGGTAGGGAGGGATATTGTGGTGAGGGATGTCAACAGGTATCATAGATTTCAGGAGGGGGATTGCAGCTGCAAGAATTGTTGGTGAATTGTTCTCCTCCATGTGGCGGTTACAGGTGTGATTTTAAGTTTTTTTTAAAGAGCAATGTTACAAGCTTACCTATTTTTGCTGTCACACAAATTATATTGACACATCAGAATATTTTATTTTCACACCAGCGCATTATTGTCACATCGAATATAAAATTCGTTATTCGCACACTAAACTGATATGATTTTTTTTCTCCATTTTATATATGTTTAGTTAGTAGCTATTAGAAAAATTTAAACATTCAAGTGATCTCCATTTCATTTTTGTTGAAATGAAGGCACCAAGTACAATCAAAAAGTTATAATATTTTATCTCCATTTTTATGTGATTGATAAATAGCTAGTAGAAAGACATAAACATCAAAAAAACCTATCAAATATTATTGAAATCAAGGCACATTGTGCAATTAAAATGTCGGGCATCCAAAACTCCACCACTCTCCTAGATCTGCATATATATATGAAACTATTACAACTAAGCAACATATGAAATATTAACCAGGATAAAAATAATAAAACTTTATACCTTTATGTTGAAATCATATTTGTTGATGAAGATCCAATGCATACGAGACTTCAATATCTGTATGAGACGTTATGTTGGAAAATTTAATATTAACAAAAAATATTTATTGAGTATGAATAACAATGAGAAAACATGCATACTTAAGGATCGACCAAATTAATGATTTCATCATCTTATTTTTTATAATTCAAGTCTCACTCTTCTGCAATTGTATTATGATATCTCATTCGCATATTTATCACCGGTAGAAGTGGACAATCGTTGCATATCAATAACTGAATGTAGCGGTTATTGTTGATAAAACCAATATAAATAGTCTTCTTAGACGTTGGAGGAGCCGAATGCAAAGGTAGGAATGCGAATGATTGAAATTTTGAGAAATGTACAATCGTCACATTGTAACATGTTGAAATGACTAATTCATGCCCGACATCGTCATTTATTTGTCGATTGGTGCTGGAGTAGAAGTACAATCCAAAGATGCCAACAAATCTTTCATTCTCACATTTCCATACATGTTATTGTACAAGTAATCAATATTCTTTATTTCTTCTCATAGATTTTGATGCACTTTCAACAAATGATCACCTATTTTCAAGGCCTGACTTACTACCCGATAACCACAATGCCCATCTTTGGGTACATTTATAGCATCAATTAAATGATTAGTATTATAAGATGACATTTCCTCACCGATGCATTCAAGAAAACTTTTTTTATTCAGATTTCTTATTGGAACCAATTTCTTAGTCTTCTCTTTAAGTTTTTGTTCCGACGATCAAACATGCTCAAATAGTGAAAGTTCTTTTTTTGTAGATTTATAATAGTTCTTAAATTTCATTTTACTTATGATCTCCCTTTCATTTTCAATGACAATAATGATTCTATAGTTTGACTAGTTGTAGGTTCCATTATTTTCTGAAGTTTTCTCTTCATTTCATTCGTTTGAATATCATTTATGTTATTATATTTTTGAAGGAACTCATGTAAATCAACTTGTATTACCTCAAATGAATCATTTTCCTCGTTTATTTTTGTATCACCGGTTGTAGTTGAATGCAAAGTTAGTTGTCTCCAATGCTTTTTTAAGATGATAA
The DNA here is from genome assembly GCA_039583875.1 of Platanthera guangdongensis. Taxonomy (NCBI): domain Eukaryota; kingdom Viridiplantae; phylum Streptophyta; class Magnoliopsida; order Asparagales; family Orchidaceae; genus Platanthera; species Platanthera guangdongensis. The sequence continues at coordinate 148,687,934 of CM077149.1, forward strand.
TTTTTTTCGAGGTTTCACACCGGACGAGTACATCTTTTTAAGTATCTTCTGTTCTTCATCATCTACTTCTGTAATTGTGTCTCCAAATGAACAAAATTATGATTATGTACTTCACATTTAACAATAATTTCCCATTCTTCTACACATTTATTTTTTGTCCAAATAGAGCAAATGGACATCACATCGCTTTGAACTAGTTTTTTTGAGGTTTCTCTTAACATATTCCTTCCTTTGCCGATTATCCCACAAAAAAACCGGATCTATCACATCCTAAACAAATCTTGGCTTAGGTTTTCCATCAATTGCAATACGAACCCACTTAACTAAGCTCTTTTTAGTAGGAAAAATTGTATCCATAACAAAGCGCATTCCTACATCTATTTCACTAATTTTAGGTGAATCATCGTTTAACTTCGGCACTATTTCCATCACAAAAACAAAAAAAGTTCGATAAAAATAAATAATTTTTTTCCAAAACCCTAAATACATATAAGATTAAACAATCATTCTTTTAAAAAAAATAGAAATACAAATATACAATGTTCATCCTACTAAAATGCTCTTAATTGACAATAATTTTTTTTACCTTGCTTGATATCTTTTCTTGTAGTCGTGCATGGGGCTATGCCTGTGCCCGATTGCTCTTGATTGCACTCGTTCATGGATGCTTTGGTGCATGGGCTCTGTCTGTGAGCACTCAAAGTGGCGGTGCATGGGCTTTGTCCATGCAATAATGTCTTATGAGTGATAGTTTTTGAGGTAGAACCTAAGAATGATTTGGAAGATGAAGAGGTAATGCTAATGTCGGGAAGCCATACATTTTAGAAAACATATGGGGCTTTTTTGCTTAATATAATAGCGATTAAAATGCTTGAATTTAAAATATAGTGGTGAATTCAAATTAAAGTCACTAAAAAAAATCTTGATTAGCAATGAGCAAAATTCTTTGTTAATTAGCAAAATTCCTTGCTAATTTTAATTAGCAAAGAATTTATGATCAAAAAAAATTCTCACCTAATATGGTACTAGCTAATTTTAGCTTCGAATTTATTTCTTGCTAATTTACAAGAATTTTTTAGCAAGGTATTTTATCCTTCCTAAATTAGCAAGGAAATGTAGTTTCGTGCTAATGTTTTGTACACCATTAACTGTGTTTAACTCACTCACCTACCTAACTTATCTATTTTAAGGAGACGATAATACACACACACACACACACAAAGGAACGTTTATATAGTTTATAAATTATATAAATAAGTATAAGTGTATATATATCATGGTTATCTGGATCGCGATCCGGATCATAGTATCTTACCATCCTACGATCCAGATTTTGTAAATCGATCCAAATTTTTTAAAGTGATGCTCGATCCAATCCTACCATCTGATCCAACCTCGAAACTATCTCATCTAGGATCTCGATCCTGACAAACTTGATATATATATATAGTTATCTATATAATATTTAAATATATGTATATATATAATTATTTATATATACATATATATAGTTATATATATATAGGTATATATATATATATATCTCTTTATATAATTTATATAATTATCTATAGAATTTTTTTTAAAAAGTATTTTTTAATTAAGAGAAATAAATTTTTTTGAAGAAAATAATTTTTCACCTCCATAAATATTTTGCAACAAAAAAATTCGTTGTTATTTTGCAACAAAAGTTTTGCCACAAAAAAAATTTGTTGCTATTTTAGCAATAAAAATTTTGCAATAAAAAGTTTTGTTGTTATTTTTCCAACAAAAAAATCTCTTTCTATTTTTGTAGGTAAAGTAAAAAGATCCTTTCCTAGCTAAATTTAATGCTAATTAGGAAGGATTATCATGTCTTTCTAATTTTTCTTGTTAAATCAAGTTTTTCTTGTAGAGAGTGGGGAATTCAAATAGAAGTAATAATAAAATTGGATGACTGGGATCATTTTGATGGTCTTTTCGAGGACCATGAGGCCACTCAAAGATTTTTTTTAGTATTGTGTGTGTTTTACATAGAGCCTACAAAATTGTGGTAATAAATAAATTTGAGGTAATTAATTGATCAAACAAACAGAGGCTGCAAAAAAGCATCATTCCTAGGCTTGTTTACAAAAGTGGCTCTTCTTTCATAATGAGTTTAGTTGACACCAGAGTAGCATGGAGGAGGTCAATGGGCACAAACTGTTAGATTCTCAGTATTCATGCATGAATCCCAAGTAAAATTATAGAGGTGAACCGAAGTGTACCTGAATCCATAGAAATGTAGATGGATGCATCTTTTAATATTCCAATTTCTTATGATTCCTTTGGAGAATAGGAATCTCCCCTTCACTCTTTTTCATGATGAGATGTAGACTGAATGAGAACTTCATAGATACCGTTCGACTACCATAACCTCTTAAGTGCAATTTCTGTTTTAGTGCATCATTAAAATAATTGGTATCTACACATTAATTACATCCCATACAATTTTAGGTGTCCTTAAGCCTTTGTAGGAATAAGGGGTGGCCGTGCAAATGAATGTCTGTGATTTTTCGTAGACATTTCAAAATGTTAAATGTAAGATGGGACAATTGTGTACACATAACCGGCCCATTTCGGGCGCATCAGTCTAAAACCAATGTCAATAAGGAGGCTAAATGTAGCATAGTAATCCAACTCAACACAACAAATCTGCAAGGATTAAATATGTGTTTGGCATGACAACGGTTATGACTACCACCAAGAAAAAACCTAGTTTTGGACAAAATTGGATGGAGTTTCTTAGGTGTGGTCGGGTGTTCACAAACAAAGGTTCATAACCACCGCTTTCATGACTGCCAACGCTGAGTCAAATGAACCCAAAGTCAACAAAGCATACTCGACGAAGTTTATCCAATACAAGTGTTTGACAATGGTGAATACTCCTAATCAACTTCTCAATGATCCTCAAGCTATTTTATATAGCTAACTCACCAATCATACCCGACAAAGGCTCCGTTTGGCCCGGCGGTGACGACGGTGAATGTGGTGGCTATGAACTGTTGTTCGTGAACTTCATCCACTTTTATTTTCAAAATTTGTTTCCTTTTCTTGGTGGCGGACATAACCGTTGTCATGCCAAACATACATTCTATGATGGTGGCGTTTTTGTCCAAACTCACCGGAGCAAAAACATCACGCCAAACATTAGAGTATTCACCAAAGAATATGGTTAGTTGCTCCAGCAAAAGGAAACACTTTTCCAAACAACGTTTTGGCCCATTAAATGCTCATCAATGCAATGATTGTTTCTTCGTCTCTTTTGGCCAACTAACACAATTAATGGGACGTTCCAAACCATGAGACCATTTCTTTAATTCAGGGAGAATTTCAAAACATCTCTTTTTCATATACAATTTGTTGTAATTTTTAAGGAAAAGGGATAGAGAACCGAGCAGTCCCTATCCTAACTCCTTCGATCACTCTCATAATCACTCGGTATTTGGAAGGGGAGATATTCACATATTTTGGATTGGAGGAAGTACCTCCACTGAAAAAAGAAGACCCACTTTTATGTTTTGCCTTTTCTTACAATTTCTCTTCATATCATTGGTGGTTCATGGTGGTGGTAAAGCGAATCTTGGCCGCATTATCTGATACCACTTCGGTATCGAGGGGCCAACTGGCGGGGAGAAGGGAAAATAAGTGAAAAATCGAGGAAAAATAAAAGGAAACTTTCCTTGGAATGTAAAAGAGTTCTTGCATTACATCTCAATACTTATAGGTAGAATTCCAGGCCCATGCTAGTCCTTGGTGTGTGTTGGTCTCGCCAAGCCCATTATCACACGTCTTGAGTACACCTTCCAAGTTCTCGTGTATGTCTCACTTTTATAGTATTTGTGCTCCTTCGTAATAATGTCACCCTCTGGGAAATTAGTTATGTCCTCAAAGCAAAACTTTCGAAATTGACTATGGAAGTAGTCCTGATCCAACCAAGTGGCATCAGACGGTGGTTGGTATTTCCTACGGTCATGAGGACTTACTCTATTTGTGCCTTGCGGCAATGAGACTGGCAATTGAGGATGAAGTTCGGGTTGTAGACAAGTGATGTATTGCATGCCCGTTGATAGTGTACCCTCAACGACATATGCTCCACGACACACTTCAATTGTGAGACATGAAAAACGGGATGGATGCAACTTCGTGACAGAAGGTGCAAGTGGTAGGCTACCTCCCTAGTACATGCCTCCACCTTAAATGACCCATAAAAGCGGGCTGATAAATTTGGGTGCATGCAGAAGACCACTGAACTTTGGCAGTGGGTCTGGAGCTTTGCAAACATTGAGTGTCATTGTAGTGTAGCAAGGGTCCTCTGGAGGTGGCGGAAGTGGTTCTACCAGGTAAGATTATACACATGTATATCATAAAAAAATATACTTGCATAACATCGGCGTAAAACATTGGTCATGATCGTTTTTAAGGTGGTGAGCGCATTAATCCAAAAGGCATGACGATAAACTCGTTATGTTCATCATGCGTTCTTGGATGTTATGTGTGGATCCAAATCTGATGATAGTCGGGGCCAGAGGTCCAGCTTGGAGAAAAAATTTATCTGCAAGTATCCTTGTTTCAACTCACAATTGAAACAACAACCTATTACTCTTCTTCTGGACTAGCAACACTGCCCGAAAATGGTTTAGCAGTATGGTATATATGGACGAGACTCAACTTGTTTGGGACTAACCACTATATCTTGCCTTTTTTGATATGTTCGTATTGAGATTTGAGACAGCCAAACCAATATGGACTGAACTCTTGCAACTGCGGGAATGATGCGGTCGGTCAGCGCGGTGGTAAACCATGTGGCTTGGAGAGAACCTCACTGTAAGTGTATGTAAGTGTATGGGATACTTTACAGTTGGGGAAAACAATGTGGGGTGGTTGATGACAAGTTGACAAGTCCCAGTGGGGTTAATCTGTAATGTGCATAAGAAGGAATAAAAGTCCACAGACCGAGCCTTCTTGATAGTCTAGAACGAGGTCAACATGCAGAGGAGAAACGTGTCTCCTTAAGAGTATGTGGATGCCATTCCAACTCAAAGGCCATAGACATATGAGCCCAAATGACATTGATGTCTCCTAACATTTGTAACTTGGGGACCACAAAATTGCATTAACGGTGCCCAAGTCCAAAGTGTAAATGTACGCTATGACCCGACATGAGCCGCACTGGAGTGTAAGTTGGCAACAAAGGACACATGTGAGAGTGAGCAGCCTTCTTGTAGATTAAGGGCTGGTTTGGCTTCGCTGAAATCTTAGGTGCAAATCCACGCCGAGGCCACTGCAACCGTAGAGGCCTCCATGCGGTTGCGATCCGCGGGTTTTTTGCAGAATTCCTTCAGTGTGCGGATCCTTGCCTCACGACAGCGGCTCTACCAAACAAACGGCGGTCGTGACCACACTGATCAAATATCCACGCCGCGACAAATCCGTACGCCCTAAATTTTGAAGTTGGATAGTGAAATAAGGGGTTATTTAATCTAGTCACTAATTCCTGTGAGAAAAATTGTCTTGCTCTGCTAAGGTGTTCGTGAAACCGACCACCACCATTCAACTCACTCTACGGTAACACATGACAGATGTAATAAAAGTGTAGGTCGATTATATGAACGAGACATCTAACCAGTAACTACACTCGCAATAAAGAAACTTATAAATAATATTAAAGTTAAGCCACAATAAAGTTGAGCACAGGAAAGCAAATACACAAACAAATTAGTCCTAAAAAGTCACAAGAGACTTGCTAGCAATGATTACAAACTATTAAACCCAAAATATGAAATAAACAAACAATTTGACACTAAAGAAAAGACAGCTCATCAATAAGTTTACAATGATTATGAGATTGAAGGCTCGATGAGTGTTCGGAGAGATGTCGGTGGCAGTAGAAATATTAGAAAGCTAAATCTGGACCTTTCGGGAGAGTTTGGGACTGCTTGACAGAGTGTCACTGGGGCTGGACTGTTTCAGAGGGGCTGGGGGTGACTTTTGACGTGATCAGAAGGTTATGTGAGGCTGTAGGAGGGGCTGGTGGGTTGGGATGAGGATTTTACTGAGGGAGAGGCTTCTGGCTGTGGCCGGAGGCTGCTATAAGGGTTCTAGGATGATTTCAGCCTGTGATTGTGGAAGGGAATGTGGTTGAAGGGTGCTGGGATGATTTCAGCCGGTGATTGTCACATGCCTCGAGTATACCCACGACAGCAATTACAGTATAAATTCAAGAAAAAATATATGAAATCGCTGTTGAAGAGTTAATTAGCTCATTAGGGTGTTGAAAGTTTACTTCTACTTACATAGTTTATTTTTTTTGGCATAAGCTAATTTTTTTAAATTTAGTTGGAATTTATAAACATAACGATCGGGGTCACAATTTTAGAATGGGTCTTCGTTCAATGGTGCTCACACATGCTATTCTTGCACGAGACATTGATCAGATCGTCGTCTAGACGATTTGACTTCACGACTGTGTCCGGGCGCTATTTGAACATTTATATGTATTTTTGATGTATTATTTATGGAGATCAGACATTTATAGCGAGCGGCCTATCATAACCCTCTATGATGTGCACACTAAGTAAATTTCAGATTTTGGAGGTTTTCATCCTAGAATTCGGCAACCGGTCGTGGTGCCGACCCCACAAGACCTTATATTGCTTCTTTCCTAACCTAGTTGCCGCCCATCCAGCCACCACCAACATCTTCCTCCATTAGCCGCCGCCCTTACTCCCCCCCCCCCCCCCCATCAAGTCCAACACCTCCAAAAGTCCCGACTACATGTGATGTGGTGGCAAGTCAACTCGATAGGGGTAGACACTCTAAATGCACACATATATGCAATGATAAGTAATGCTAGTGCAAGAGCGGTCCGCTAAAATTACAACAAGTAATTAATTATTATACAAAATTTGCAGGTGCACCAACTTGACAAAACTTTGATTTTAGTTAAACAAACAATGTTCACAATTCAAACGAGGCGCAGTTCATTTCAAGCGAGCGCAGAATATGCTCTGCAAGTGGTACGATAAATGATCACATAACATAGTATAGTAAACATCCACCATAATATAAGTAGCTGCGAAAAACAACAATAAAGGGAAATAATTTTACAACAATTTGCACGTGTGGGCGACGGCGACGGGGGTTGTTGACGGCATCCAAGGTAGAGGTAAGCGGAGACGGTAATGAGAATGTGGTTGGAACTATTTATAACGAGGATGGATTTATAGGTGTTTGCTGGAGGGATGGAGAGGTTGTTGGACTAAGTAGATTCCAATTGGAATGGGGAAGAAAGGCAGGGGACAGGAATTGGAGGCGGAGTGTAAGATGAATTTAGGAGGGGGAAATCAGGTGGGGTGGTAATCAACGGGTTCAGGTCAAGTGGAGGCCGACAGGGAGAAGGGTAATGTAGCGGTTTTGGGCTGGAAGTCGCGATAACATGGAGGAAGATAGCAGGACGGGGAATTAGGCGCAGGGAAAGAGGGACGAAGGGCTCACGACAGAATAGGGGTGGCGACTTCTGTCGGCGGTGGGCTGATCGGGGAATGAGCAGGTCCTAGGGCTTCAGGAGGAACCGTGCTGAACGGAGAAGGAGGGCTTCAGGCAAGGAGGAGAAGCAGAGATGTCGTAGGAGAGGCTTACCGGAGGGAAAGATGGAGGCGGAGAAGCGGGCTCCCGGCGTCGCACCGGAGGAGGAGAGAGGATTCGGCGTCGCACCGAATGAGGATCGCCAGTTTCAGGATTTTTCCAAAACTCACGATGCCTCTTCCCCCAAACCGCCGGGTTATATAACCCTAAGTGAAAAACCGCCCATCAACTGCTCGGTACACTACAAATAAAACCACCCCGATCGGATGGCTAGGATTGTTTGGGCCGATCGGAGGTTAAATACATCTCAGAATAAAAACATAAAATACGAAAGTGACTATAAACGATCATCCGGACGCGACCACGGGCTCCGATCGCCCGTCCGGGCAGCAGATCACTGCCTCCTACGGGAATATACGCGCGTCGGTCGTGGCGTGCCGTCAACTCCCCTCGGCTTAAAGGCACTCAACTATGATGAGTGTAGGTGGTGGTACTCGCTAAGCAGCCGTGGGGAGAGTCTCCGAAGCTCCTCCGAGGAAATCCAAGTAGCATCGTGCAGGGGTCGACCGCTCCAACGGAGAAGATAGCATAGGGTATCTCGTCCGCCCGCGGCGTAGAAGTCGTGCCCGACGATCTGAAGCATGTCGTCTGTCGAAACAGGTGGTACCAATGTATCTCCGTCTGGCACTGATGTATCTCCGGCTGGCAATGATGTATCTCCGTCTGACAATGATGATATCGGTGGATCCGTCGAGCGTGCAACTCGATCTGCATGACGCGACGCCGCTGGTGGTTTCAAAGAGGGACTAGTGGAGGTAATAGGAGGAGAAGGTTCAGGTGGTGGGGCTATGACAAATGAAGGCTCGGGTAGAGGTGTGGTGAGTAGGTCCACGTACACATGCTACTCGTAGTAAGGAGTCAAATCTTCTACATTGAATACTCAGCTGATGCTCATATCATGAGGGATGTTTATCTCATATGCGTTCGTACTAATTCGCCGCATGACTGTATAGGGGCCCATTCTGCGTGCGCTTAATTTTTGCTGATCCTTGTGGGACCCTCTCAGATCAAATGCGAATTAATACATTTTCTCATGCCTCAAAGATTTGTTCCCGCATGTGCTGGTCTGCACGATCCTTATAATAATCATTACAAGCTGCAATTTTATTAGGGAACGACTCATGAAGTGCATGCACATCCTGTATGAATGACTCTACTGACCCCTGGGAATGATGCAAATTATACGATGGACTCAAATCATGCAACATAGAAGAGTCGAGCACTCTATGTGAATGACCATGCATATGATGCAACAGACGCAAATGACTAGCGATTGACAAGACGCATACGAAAAGTAGCAATGAAAGTCTCTAGGGATAGGTGGTTTATTTGAAGATTTCTTGGGCGGAGTGTAGAACTCATTAAGTGTATGGGGACCACCCAAATGACTAATTGAGATATCGACAGTAAGTCGCGGAATCAGGATATGTCAAATATCTCCTAAACAATACAAATCCACGGGAGGTCTGCCAGGTGGTAGATGAAAATATTTGGCGTGAATAACATCATCAACTGAAGGAACGTCGTAGATGGTGACAAAATAGTGCGACGCACGAGTGTGACGGGTACCTCTCAGATGACAAAGGCCGTCAGGCGGCTCACAAGGGGGTGTATACCAAAATTCATCACGTGTGAGATGATCACTAGTGCGGATACACAACCCATCACTAAAGTGCAAACAGGGAAGCTCGTCAAATAAGACTCTCGGGGACTTACTCCCGAGGAGGTTGACAATGATAGGATGGTCCTTCAAGAAGAAGGCACCAATAACGGTAGTGTCTGTGGGAGCAAGTAGGACACCCACAACAAAGTTAATACTAACCTCATGGACCTCCCAAAGGAGTAGTGGCTCATCAAGATGCTTATTTGGAGGTTCAATGAAGAGGTCATTAATAATGTGATGATCCTCCGGATGAGTTTCGCATATAAAGGTAGTGTTCTCATAAGTGAGTGAGGCAGTCAATCTGAGGTCATCACTATGCTCTCGGCTCTTAGTAGTGATGTGGCTCGAGATAAAGACAGGGGTAGAGTAGGAAGAGTCTACTCAAGTGTGGGTCACTCAGTATAGTGTCGATAGACGAACCCTTAACCAAATGAGGATGGATATACCATCAGAGTGTCATCAGGCCGCTCATCCTCAAACACGTGACCACACTCACTGGTCATATTAATATCACTCTCCCTCTGTACCATAAGGTCATGATTAGATTCAACTATCAGATCACAAGGGCGGCAAGTCTCGTCAAACGAGGAAGTAACAAAATTAGGCGTCGGGTCTCTCATATTATTGGGAGCACTACTGGATGCATCCGTGATTTGACCCAAATCTCCAGGCTTTCCTCATAACGTAGATTTTATGTGATCAACTTGAACCTCTAATAAATCAAAGCGGTCAAGAACTAATTGCTGAAATTCGGCCTCAGTATAACGGAGTTGCGTTGAAGGGTCGACACGATCTCTCAGACTGGTGTGCGAGGAGCGATAATAATCATTGTGACAACCTGAGGGTTTCTCTAAAGGGACTCTATGAGGTCAGACACGGGTAGACTCGAGATCCCCAAATAGAGATGACGAACGATGACGATAACTAGACATAAACGAACTTAAAGACTCCTACCACTACACATATAAATGTAGCTCAAACCTAGCCCTCTGATACCAATTTGATGCAGTGGCGGGTCAACTCGATCGGGGTAGGCACTCTAAATGCACACCTATATGCAATGACAAGTAATGCTAGTGCAAGAGCGGTCCGCTAAAATTACAACAAGTAATTAATTATTATACAAAATTTGCAGGTGCACCAACTTGACAAAACTTTGATTTTAGTTAAACAAACAATGTTCACAATTCAAACGAGCCACAATTCATTTCAAGCGAGCGCAGAATATGCTCTGCAAGTGGTTCGATAAATGATCACATAGCACAATATAATAAACATCCAACATAATATAAGTATCTGAGAAAAACAACAATAAAAGGAAATAACTTTACCACAATTCACACGTGTGGGCGACAGCGGTTGTTGGCGGCATCCAAGGTAGAGGTAAGCGGAGACGGTAATGGGAATGTGGTTGGAACTGTTTATAATGAGGATGGATTTATAGGTGTTTGCTGGAGGGATGGAGAGGTTGTTGGACTAAGTAAATTCCAACTGGAATGGGGAAGAAAAGCAGGGGCCGGGAATTGGAGGCGAAGTGTAAGATGAATTTAGGAGGGAGAAATCAGGTGGGGTGGTAATCGACAGGTTCAGGTCAAGTGGAGGCTGACAGGGAGAAGGGTAATGTAGCAGTTTTGGGCTGGAAGTGGCGATAACGTGGAGGAAGATAGCGGGACGGGGATTAAGCGCATGGAGAGAGGGACGAAGGGCTTAGGGCTTCAGGCGGAACCGGGCTGAACGGAGGAGGGCTTCAGGCAAGGAGGAGAAGCGGAGATGTCGGAGGAGAGGCTTACAGGAGGGGAAGACGGAGCCTGAGAAGCGGGCTCCCGACGTCGCACCGGAAGAGGAGAGAGGATTCGGCGTCGCACCGAATGAAGATCGCTGGTTTCAGGATTTTTCCAAAACTCACGATCCCTCTTCCCCCCAAACTGCCGGGTTATATAACCCTAAGTGAAAAACCGCCCATCAACTGATCAGTACATTAGAAATAAAACCACCCCGATCGGATGGCTAGGATTGTTTGGGCCGATCGGGTGTTAAATAAATCTCAGAATAAAAAAAATATAAAATACGAAAGTGACTAGAAACGATCATCCGGACGCGACCACGGGCTCTGATCGCCCATCCAGGCAGCGGATCACCGCCTCCTGCGGGAATATACACGCGTCGGTCGTGGCGCGTCGTCAACATGTCTTCTCCCTTGCACCCTTCCATCCTAGATTCGTCTTTACCTAAAACCCCAAGTCATCTTATAATGCGGCCTCCCCTTCAACCCCCTCAAATTCGGTCAAAACCCTTCCTCCAGTTAGTCCCATCATCAACCAGCCAGTCGGCCACCCACCCCTCCTCTACATCCCTCAACAACCGCCATCCCTCTTTTGTACCACAATCCAACATCCCTCTTTCCGTCGGATGGCCACCACCACTCCGACCGCCGGATCTCCACGCCATCGCCTATGACCCCCTTAGTTGGGAGTGTCTCTTATTTGGTTTCATTTTATTCTCTATTGCTGGATGGTTTCAGACACCTATATGATTTTTGATTCTTTGTAATGTCAGTATATTTTTCTTGAGATTGCTCACTCTGCTGGACTTATTTGCTTGCTTGCTTGCATTTGATTAACAGTCCTTTGATTAGAGGAAAGCCAAAATGAATTACTTTGCTGGATTGTTTAAGTTGTTTGCATCATTCTTCATTTTAATGAAATAACATATTTTGTTATGATTATCAGCCTCACATGTGTTATACCATTAGAAAATAATCACGTCCCTTCATTATAAATAATAGTTTATATATATATATATATATTCATTTTATTTAATATAAATAGTTCAAGGCTCTTTCTCCTCCAAGAAGAAAGAAAAATTATACCTATGGGGATTGAACTTCATGCTTATACTGCAGGAGTCTTTATTGTACATCCAATTGATTTTTGATTATTAATCTGTTATATCAAAGCAATAAAAATAATATGTAGTCCAGATTACATGAAAGCTATTTGTAAATGCAAAATGCACATTCAAATTGTATTTTGAAAACAGTCTCTATACGACATCTTGCATGTATTCAGTCCGTTTGCATGGTGAAATATATTGGTAAAATTTGATTTCTAGAAGGGCTTTTATATCTTATCAATGATTAAATCACAAATATTGATGAATTTCAATGATTTTTTTCTTAATTATTTAATAGTCAAATGAAGCTTTGATTTACTTGCATGATTTCTTTTAAATTTGTTTGTTTTACATAAGCACATAATGAGGAGAAGAGGTCTACTTTCAAACATATATATATATATATATATATATATATATATATATATTATAGCTCAGATTCTCGACTCTTCATTTGTATTCATTACCATAAAATGACATGCATTTCTCCTTACCAAAGTGCATATTAATCAGTACCAATACAGCATATATATATATATATATATTATAGCTCAGATTCTTGATTACACAATCTATTACTAATGAAGCAGTGGAAGAAACCCATGTTTGAGCGCAGCTGACCAGATTTTGTCGACATCAAGCACATTCTCCCCACATTCGTGTTCATTCCACCCCTCTAAACCATGAATTATTCCAGCAACACGCCATGCACTCATTACCCTTCTTGGCAGCCAATTCTGTAATGTCAATTAACAGTCAGGCGTAATGTTTGGATGCATAGCGTTTTTAAATATCAAACTTAATTGGTTCGGTGATAAATTTTTTTGCTTTCCATTTGAAATTCTAGCATTCAACATATATATATATATATTTCCATTGGAATTTCTAGCATTTAAACACATGAAAAAAATGAGTTGAAAATTTTTCAATTATCATATCCTCATCTCCTCACAATGCATCTATTAAGTAGTTCTTAATGATTTTATTACCTCACATGAGTGCAGGTTCTGTAATTCATTTGGAATCCTCATTGCTGGAGTACTGTAATATTGGCAGTCCTTCCTGACTTTCTTTGGAGGAAAACATGAAAATGGAATGAAGATTGTTCCCTTTGGTGCCTTCCTTTGCCCTGCATCTTCCATGCAATCCCCTACTAACCAAACCTGAAAAAAAATCAATTTTGAAGAATTCATATCTGCTAGCATACGTGCTATTATGACATTCTTTGACGAGACTTAAGAGTAATTGTGGTTATGTAGTTGAAAAACAAGGGACTAGCTTTAGTATTTTGGTGCTCTCTTCTCATATAAAAGGGTGAAATCATAATTTAAATGGGCATTATATAAAAAGTACTCCAATTCTGATGCAAGGATAGTTATATCATAAACATTTTAACAGATGCAATTGTTTTTTATTAACGCTCTCTTGTGATTTTACTGTTTTTGCATCTCTCACAAACACACACATATATAAGGTCATTTACTGACACATTAGATCGGGACAAATCTATAGGTGACTGATTAGCGATGTCGTAACCCTAGATGTAGTGCAAGTATTCATGCAACAAATGCAATGAGCCTAAACACCGTCTAATGAAGGGTTGGACATGGATGTGCGACTAACAAGCAACCCCAAGTAAGGTGCAAATGAGTAACTCTCCTATATGTAACATGCAATCAAGACATGACGGACGGAACAAACATGCAATAAATAATTAAATCGCACTTAGATAATTCAATCCATGCGATTTATTTAATTAAGCAAAACAATGTTTGGTTTTCCTCCGCGTGGAGGGCCAAAATAAGAGCGCGCGGCGAACGATTTCTGCAAATAAAAAAAATATTCCAAAACAAACAACCTCAGTACTTCTGATCCAAGCAAGTATGACATCACATAACCATATATTGATATTGAAGAAAAGGCTCCATACCACAATAAAATAATGCTCACGAAGTAAGTGGTGGCCGTAGCGAAGAGATCCGGTGATCCACGGGCGCTTGGTGGCTGTTCGGGAGGAGGTAGCTCCTGTAAAGTGACTGGAATCAGCATGTTGGGCGTGGGGAGGGCTGGATCATGGGTTGCTTGCTGCTGGGAAGAAATGGGAAGGATTGCTACATGTTTTGGAGGGGCTTTAGAAGATGGGGAGTGTCTGTTTGAAGGTTAAAGAGGTGGGACTGGGTGATGGGTTCAGAGAATTGGTGAGTGTAGTGATTTCCTGATGCATAAAATCTGTATGCATGCAGTGTGGGATTACAAGTATAGGCTTCGTGATGCATAAAATCTGAATATTAGAAATAGGATTCACGGGAAGGTTTACGGGAAAAGCGGAATTGTGATTTACGAATAATGAAAACAGAGGCAGTTGGGGCTGGGCGGGAGTCGGTTGATGGTGGAAGGTTTACGAGAGAGATTTGGATAGGGAATCGGGTGATGGTGGAAGGGGATGAAAGGGAAAACAAATATACAAACCTAAGAAGTCTCCCTTAGGGCTTTGCGGCGTCGCACCACGAAAGATCGTCGGATTCCGGGGATTCTTTTCCTCCACAGTTTGCTATGACTAGATGGCTGCCCCTACTCATATTTAAAATAAAAGGACCTTAGGGCACCCTGTCATCAACGACTATGGACGAAAGTGCCAGATGCTCGATTACTATAAATAATGACTTAAAATACAAAAGTTATATATGAGAACATGTAATGAAAAATCCGGACGCATCCGGAGTCAGATCGTTGATCCGGAGTCAGATCATTGATCTAGAGAAGATAAATATGGCAGATGACCAATCAGACCCGAACAAGATCAAAAATTATGCTTCGTCTCGGGTTCACGCCACCGTTCAGCATCACACCTTACCTCTAACTGTTAGGGGCCGGGGTACGACACCCACAGCCAACCACAGTTTTATACATGCAATAATGCAATAATCGGCAAGAACAGAAAAATGCAATTATTGCAATATATGCAATAATGCAATAAAAGATAATAACAAGAACACAAAAATGCAATAATCGGCAAACACGCGGATAACCACAACCAACCACACAGTTTTATATATATCACCATATGAACGCAGTACAACAGTAGGAGAAATGCAAGATTTGATAAAGGGCACCGCAGGTGGAATCGGACACCTCCACCCACTGTTATAAAACAATACTTACTGCAGTCCGTTGAACCACGGACGCACAAGGTTCACACAAACCTTCATTGTTGAACGATGACCAACCCGCAGCCACTACCTAGGAGAAACCCTGTCGAGGTCGATTGCACGTGCGCACGCCTCCAACACCAAGCCCGCACCGCACCACCACCACCAACGGTGATAGCCCTCTTCCTCGACAACACTCCAAGAGCAGGATGGCTCTTCCTCCTCCACGACAACACCACCACTGTGATGGGCTCGGACGAAAACAACGAACAGGAAGGGGAGGCGACGACGTTCCTCCTCTCTCGAGATCGGGAGGCAACATCGAACATGAACGGGGTGGCGATTCCTCTCAGACGAACACCAGGATCAGACAGCCTCTTCCTCTCTCGCGAGCAGGGAGGTGCAACAGTCGAACTGAAATGTTGCTCGTGTTCTCATAGGCGGCTCTCCCGATCGGGGTTCTTGTGCCCTAGATCTCAAATGAGATCTATAATAAAAAAACTGAACCGAATCTGAACCAACAACCCCACAAACCACCACCTTGGTTCTGGATTCGGAGCCATCCACCACCTGCATAAAGCACTCCCTGCATGAAGCACTCCCCGCACAAAGCACTACCTGCACATAATACAAACTGCATACGCAACACCACCTCAAAGGGCTGAGACGTCAGTTGATCTGCTCCAGTCGACTTATCTCTGCTCGGGCTCAACCTCTGAATGTCGACACAACTGGATTGCTGAATCTGACTCGCCTAATCAGACTACCATAAAGACGATCCCCTGCACCACCTCGACCATGCACTCTGTAGGCCGTAGAAATCATGGGCGCATCACCTCGCATCGTGGTCCCCATCGGCCGATACAAACTACCGCACTGCTCAACTCGAATAAGCACGGCGCTCTCTCACGTCACCGTTAGAACTTCACCTCCCGCCACAAAATTGCATCCTCTATACTCCAATATGCCCAGAGATATCAAATTCCTACGCAGCTTGGGTACCAGGTGTACCCACTCAAGCCTACACACAACTCTGTCATGCATCCTGATATCTATCGTCCCTGTCCCCGTGACCTCACATGCTGATCCGTCACCCAGAAAGACTGATCCAGACGTCACCTTCAGTGAGCTGAACATCGTCATATCTGAACATATGTGTTACAAAGCACCAGAATCAAATATCCAGCTATCAGAGTCACTCCAACTCTCAGTGATGGTAAGAGCATAATCACTCTCCTATGACAGGGCTAGCGTCTCCTTGTCCGCACTCTAGGCATCCCTAGAACTTTGCACATACTGCATACAGTTCCTCATTTCCTCCTGATATGACCGCTCTGCCTGCAATAGTATCATATCATTGTCTTCTTCGATGAGGATCTGGACCGTGCACTCCTAGATCCCTTCACAAACTGCCTCTCTCGTCGTCCTCCTACTATCAAAGCATGCTCACCGCCAGTAATGTGGTCCGACAGCATCTGACTGGACAGGAACGTAGATGTGATCTGCTCTACGTCTATGATATCATTCCCATCCATTAGCGTGGTCTGCATATGCTTGTACGACACCGAGAGGGAGGTAAGAAGCAGTAAGATCTTGTCTTCTTCCTTCACCTTAACACCAGCCACATGCAATTAGTTTAGAAGGTCATTGAACACACTGAAGTGTTCCTGCAAGTTATCACCCTCCTGCATCTTCAGTCGCTGCTTCAACAACAGTCTCGTAATCAACGATTTGCTCATATACAGTCCCTCAAGCTTCTCCCACAACTTGACCGTAAACTCTTCAACACCGATGTTGAACACCACCTTGTCGTCAACGCACATTCTGATGTCGTTGGTGGCGCTCTTATCCATCTCAAGCAACTCAGAATCTTTCACCGGAGCGGGCAAAGACTCACACCCCCACAATACTCGCATTAAACCCTTCTCAATTAGCATGTCCTTGACCCAAATCTACCATAAGCGAAAATTCTCGCTGCCGTCAAACTTCTCCACTGAATATCTGGCAAACACTATATTCTTTACTGTCATAGCTGCCCTCAGCACCTCTAGGCGATCTGATTAATTCACGAATCAAATTTACGAAGGTCCCTTCAACACCGACCAACCTATCTCTGATACCACTTGTTAGGGGCCGAGGTACGACACCCACAACCACAGGTGCAGCTGTAAATGCATGATAATAACAAAAACACAAAATGCAATAACCAACAAACACGCCGATAACCACAGTCAACCACGCAGTTTTATATATATTAAAATAAAAAGCTGTACAACAATAGGAGAAATACAGGATCTGATAAAGGGCACCAGTGCACCACGGGTGGAATCAAACACCTCCACCCGCTGAGATAGAATAATACATACTGCAGTCCGTTGAGATAGAATAATACATACCTTAGTCGTCGGACAACAACCAACCCGCAGCCACCGTCGGAGAGAAACCCTGTCGAAGCCGAATGCCGTGTGCACGCCTCCAACACCAAGCCCGCACCACAACAACGCCACCAACGGTGACAACCCTCATCCTCGACAACACACTAAGAGCAGGATGGCTCCTCCTCCTCCACGGCAACACCACTACTTCGATGGGCTCCGGCGGCAACATCAAACAGGAAGGGGCGGCGGCTACATTCCTCCTCTCCCGAGATCGGGAGGCAACATCGAGCAGGAACAGGGCGGCGATTCCTCTCAGGCGACACCATGTTCGGATGGCCTCTTCCTCTCTCGTGAACAGGGAGGCGCAACAGTCGAACTGAAATGGGGTTCGGGTTCTCACAGGTGGCTCTCCCGATCGGGGTTCTAGTGCCCTAGATTTCAAATGAGATCTATAATGATAAAAAAAAACTGAACCAGATCCGGCTTGGATCCGGATACAAACTAACAACCCAACACTAACTTTATATATAAATACCCTTTGGTGAAACATTCATTTTTCCAATTTCACCCTGGTTACACATTTTTTTAATTTTCATTAGTGAATTTAATATGTTTGTATTTTAATTAATTTCAAAAAGTGAGTCATTATCTTTACTAATGGTGGAGCCTCATGTTAATTTTACTAGAACTCCAATATTTACTATGCCAGTGTGTACTAGACCAATATTTTCAGACCACGGTTGCCCTACAACATAAAATTATGATTTTGCCCCTATTTACATTGAAGATTTAATATTATTTATAATAAAGACAATATTTACTATGTCAGTGTGTACTAGACCTATATTTTCAGACCATGGTTGCCCTACAACGTAAAATTATAATTTTGCCCATATTTACATTGAAGATTTAATATTATTTGTAATAAAGACAATTTTCTTGCAAAAATTGTTCTACTTTGGGATCGAACACTTAACCAGCGATATATTGAATAAAGACTCAACCATTACATCAACTGACAAGTTGTTGTAAGGACCTAAATTATTATCTAAATGAAAAAAACTATAACTTTTATACCTAATATAAGTAAATATATTATGACATATATGATATATGTGTATTAACATATATTTATAATATCTAAATATAAGTTTGTATTAAAACTTTTATATTTTATAATATAAGCTTGGATGCGGGCGAAGAAGCCTGCCGAATGATGCAGCCCGCCAAATATTTCGCCTCACGGGGGTCCTCCCATGCACTTTCACTCGTGTGCGTGCGCGTGTGTGACTTGGATTTTCCATACCACATACTATGATTACTCTAGTTGAGCTTTATGGCCTTGAATTTGTTTTTTGGTTGTTTTGTGTTAGTTGTAGGAAAATGGAATAATGGCTATCTACCTCTTCTCATTCAATTGCTTGCATGCTACTGATAGAGCGTACCTCTTAGTTTCATGTACTTATTGTAAGCCATATAAAATTTATTATACTTTTTATGGATTTTTTCAATGAGAAGAACATATTTTAATTGAACCATGCTCCCTCATGCACTAAAGAAACGTATTATTACCTGAGGCATACAATTGCTTGAAAGCATTAGATGATCCTCTGTACTTCCCTGCATGAGCGGCTTCAGCATATAGTAGTCATGCTTGTTTGTCATTGCAACCTGTTCATTTCCAGCTTGTGTTAGCAAGGATTTGCTAAAGTAGCATGAGCAGAAAATGAATGCCAAAAAAATTGAGCTCTACTATAGCATAAATTTATCCATATGATACTGAAGGTTGGTTTTCTCGTATTGAGTTTACCTTTACACCTCTGTTACACAGAATCTGGATCACTGTGCGAACGACTTTTGATATCTTGCCTTGGAGTAAAATTTGGTGTGTACTTTGGGGAATGTTGTTGAGAATCACAGCAGCTGCCAAGCTACTCCCGTCCACTATCCTTAATTTCAACTTCGGATACTTCTGAAGGTAAATCTCACCGCTTCCATTAAGTTCTTTTGTCTGATGAAAGTAATCATGTCAGTAGTGATGGGCATTTTGCTTTATTATGAGGGTTTGAATTTTATGTTTTTGGTTTATTGAGACATGCATAAATGCACATGTATATATATATATGAGTACAAGTTTGTATCAAGTGTGTATATCTTGTTACTTTTATTTTTTACTTATCATCTGAGGCAGACTGAGGCTTTGAGGACAGTAGATAACCCAGAGAAATGTAAAAGCAGACACGCATGCAATCACTGAATGAAACTAATAATTAACTTGCCATGATACACTGTACTTGAAGGTGTCAACATGTAAGACTCCGCCGTACAATTAATTGAATACCATAAAATTAAGACTCACACAACTAACAACAATTGATTACAAATATATCTAGTAATGCTAATAAGAAATAATCGCACAGCACTGAAAGAGCCAGAAATTAAATGAAGCGAATAAATTCTGCAAATACTTGTGACATAAAGGAGCATGGGAGTGATAGTGAAGAGTAGTCAACCAGAATTACTGGAAAGGTTTTTTCCAGCTGGGGTGGGTACAATGAGTGATGGAGTAGTGAGGGGAAGACAGTGCTAGGGCTTATAGGGTTGGTCGCTCCAGGTTTGTACTAGGAAAGGGTGGAGGGGCTTGGTTTGTTGGGGAAGAGGCTTATTTGTTTTGGACTGGGCTGTGGACGTCTGTGGGGCACAAGATTAAGTGGGTAGGAGTCGAAGAGTGATTGAAGCGGTTGTTGGTAGAAGGTAGATAGCGAGATCATTTGAGAGTTATTGCATCAAAGGCTTATGATGGAGTCAGTGGCCGAAAGGAACAATTACAATGATTGGGTGGAGGAAGATAGTTGGTAGTAGTGGTGTAAGGCTTCGACTCTGAATGTGTGTGACTGAGTGTTGGATTTCTTTCTTAAGCTTCTCAATATCTCAAACCTAACATACACATGTATATAGGAGGGCATCATACAAGAGTAGAAAAGGTAATATAAAAATGTACGTTCTAACACTCCCCCTTAAGTTGGGCTGGTAATATTTTTCATGGTCAACTTGCCAATAATTTTCCCAAAAGCTTTTCTACTCAGACCCTTGGTGAGAACATCAACAAGTTGTACTTTAGAGGGAACAAACATGGTACAAATGGTTCCATTCTCAATGTTTTCCTTAATAAAATGACAGTCAACTTCAATATATTTAGTTTGATCGTGTTGAACTGTATTCTATATGATGTTAATGGCGGTCTTATTGTCACAAAATATTTTGAGTGGCCCCTTCACACTTTGCGCTATGTCACTCATCAAAGAGCGAAGCCATAGCCCTTTACAGATCATGTGAGTCATAGCCCGAAACTCAGTTTCAACACTAAATCAAGCAACGACCTATTATTTCTTACTCCTCCATGTGACTAGGTTCCCACTAATCATAGTTCAGTACCCTGAGGTAGAACGCATGCCCTCAGTAGATCCATCCCAATCTACATCAGTATACACTTCTATCCTTAACTCAGTGTGTGGGGTGTACAACATGCCCCTTCTAGGTGAGCCATTTAGATATCTCAGGATCCTATGAGTTGCATCAATATGTCTAGTCCGCGGAGAGTGCATGAATTAGCTCACCACTCGAACAACATATGTAATATCAGATCGGTTGTGTGACAGGTAGATAAGATGCCTCACCAATCTCTGATATCCATAATGTCTTCGATAGTTTCCCCTCGTCCCTTCCAAGTTCATGATTTGTTTTGATAGGTGTATCAATAGGTCTGCACCCAGTCATTTCACTTTGTTCAAGGAGGTGAAGCACATACTTCCTTTGGGCGATGAAAATCCCCTGCTTGGATTTTGTCACTTCGATACCTAAGAAATATTCTAGATTTCCAAGGTCTTTAACCTCAAATTCCGCAGCAAGTTTTTGTTTCAAGATTTGTCTTTCTTCTGTGTCATCACCTATAATTATTATGATATCAACATATACTATGAGAATAGTAACTTCCCCCTGTGTTTTACAAACAGAATATGATCATCATGGCTTTGTTTATAACAAAAAGAAACCATAGCTCTATAATGCACAAACCACACCCATGGTGATTGCTTTAATCCGTAAGGACTTTCTTTAACCCGCAGACTTTGCCTTCCGATCTTTTAGGAGCGAAACCGTGTGGTAGAGACATACTTTCTCCTCCAGATCACCATGAAGGACAACATTTTATTCATCTAATTGGTTGAGGTCTCATCCTTTCAGGATGTGGGAATAGTAAACAAGTCTAGTGAAGACACACATACTTTATATGGAGGGGTGAAAGAGCATATGAAACATAATGGAATATGAGATGTTGGTTACAAGATCTAGTACCTTTTCTGAGAGCAATAGGACGGTATGCAGACCCTGTAGGCAGTTCCGGTGATGACACAGTAATCGTGGGTTGTGCTTGTGTGTGTCCTCTTGAGTATAAACTTGTAACTGTTTCGGTAGCGGCGGGTAACTAGTCTCCCCTAGACCATGGATCCTTGGGAGGATTCAGGAGTTTATAGGTGGGAGGAATAGGCACGAAAAGAGTAAGGAAACTCACTTCATTATCTAGTAGAGACTTCCTCTGAAGAGAGGTCTCATAGTAAGGATGAGATTAACAAAAGGTGACATCCATAGTAATTAAAGTTTTCTGCGTAAGAGGGTTGAAGCACTTGTAGCCTTTTTGGGTGGTAGAATATCCATTAAAGACACACTTGATGATATGAGGATCTAGCTTGAAGCAGTGAAGGGAATAAATCCAGACAAAGCAAAGACACCCGAATATCTGGGGTGAAAGAAGGGTGGTAGAGATGTTGAGAGTAGCAAGAGGATATTTATTCCCCAAAATGGGGGCAATAGCGAGAACTGCATCGCCCCAATACTTTCATGACATATGCATAGTGAGGAGCAGACACTGAGCAACTACTAAGAGGTGACATCTTTTCTTCTCTGCAACACAATTTTGGGCAAATGAATACACACAAGACATTTAGTGGATGATGACTTGATTTCCAAAATGTTCCTTGAAGGAGGAGTCAACATATTCACGCCCATTATTATTACGAAAAACTTTGATTGAGGCACCAAACTGATTTGCTATCCCTAAACTTACATACCATCTAATGATTTTTTTTAAAACAGGAAACACGACATTCTTTTTGTTTCATCAAGTAAATCCTACGCAGTGCGAGAATAACAATTGATAAAAATAACAAATTATGGAAATCCAGTAAGAGAAGACTTTACACGGACCTCAAACATCAGTATGAATAGTATGAAAATGCAAAGAAATAGGTAAAGAGATGAGTAAAAGAAGTATGGCGGTGTAACCGGTGTTTCGTCTGTTCACACACATCACAAACAAAAGTTTTAAGCAACAAAGATGGAGTAGAAGAAACTAATTGTTTCATAACAGAAAGTGATGGATGTCCTATAAAACAGTGCCAAGAATAAGCAATAGATGTCCAGGACGAGTGTAAGGCACAAGCTACAAGAGTCAATTACTGTTCTTGTCTTCAGGTCCTGAAAAATAATGGGATGAAAAGAAATCCACTGAGTAATTCATGAAGTTTGTTATGTGTCTAATGGACGATAAATTGCGAGTAAAACTAGGTACATGGAGAATGGAGGTAAGAGTAAGTGCAGATCAAGGAATGGATCCCTTTACCGCAATGGAGGAGAGGGAGTCGTCAACAATGCTGTTTTTTGCCTCTAAAAAGGGGGAGTAGGAAAACCTAATCAGGAGCCGGTCATGTGATCAGTGGTTCCAGAGCCAATGATCCATTCTAGAAGGATGAGTTGTGGCAAAGTGAGCATCTGGCATACCTAAATGAGCATAGGATGATGAGGTGGGCACATACTCAGTGGAGATACCCTGCATCAAGAGGAGAAGAGTTTGCATCTCTTCCGCAGAGAAGGAGCCATGGACAGCAGAAGCATTAGAAACTTGCCTGGAGCTCTCTTCAACAATGTCAAGAAGGGTGCAGAGCTAGTAGTCCTTCCCTGTGATCTACCATTGCCACTGTCGCGGACACCCTTTGAAGTCGGACCACCTTTCTGATATGAGAATCCATGAAGTTTGAAGCAAGTATTACGAGCCTGGCGTGGCTTTTCACAGTAATCACAAACTAGGTGATCTTTGTCGGGCGGCTTGGGTCGAGCGTCCCGTGGAATGTGAAGGCTAGATCTATCGTGAGTAGCGGCAAGGGTAGAACCAGCAGAAGCCATATCAGAGTGTCATGCATGTCGTCGGTTAAACTCCTATTGGACGATGCTAAAGCTTTCAGCGAGATTGACAGTTGTGATCGACCAAGGATGTGAATAACAATCTGCTCGAAATCATTGTGAAGACCATATAGAAACTCAAACATTTGATTGTGTCCCTCCTGAGTCCAAACAAGAAGCACATCTAGGTTGTATATCATGATCAATGGATCAAAATGATCATTTCCTGGTACAGCTGTGCTAACTCCAGGTAATTGACGGAAGGAGAGCGGTCCCCTGTTGAAGCAGACTAATTTTGCGACAAAGCAGGAAAATTTGTGTTGCATTACCTTCCATGAGTAAATGGACTCAATACACTTTGAAATGTCTGCATATGTGTCGAGGAATAGATAGTTGCGGTTTGTAGTCTCTTGCATTAAGTTAATGAGTCAGGACATAATCAAGGACTTCTCTGCTTTCCATTGAGGCCAACCTAGGGAATCCGGCGATGGCGCATAAGTGGTCCCAACGACCTATCCAAACAAGTACCGACTTTTGAGTGCAAGACTGACCGGCTAAGACCATAAAAGATAATTTGTTTCTGTTAGAAACCACGGTGGGGCCCATTTGAGGGGGGCACGTGACATCCAGATCCGTGGCCGACTGCAGTCGTGGCAGAGCATCCCCAACCAAATCACCCTGGATGAATTTAACCGGGGTAGGTTGTTGGGAGCCGGGATCGAACCCGGGACCTCCAGGCTAGATCTATCGTGGGAGCCGGGATCGAGCCTGATAAAGGGGAGGTCCCGGGTTCGATCCCGGCTCCCAACAACCTACCCCGGTTAAATTCATCCTGGGTGATTTTGTTGGGGATGCTCTGCCACGACTGCAGTCGGCCACGGATCTGGATGTCACGTGCCCCCCTCAAATGGGCCCCACTGTGGTTTCTAACAGTTTCATTCAAACGGATGGTAGTACTTTGAAGGGTTGTCTAAATATTCTGATCAGGAATCCGCCGGGTTATGCCGGTAAGAGAATAAGATACACGTGGAGGGATTAACGATGGTGTAGGGTGAGGTTCTTCAACCTTCGACAACCTCAATAGAAATGAGCTTGTCAGAAGGAAGAAAGAAAAGTGAAGATAAAAGGAATTTTTGGCCAAGAAGGCAAACCCTAGATCCATAGTGTCAAGGGAAAAATGTCATGAGATTAAGGCGAGACCTAGAAGGGATACATAGGAGCTAAAGAGAGGTTATTTGATTAGTTCAGAAATATTGGGAGATGGAAAGATGAGGAAAACAACAAGCTATAGGATTACTTTTAGAAATGCAAGAGCAAACAGCACCTCCACGGTACGGCCGGATACAACCAACTTAAGGACCGAATCCTGAACAGGTGAACAATCGACAGAGGGAACTCTCCTTCCTGCCGCCACACACAACAAGACACCAAAAAACATAAAAGATAAACCCTACTACTCTGCCTTATATCCTGGCAGTACATGACCAAAATAACCCCCCCTAATACAAATATTACAACTCCCACGAGACAAGCTTTCTGCCAACAATTCGGCACGCATCAACCACCCCCTCCTCCACGCCATCCTTGTCCTCAAGGATGGAAATGCAGAAAGCGTTGTTGTAGTGTCCATAGATCCTCCCAAGTTGCTTCTTCCTCCGAGCCTTGTGACCATTGCACTAACAACTGAGTGATCACCCTTCCATCCCGGGGTACAATACGACGTTGCAAAACCGCCATTGGTTCAATCATTAAATTGCCTTTGCTATTCACTGCTATCGGCAACGCGGTGCAATGTGTGGGTGGTTCTTCATGGTGTTCCCGTAGCTGCGAAATGTGAAATGTGTGATGTATTTTTGCCTCCGTCGGGAGATCTAGTCGGTAGGCCCCCGGTCCTACTCGCTCCACCACTTGGAACGGACCGAAGTATTTAGGTGCTAGCTTGTGACAACCTCTAGGATGGATGGAGGTTTGCTGATACAGCTGCAATCGAACATACGCCCACGAGCCTAGCTCCAATGTTCGCTCTCGCCGCTTCTTGTCCGTCATCACTCGCATTCGGTTTTGGGCTTCCGGAAGATTGGTCTTCAAAAGGGTGATGACCCGTTCTCTTGCCGCTAGGGAACGATCCACTTCTTCGACTTCCGCCAGTCCGGGGCTATATGTTGTATGTGTCGGAGGAGCTTGCCCGTACACCACCTCGTACGGTGACATTTTGATAGCACTTTGGTACGAAGTGTTGTACCACCACTCTGCTAGGGGCAGCCAACACGCCCATTTTTTGGTTTCTCAAAGCACATACACCTTATGTAACTCTCCAAACACTGGTTCACTATCTCTGTTTGGACGTCCGATTGGGGGTGGTATGTGGTGGACAGGTTCAATTTGACTTGGAAAACTCGAAATAGCTCTTTCCATAGTTGGCTCACGAAGATGGTGTCTCGGTCGCTGACAATGGACTCCGGCATGCCATGTAGGCGGACCACGGAGTCTAAGAAGACTTGTGCCACAATCTCCGCCGTGTACGGATGGGATATAGCCATGAAGTGTGCCTGTTTACTAAGCTGATCCATGACCACCAAAATCATCGTCTTGCCTTCACTTTTTGGAAGTCCTTCCACGAAATTAAGGGAGATATCTTGCCAAATTCTAGCCGGTATTGGGAGGGGTTGGAGCAGCCCCATTGTTTTTCGGATATCCGGTTTGCACTGTTGGCAAACTACACACTTTTGTACATACTCATAAACATCCACCTTCATTTTTTTTCCAAAAGAACATCTTCCATAGTCGATGGTATGTCGATGTGATACCTGAGTGCCCACCCCATGCACTGTCGTGGTACATTTGCAAATTGCAACAACTTAGATCTGATCGCAGCATCATTTCCGACCACCAACCCCCCCCCCCTCCTCTTCAACAACCCTCTCTCCCACTGGTATTTTGGCTTGTTATTGCTGTCCACTGTTTTTTGATGTATTATCTCCTGGATGGTGGGGTCTTTAAGCCATGATTATTTGAGCTGCTTCAAGAAATCTGAGGTAACGGTGACGAAGGCACTCAGCTCTGCCTCTTCCTGTCCCTCCCACCGGGATAGCACGTCGGCGCACGTATTTTCCTTCCCCTCTTTGTATTGGATCGTGTAGTCATAACCTAATAGTTTGGCAAAATATTTTTGCTGTGTCGGTGTCGCTAACTTCTGATTCAAAAGGAACTTCAAATTTTGTTGATCTGTCTGTATGGTGAAAGGTCCCGTGAGCAAGTAATGACGCTATTGTTGCACGGCCAATACCACCGCCAATAACTCATTTTCATAGGTTGAGAGAGCATGGAGTTTTTCTTGCCCAGCGTCTTGTTGAAAGAGGCAATCGGCCTCCCTCCTTGCAGCAAAACAACCCCCACTCCATTCTCCGATGCGTCCAACTCGACCACAAATGGCCGTGTGAAGTCCGGCAAGCACAAGACCGGTGGTTGAGACACCGCCCGCTTGAAATGGCAGAAAGCCTGATCCGCTCCATCGGTCCATTGTAGGCGGGCTGTTTTGAGTAGTGTCGGGAGCGGTCTGACGATGCCCCCATATCCTTGAATGAACCTCAGGTAGTAACCGGTGAGGCCTAAGAATCCACGAACGTGCTTCACGGTTTTAGGTGTTGGCCACTCCAGCATGGCTCGAATCTTCTCCGGATCGGTTGCTACGCCCTCCTTTGAGATGATGTGGCCCAAGTAATGCACTTTGCTTCTTCCAAAACAACATTTGCTTCTCTTTAAGAACATACTTTGTTGTCGTAATGTCTCGAAGGTGAATTTTAGGTGCTCCAAGTGTTCCTGCCATGTTTTACTGAAGATCAATATGTCATCAAAAAAACTAATATGAACCTTCGAAGTTGCTCATGGAAGATCTTGTTCATCAGGCTTTGAAACGTTGATGGTGCGTTAGTCAAGCTAAAGGGCATGACCGGAAATTCGTAGTGGCCATGGTGTGTCCGAAATGCCGTTTTGTAAATGGCCTCGTCCGCCATCCGTACTTGATGGTAACCCGCTCGCATATCTAGCTTGGAGAAAAAAAGTTGCTCAATGGAGTTCGTCGATGAGCTCCTCAATGATTGGAATCGGAAACTTGTCCTTGATGGTTTGCAAATTTAGTTGGCACTAGTCAATGCACATTCTCCACGTTCTGTCACCCTTCTTCACAAGCATCACCGGAGATGCATAGGGACTACAACTCAGCCGTACTATTCCGGTTTCTAACATTTCTTTGACCAACTTCTTAATTGCATCTTTTTGTAGCGGCGGGTAGCGATAGGGTCGCAAATTAATTTCATCGTGTCCTCCCTTAAGAGGGATCCGGTGTTCATGCTCGCGGTGAGGAGGTAGGCCTACGGGTTCCTGAAATAAATCCTGGAAAGCGGTGAGTAACTCCCGTAGATGAGCCTCTTCTTGTGGTGACACACTTCCGAACTCTTCTAGGCAACTAACTCCACTGTGTGGGATGCTGTAATTGTTTTCACCGCCCCCTTGTCTACCGTCTGTTAAGGTGGATAGAGTCTCCACTTGACAAATAGAAAGCATGTCTAAGTGTCCTCCTCCCTTGACCACCATTTTTTCCAAACTTTGTTGTTGCATCCAAGTGCCCCCCGTTGTTTTGGATCCACACAAAGAGTTCTTCCGACCTTGGCTAGTGAAATCCATGCAGAGATTGTCAAAGTCCCATTGGATCACGCCTAGTGTGTCAACCATTGGATCTCAAGCACCACTTCACAGCCGCCTAATGGAAGCACCAACATGTCCGTCGTGAAAAACACTCCTTGCATTCGTCATTTAAACCCCACTACTTTGTTGGAACTAGACACTCGTCTCCCATCCGCAATGGCCACTTGAAACGGAGGTATCAGTGTCACTTCATTGTAATCGGTGAGTTGCTTCCTCATCGACGAAGTTGTGGCTAC
The DNA here is from genome assembly GCA_039583875.1 of Platanthera guangdongensis. Lineage (NCBI taxonomy): Eukaryota > Viridiplantae > Streptophyta > Magnoliopsida > Asparagales > Orchidaceae > Platanthera > Platanthera guangdongensis. Next base: position 148,716,855 of record CM077149.1, read on the forward strand.
TTCCCGAGTCAATCAACACTTGAATGGCATGCCCGTGATAGGAGGCCGTTACTTTCATGGTATGGTATTGTGTAATGCCCATCAACGCAAGACCGATAGATGCGGCATTGTGTCCCCTTCTTCGTTGTCTTGGCCCTCAAACCCGTCGGCCTCCGTATATTCAGTCGGTGGTTCTTCCTCATCCTCAACCATTTCGAGAGCAAAGGACTTTCCTTTTGCTCCGCAATTGTGGTCCGGTGTGTACTTGCTATCGCACCAAAAACAGAGTCCCTTGGTGCGTTTCTCGTCAAGCTCCTTCGAAGTCAAGCGGCGATTTCCGCTATGAGACCGGTTGGGTGTATATGCCGGAGTATACGCGGTTGTCCGGTGTTGGAAGGTTTTGGGCGTTGAAGTACGTTGATCCACCGTCACACTCGATTCTACCAAGCTGGAGTAATTCTGGCGAGTTGAGGATGTCGTTCGGTGTTCTTCCATACGAGCTAAGGCAAAGACGTTTTGTAACATCTTGGGTTGAAACATACGGACGGCATATCCAATTTCATCTCAAAGTCCGGCCAAGCAAAAACTGATGGCGTATTCCTCCGAAATGTTCACCCGGTGTAACAAGATGTCAAACTCATCTAGGAATGCTTGGACAGTGCCCTTTTGTCTCAGGTTTTTCAGTTCCGCCATTGGATCGTCAAAAAGGGCGGATCCGAAGTGCTTTGCCAACGCTTGTGTGTACTCCTCCCATGTAGGCCAGTGGTGCGCGAGGCGCGATTTCATGTAAGCTTGGTGCCAGTACAATGCCTTGCCCTCCACATGTGCGGAAGCAAGCTTGACCTTCAAATCTTTGGGTGTGTTGTCCAGTTCGAAAAACTGTTCCTCCTTGCAGATCCATTCTTGCAAATCATCACCATAGAAGTGAGGAAACACCACCCGAGCGAGCCTTGTTGTGGGGTGAGTGTCGCTGGCGGTGTATTGGGAGGATCGGCCCTCTAGGTTGGAGCCACGAGCCCCGGAATCGCCCGCCCTGTCTTGCCGACCGGCGGACATGCCGGCGAGCATCTCGCATAATGCCTCCAGCATTTTGCCCTGTTGATCTGAGTGGTCTGTGAGCAATTTGAGAGCCTGAGCCATCAGCACCTGGTCTTGCCTGATGAGATCGAGCTCGGTGGCTGGTTCCTTGTCCGACCGGCATCTTCTCCTACCCGTCCCACGCCTCTGATATGAGATGATAAGTTCCGAAATATTGGGAGATGGAAAGATGAGGAAAACAACAAGCTATAGGATTACTTTTAGAAATGCAAGAGCAAACAACACCTCCACGGTACCGCCGGATACAACCACCTTAAGGACCGAATCCTGAACAAGTGAACAATCGACAGGGGGAACTCTCCTTCCTGCCGCCATACACAACAAGACACCAAAAAGCATAAAAGATAAACCTTACTACTCTGACTTATATCTTGGAAATACATGACCAAAATAACCCCTCTTAATACAAATATTACAACTCCCCCCACAAGCTTCCTGCCAACAATTCGGCACGCATCATTATTCCTAAAGAAATGGGGGCAAAACATTGCCGGAATAGGCCATCGGAGTTGTACGCGCACAGTCGGAACCGTTCGACTATGTAGGTTCACGGGCATTCCAACTCGGCGGGAGAGACTTCTCTGGTGAGTGTAAGGGTGGAAGCAAGTCGCGGGAGGTGTCGCTGGACCGCTGGCAGGAGTCAACGACTGTATTTGGTTGTGGGATCCTTGCCTGGGTTCGTTCGGGAGAGTCTGGGAGACGCGGAGACATAGGAATGCTAGGTTGGGAGTCGCTTCTAATGTGCATTCTCAACGTGATGCTGATGATCTCATCAATCCTCCCGGGATTGGAAGCATTCATGTCCAATGAATGCAAATTGTGATGATCCCAACACAAGTCAGGATAGATTCAATGTAGCCTTTCAGACACCACTCTAAGTATCAATAGTGAATGATCATCCTCTCTAATGTAGAAGAGAATGTGTTGCAGGTGTATTTGTTGTCATTTTGATCTTGTGAACTACTCCAGATGTCGATGAACACACAAAAGGTGTAAGCTACGGCTGAAGAGGAGGTTGAAGCACGGGTGAGGGTGTGGTTGAGACTGTAATGGGTTGTGAGGCTAAGGGTCTCAATAATTAGGTGGCTTATCAACTAGACTACATCATCTACATCAAATACAAGATGAATACTCTTACTATTAGGGATGTTAAGCTCACTCACAGGCTTGTGTAAGAACAGATTCACATAGATCTCAAATTCATAAAAGTTCCCTTGGGAACCGGCTTGATCTGAGTGTGAATCTTTACTTGATTTGTTTCTTTGAACCTATCTTCTCTCTTGATTATCCTCAATTGTTTTAATGTTTCATTTAATATCATTATACATTGAAATATGTCATACATGTGATGCAAGTGATGCAAATGATGCAAATAGTGAGTAACTTCATGAACTCACCGGGATACAGCTCTGTCATGTGCTAAGAATCTCTCATAGGGGATTTCATCATTGGGAGGCTCACCATGCAGTGTATAAAATATTCGTTAAGTGGGCGAGTACATCCAACTTGTACAACCCTGTATTTGGCAAGTGCCCCCCCCCCCCATATGGGGTCAGGACCCGAAAGGGTCGTCCAGGTCATTTTGGGATAAGCGAGCCAAGTGGGGCAGGTGGTTGGGTCTCACCCCAGCTCGCGCGTAGCATAGGCGGAAGGCTAGCAGGGGGGCGAGTGTGGTGTTTTGGCCTGCACTCGCCCCGGAGTCAAGGTTGGTGGTGAGTGCGAGTCTCCTTGAGCACTCGCCGCCCAACAGTTTTCCTCTAGAAGAAGCCCAACTAGGTCTGCTAGTAGGCTCTCCAAACAATGAAGTTTCGTTATTGACAGACCACTTTGGGTTGTGTATAGTAAAGACAAAAGGCGAGATTCAGCTATTTGCAGGCCAGACTTGAAAACTATAAATAGACTCTTAAGGCCACCTTTGGAGAGGATCCTGTTTTCTTTGTCTTCTTCCTCCTCTGGTAGGCTTTGGTTGCCTTTTAGTGCTCTCCAAGGTGCCCAGTTCAGCTTTGATTAGGGAGGGGAAACTCTCTTCGATCTTTCGGGTGTGTTGCGGGATCTCCTCGCTGCAGCTCAGGGTCTGTTCCATAGTTTCAAGTCACCGGCCAAGCGCTCTTGCTCCGGAGAAGTAGGTGCGAGCTACCCCCTTTGGGTCCGAACTCTTTTTGGGGCCAGTTTTTAGTTTAAACATTTTTGGTACGGTGAGCGTGTACCGTAGACTGCACAGGAAAATCTTGAGTTAAGCCCCATGGATGGAGGTGAAGGAGGAGCGGACCAGGGCAACCTGCTACCTCCGACGGGATGGGTCACAGTTGGGATGTTCGAGGATTTCAAGAGGGAGGTCTTGCAGACCTTACATCACGCATTCGCTGCGAGAGGTGAGTGTTTGACGCCTTCTATCCCAGTGGTCGCATCCCAACTGTTAGGCGAGAACGCCCATGTTAGCGGCCTGGGAAGGAAGTGGTAGTTGAGGGAGAGAGCGAGATCTCGTCGGGGGAGAGCTCTTCCCCAGCCCGACGAGTGCTGGAAGGTCAAGTGAACTGACAACGTGAGACCAACCGACTTGCCCCGCAGGGGGAGGAAGCCCCTTTAGCGAGCTGATCGTCTCGGCCCCAGTTCCGGAGGGGTTCCGGGAGGCAGAGATCTACTACACTGGCAGAGATGACCCAGTTCAACACGCCCAGTGGTTCGAAGATGCAGTTTCCATTAGGCAGATGTCGGACGCCTTCAAGTATCGACTTTTCACCATCACTTTCAAGGAAAAGACAAGGGATTTGTTCCACCAGCTTTCCTTCAGTTCGATCTATTATTTCGAGAACCTGCGTCGAGGCTTCCTGTTGAGATTCTCGACGTCCAAGAAAAGGAAGAAGGGAGTGGAGTTCTTGTTCACGATAAAGCAGGGGGCGGAGGAAACTTTGGGAAGTTATGTGGATCGGTTCCAGTAGGAGGTTTTCCTGGTCCAAGAGGTACCAGAGTACACCCTGATGCTAGTCTTCACGCTTGGGCTTCGTCAGAGAATTTTTGGTAAGGAACTAAAACGAGAGCCTCCTCTATCCTTCGAGGAATTGATGGAGAGGGAGACAAAGGAAATAGAGGGAGAGTCGGCTAACCCGACATTCGCCAAAATGTTGGCTAGGTTAGTATGGATGAGGTGAGAGAGCAGGGGGGAAGCAAGTAACAGGAGGTGAGGAGGAGAGACGAGCCCAGATGGCAAGGATTCCAGGGACATCAGCAGGGATGGGGTCATCAGGAACCAAACAACCGGCTGGCCTGGAGGCCGTAAGGAGGGCCCATACAGGGCCAGGGAAGAGGATATCAGGGAGGAGGAAACTTTCATGGAGGGCAAGGGTGGTTCAACCCCCAGGGATGGAGGCCAGTCCAGAGGCCCCTCTTACCTCCTCCCCAGCAGGCAATGACTATCAGAAGAGGAAAAGGAAGAGCAAGAGGGAGAGGGAACAAAAGAGAAGTTCTGGTAGAGGGAGAAGGAGGCGGAGTGGCGTTGCCGTATTGTGACTACCATCAGGAGGAAGGTCATGCAACGGCCACCAGCCCGAAGTTCTTGGAAGGATGGTGTAACAACCCATTTTTTTAACATATATAATAATAATTATATTAAAATAAAACCTAATCTAATTCCTACCTAACCCCCCCCCCCCCCTCTTATATTAAACCTAACCGAGCCAACCCCGATTTCTGCAAACCTCCCGTTTACGCAAACTCGTCATCCGCTCGGCCGCCCTCCCCGATCCCGACTTCTGTCCCGTCTCCTGGCGCCGATGTCGTCGCCTCCGCCTGTATCTCCCCAAGCCATCAGCAGCAGCCCTCCCCATCTTCGTCTTGACCGAGATTTGTGGGAGATAACATCTAGGGTTTTCTCCTTCCGCTTCCGTGCCGATTCCGTCTCCTGCTTCCCCTGTCGTGGCCGCCGACTGCTTCCCCTCTTCCTGTGGTCGGCCTCTCTTCCTCCTGTCATGGCTGACTGCTTCAGCTCTTTCCTTGCAAGGGCCGACAGCCTCTGCTCCTTCTCCCTCAGGCCGACGACAGCGATCTTCCCCCTTGCTTTGGTAGACAGCCACCTACTTTCTCCTAAGGGGCAGCAACTTCAGATCTCTCTTGCAAAAATTGAACTTAATTGTTTTGTCTAATCTCATGTTTATATGAATCAACCTTTGATAGTTTGTTTTGTCAGTTACATTTAGACATTGAATCATTTATTAGACTTGTTCCTAGTTTGAGGTTCACGCGATAAAATTAGCACGAGTCGTGAATATAAATAATGATATTTGAGTAATTGGGAGACAAGTTAGTGAATGATAGTTAATTAGATATTCAATTTGAGGATTTGCATTTTTGTTTGATGAATAAATTGAAGATAGTAAGCTTGAGTACGAACATTAATAGATTTGAATGATCATTGTTAAGACTCCTGGTTAGGGATTTAAAAATGGTTGAGTTATGTCACGTTCGTACCGTACACACTTTTGAATTGGAAAAAGTCACATTTGTAACGAATTATGGATAACAAATATATGTTTGATGATTCAATATCATGCTCGGTAGTGAACGCGTGTTTTTCTTGGAAGATAACTGTGCCCTAGAAACTGTTAACCGAGGCGAATTTTTGACATCTCTGATCCAATACACTTCAACTTACCTTTGTTTTTTACTCGAAAAATTTTCCGATTTCTGATGTTTGTCTGGTTTCTGGTGTCTGTCTGATTGTAAGACCCGAGTAAAAACTTATTTCCAATCTTTCGCGTTGACGTGAATCTGTATCACGATCTGAAGTTTCCTCTCATAATATTGTCATAAAATAATATGATAAATAATCTCGTATGAAACATGAAAACAAATCTGTGGTTGTAAGTGAATCCTTGAACTATAGCGTCTAACTGGGCATCTGTCTGTTGGCATGGTCACGGCAAGCAGGATTACTTTTCCGATAAGACTTGCACTCAGATCTGATCGTGAGCCATGTGCGTCCGCTATAACACCTACACCCTTCATCGATCACAACTTACAACCTATTACATGAATAATTTTAGGCTATTCTCCGAATTAGTCTAATAAACTAACTTGATCTGTTTAGCTTTTTGTTTGTTTGTCCCGGATAGTTTTGCTTCATGAGAATCTGGTACTCATACTTTTTTTGCTTCTATTACTGTTCTGTACTTTACCTTGCTCATTCTGTTTATTTTAATGTTCTGAGGCTTTTGCTTTGTGTTTTGGAATTGCCTTAGCTTTCGTGTCAGCGCCGCCAGGTCCCCGAGCCCGGTCTGCTTCAAGTTTCAGGTTCTTTGTTTACCTTTTTTTTCTGTCAATTAATTTTTTTATGTAATAATTGCAATCAGGCATTTTCTCTGGTATCGTGGACAACTGCTAGGCTACTTAAATATTTATGTACTAGAATCAAAAAATTAACGTATGCGCACCCTCTGTTGAATCATAACCGCATGAGAACTATTGTAGTAGTCTGTAAAACATGAATTTTACAAAATATATGTGCATCAAATCTCTTTTCACTGATGAATTTAAAAGCTTCCGCATATAAATCAAGCTATTTTACTCTTTAGTAACTATTTTAAAACTATTATCAGCTTCTCTGCTTCCGCCTTAGCAGACATGACTTTCTTTCCGCCCATGTCTGTGACATCACGACTTGTCCTAAAGTGCACTCTGATTTTTGTCGAGACGGGTCGTGACAGATGGCGAGAGGCCCAGTGCAACAATAGCAGCAGCAGGTGCGGATCGAGAAAGTCGTAGCAGGAGCAGGAGAGGAGGATAGGTGTGAAGATTGGGCCGACGTGGGGACCCAATGGGGGATCGGGGTGATCCATGAGGGAGTGGGGATCGAGGCCACCCGAAGGGGAGCTTCCAAACGATGTTCGAAAGGAATGTCGCTTCGACCTCCTAGACCCCGCCCCCGGAGGAGAAGATTACTTTTTCAACGAAAGACAAGTCAGAGTATGAGGACCCGTTCTGTGACGCCTTGGTGATCCAGACTGCTATAAAAAACTTCACGGTCTCCCGGATCCTGGTCGACAACGGGAGCTCGGTGAACGTCATTTTCAAAAAGGCATTCGATGAGATGAAGGTGGAAGCGCAGAGGGTTCTGGCTTTGGATGGGCCGCTCTTTGGGTTTTTCGAAGAGAGGAAGGAGGTAGAGGGTGGAGTTGGACTACATGTGACGTTGGGGGGTACGTCGAGGAACTGCAGGTTCGTCATTGTTGACGCGCCAAGCAGTTACAATGTTATCTTTTGGGCGTCCCCTCATCAGCGCTTTCCGCTGCGTCCCTTCATCATTCCATCAGTGCTTGAAGTTCAATAGTGGAGGAGTTCAGGTCCGGATCCGGGGAGACCCGAGGGTGGCGAGGCAGTGTTATGTCATAGCCGTCAACACTATCTCTTAGATGGCGGAAGCTGAGGAAGTGGAGAGGGTGATGGAAGAGCAAGTAAGGTTGGGGGAAGTGATGGGAGTAGAGGTGGAAGTGGAGGAAGAAGAGATCCTTGCCCTAGGTGAGGGGATGGAGAGTGAGCAGGGGGAGCAATCTCAATTGGAGGTGGCAGAGGAGGTAGTGGACATGGAGGTTCTTGCTCAGGAGGGGAGGATGAAGAAGGTGAAGATCAGCAGACGTTTGAACTTGGAAGACCAGAAAAGGGTCCTGGGGTGCGTCCAAAGGAACATGGACGTCTTTGCGTAGAGCGCCGCCGACATGCCAGACATCGATGTGAATGTGGCGTGCCATCGCCTCAACCTCGACTCGGGGACCCGTCCCATCCGCCAAAAGAGGACCATCACCAACAAGCTGGAGGAGTCTATCCGGAAGGAGGTGGAGAAGCTGTTGAAAGCAGGTTTTGTATCAGTGATCCAGTATCCGGGTTGGGTCTTCAATGTGGTAATGGTAAAGAAGGGGGATGGTAGATGGAGGATGTGCGTCGACTTGTCTCTTCTCAATAAAGTGTCTCCTAAATATAGTTACCCTTTGCCTAAAATCGATGCGCTGGTAGACTCAGCCGTCGGTTTTTCTGTGATGAGTTTTTTGGATGCCTTTTCAGGTTATCATCAGATCATGATGCATTCGCCGGACGTTAAAGATGTCTCTTTCATCACGAGAGGTTGTTACTATTACAAGATGCCCTTCGGGCTAAGGAATGCAGGGGCGACATACCAAAGGATGATAGATCGAGTCTTCCGGGAGCATAGGGGAAGGAACTTGGAGGTATATATGGATGATCTGATGGTAAAGATCAAGGACGTGAGCTCTCACCTCAGGGATATGGAGGAAACATTTGCCACTCTGCGGAAGTTCAAGATGAGGTTGAATCCACAGAAGTGCGTTTTCAGATCCAGCAGGGGGAACTTCTTGGGCCATATCCTTACCCTCGCGGGAATGGAGCTCAACCCCTACAGGGTGAGGGCGATACTGGAGTTGATGTTGCCCCAGAATGCCAAGGAGGTTCAGCGTCTGACGAAAAAGCTTGCAGGATTGAGCAGGTTCCTCTCTCGGGCAGAAGAAAAAAGCTCCCCTTTCTTGAAAGTGTTGCAGGACAATCAGAAGTTTGAGTGGCCAAAAGAGTGCGAGGAGGCTTTCCAAGCTCTGAAGGATCAACTCGCCAAGGCCCCACTACTTCAGGGGCCGAAGGAGGGGGGAGATTTAACTCTGCATCTCAGGGTGGGTACAAAGGCTGTGAGCTCCGTCCTGGTCCGAGAAGAAGAAAAAAAAGCAACTGTCAATCTATTATGTTACCAGGGTCCTGAAGAAGACGGAATCCCGGTACTCGATCCTGGAGAAGCTGACAATCACACTGGTCATTTCAGCCAAAAAGCTAAGGCCTTACTTTCAAACACACTCGATCCGCGTGGTGACCGACCACCCTCTACCTAACATCTTGGAGGAAGTGGAGCACTCGGGAAGGCTTGCAAAGTGGTCAGTGGAGCTGAGCGAATTCAACATTTCGTTTGTCCCCCGCCTGTTGGTGAAGGCCCATACGGTGACGGATTTCATAGCAGACTATGTGGTCGGGGTGGAGGAGTCAGGATCTTCTCAGCGGGTCGCCTGGAAGATACTGGTAGACGGAGCTTCGGGGAGGCACTCCCTGGGAGGGGGAGTGATACTAGAGAGCCCCCAGGGGACAAAGATAGGACAAGATGTGGAGGTGCTAACTGACTCGATGATGGTGGCTTCCCAGATCGGGGGGGGGGGAGAGTTTGAGGCAATGGAGTACACACTTCAGCGATATTTAGTAAAGGTGAAGGGGCTCATCGGGATGTTTCGAACGTTCTCCATTCGATATGTGACGCGGGAAGAGAGTTCTCTCGCTGACCGATTAGTCAAGTTCGGACCCCGGGCAAGGGGAACCGTAGCAGATTTGTTCCGCCCATCCATTGAAGAAGGGGAGTTGATGGAGATAGATCGGCACCCTTCATGGATAAACCCCTTCATGACTTTCTTGGCCACGAGTAAATTTCCGGAGGAGGTCCAAGATAAAAAGAGTTTCTAACATAAGTCAGCATATTACCTATTACAAGAGGGGGATCTGTATCGAAAGACCCTCTCGAGACTTTTGATGTGATGTGTGTCGGAAGAGGAGGTCCCAAAGATTTTGGAGGAGATACACTCCGGAGAGTTAGACAGTCATTCCGGGAGTAGAACCATGGAAGGGAGGATATTACGGAAGGAGTACTTCTGGCCCACACCATAAGGAAAGATGCAGCAGAGTTCACAAAGAGATGTCAGAAGTGTCAGTTATTCGCACCACACCAATTGTTGCCAGCCCAGAGTCTTAGGAGCATCGTGACATTATGACCCTTCGCAATTTGAGGGATGGACTTGGTAGGACCCTTTCCTCAAGCAAGTGGGCACAGGAGGTTCCTCCTGGTCATGATCGATTACTTCTCAAAATGGTTGGAGGTCAAGGCATTGGCCAAGGTGACTTACCAGGTAATCTGCAACTTCGTGTGTGGAGAAATCATTTGCCAGCACGGGCTACCTTTGGCGATAGTCACAGACAATGGACCGCAGTTTGTCAGTGAGAAGTTTGTCAACTTTTGCGGCCAACTGGGGATAGATCTCAGATTTGTCTGGTCCACCACCCCAGAAGCAATGGGCAGGTGGAGGTAGCAAACAAGATCATCGCGAACCTGTTGAAAAAGAAGATGGAGAACCTGAAGGGAAACTGGGTAGAGCAGCTCCCCTCGGTCCTTTGGTCCTTAAGAACCACACCCAACACGACCACAGGGGAGACCCCGTTCAAGCTTTCTCATGGCTTTGAGGCAGCGTTACCAGTGGAATTCGAGGTCAAGTTGCCACGGGTGGTGGCCCCAGGAGAAGGAGACGATGTGTGAAGGGCGGAATATGAAGATGGGTTGCGGCTCTCGCTGGATCTAGTGGAAGAACTCCGCGACCTCGCCGTCATTCAACAAGAAGAAGTCAAGTGTCGGATGACCATGTATTTTGATAAACACATCCGGGTCAAGCGGTTTGTAAAGGGGGATCTTATCCTAAAGAAGGTCAATGCGGCCGGGAGGTCGGCGGCGGTCGGGAAGCTCAATCCCAATTGGGAGGGACACTACATACTGGAGGAGGCCTTAAAGTCGGGGGGATAACACCTCAAAAATGTGAAAGGGGTCCTCTTTAGCCACACATAAAGTGGAGATGACTAGAAGTGTTTTTACCTTGAGTTGTAATAATAAAAATGCTTACCTTCTCAATGCCCTTTTTACGACGCATGTTTTTTATTACGTGATGTAGTAATGTGGTATTGATGGCCCCGAGCAGACCCGCTGATCAGGCTCTCACTAGCTGACAGGTCCGGAGGCTCATTCGGTGACAGGTTGAAAGAAAGATGTGTGGAATTGATGGCCCTTAGCAGACCCGCTGACCAGACTCTCACTAGCTGGCAGGTCCGGAGGCTCACTCGGTGGTAGGTTGAAAGAAAGATGTGTGGAATTAATGGCCCTGAGCAGACCCGCTGACCAGACTCTCACTAGCTGCCAAGTCCGAAGGCTCGCTCGGTGGCCGGTTGAAAGAAAGATGTGTTGAGTTGATGGCCTCGAGCAGACCTGCTGATCAGGATCTCACAAGCTGGCAGGTCTGAAAGCTCACTCAGTGGCAGGTTGAAAGAAAGATGTGTGGAATTGATGACCCCGAGCAGACTCGCTGACCAGACTCTCACTAGTTGGCAGGTCCGAAGGCTCACTCGGTGGCAGCTTGAAAGAAAGATGTGTGGAATTGATGACTCCGAGCAGACCCGCTGGTCAGGCTCTCATTAGCTGGCAGGTCCGAAGGCTCACTCGGTGGCAAGTTGAAAAAAAAATGTGTGGAATTGATGGTCCCGAGCAGACCCGCTGACCGGGCTCTCGCTCGGTGGCAGGTTGAAAGAAAGATGTATGGAATTGATGATCCCGAGCAGACCCGCTGACCAGGCTCTCACTAGCTGGCAGGTCTGAATGTTCACTCGATGACAACATGAAAAGGAAGATGTTAAAATGTTGGCAGGTCCGAAGGCTCACTCGGTAGCAGGATGAAAAAAAGATGTCAAAATGTTGGCCCCGAGCAGACCCGCTGACTGGGCTCACTAGCTGATAGGTCCGAAGGCTCACTGGGTGACAGCATAAAAAGAAAGATGTTAAAATGTTGACCTCGAGCAGACCCGCTGATCAGGCTCTCACTAGCTAACAGGTCCAAAGGCTCACTCAGTGGCAGGAAGAAAAGGAAGATATTATTAAAGTATTGGCCCCGAGCAGACCCACTGACCAGGCTCTCACTAGCTGACAAGTTCGAAGACTCACTCGGTGGCAGGTTGAAAAGAAAGATGTTTTTAAAATAACAACCCCGGGGAGATCCCGTCAACCAGGCTCTCACCAGTTGGCAGGGTTGGAGGTCACTCAAGGTTGGGTTATATATATAAAAGGGGCGCAAGTGGAACCAGCAACAGCTCACTCGCCCGTCCAGACCCCCGCCCTCCTCGCTAAATAGTCGTTGCCTAAAGGGTCGGAGGTGAGGCCAGTGCTAATAGATCTAATTGTGTGTGCTGACACATGGCCGTACTGTAAGCAAAAAGGAACCGCGCGAGACCTCCCAATGCCACGAGTGGTCGGGAGCGATATGTGGGCAAGGCCGATTTAACCTTAGAAATGTTGGTACGGGAGGCCAGACAGAGCCCGTCAAGATGTTTTTGCGGTGAAATCAGACCATGATCGCAGCCGGAACTCAAAAAGGAGCGACAAACGAGTTCATGCTCCCAAGTGCAGGTTGCAAGTGAAAGGAGTTCGGTACAAGTCAGAGTTAAGGGATTGAAGCCGAATTTTGAGTTTCACACTCACGATGTAAAATAAGGGGTGGGAAAACGTCTCTCTCTCTCTCTCTCTCTCGCACGCGTTCGGGTGTGCAGGGCACTCGCAGTTGCTGGAAAGCACTGAGTGCGCGCGCGATCGGCCTAGTCCTAAGTAAGCGCAAGCGAGAGGCTATCAATCTAAGCGCGACAAAGTGTCGGCTCACGATGAAGATCGACGCACTCACGTGATAAACGTAGACATTCCATAACCAAACAAACCTAGGCTCACGAAGCGAGTCGCGAGTGAGAAGGAAAACTAGCATACAAAGAAGACAACAAGTCGAAGGAAACATAGTTAACATATATGGTATAACCGTTCCTTTACAAAAAATTGTTCTTGCGCACGAGAGTGTGAAAGTAAAAAGGAAAAAATACAATGGCACAACAAAAAGAAAAAGGCGTGAGAGCCAAAAAGATTTCTAATTCCCAGTCTTCAGGACTTGTCGTCGTCACCACTGTCGTCGTCTTCGTCATCCTCGTCGCCAAAAACCGAGTCGACGTCTTCTTCTGACGAGTCGGCTGGGAGGTATAGCTCGAAGAACCAGGTCTCTGCCATTGATCTTCTCACAATCGGCTTTTAACATGCCGAGTGTCTGCACCATGAGAAGTGTGTGCTCGACAGTCTTGATGGAAGTGGCCCGCATCATTCTTTCGACATCTTGCTCGGAAAACTGCTTCGCCTTGACAACCGCGTTCCGGAGGGAGCACAAAGGAGACAAACCGGGCGACTTCGGCTTTCAAACTCTTGTTCTCCTCTTCCAGGCAAGCAACGCACGCGCGCACTCGATCCATAGTGTCAACATCCTGTGAAGGGCGAGTGGTGGCTGGTTAGAATAAGGAGTGAGGGAACAAGCGTCCAGGGAGAGTCGGAGACTTACTACTCCACCAGAGCTCGCCTCCAGGAGTTTCTCGGAGGCTGCCAACCAGAGCGCTAGATCTTTCGTCTCCTCGACCGCTGCTTTCCGCACGGCTTCGACCCGATCCCAATCTGTTGGAGGTGCAGGCTACTACGCGAGTTCATATGAGCGAGCTCGAGTACTTGCAGCTGAGCCCACACACTCTCGCGGGCCAGAGTTTGGGCAGACAGGTCGGCATACTTCGCCGCATCCCGCCATCCATAGAGCCCGAAGTAGAGGGCATAGGCATGACCGTTGGGAGGGATCCGGTCCGACCAGGAGGGAAAGAGGGTAAAGATAGAGGCCCGGTCTGACTTCCCGTCTCAGAGGACCGCCGGCTCACCAGAGTTGTCCTTGACCTTTTGCCCCAGTCTGAAGTTGGGGTGCGAGTTGGGTTGCCCTTCTTCCGTTCCTTGCAGTCCCGACCCGGTAGGGGATTTAGCCGCCTCACCTCCTGTCAACCCCCCTCTGGGGGCCCTCTCGCCTCCCTTGTCCTTGGTCGCCGCGATTTTCTTCATTCTTTTAGGCGGGACTGCGGGGGAGGGCGGGTTGTGATCGGCGGGTGCTTGCCTTTTCTTGCTACTAAAGGGAGCGGAGGTTCCAGGTACATAGCGGTAGGCCACCGCGGCCATTTTCGCTCGCGCGAGTTCAGTATTCTGCACTCTGACACTCGCATAAGGAGTTCATCGGGATAAACCGTTCTCTTGCAGCATGAAGGCTTAGTGTTATTAAAAAAAAGAGAAAGTTGCGAGATATCGGGGACTGGGACTGGAGGAGTAAGCTAGATTCCACCTTCATTTGGCTCAAGTGTATATGACTGAAATAGACGAGGAGAGCCAGGAGCAGCAGGGTCGACTCCATATTGTCTAAGATGAGTGATTTGTCACTAATGAGTTCTTCTGCATCGAGAAGGTGCTCGGGAAGGAACTTGGTGATTAATGGTTGTGATTCAGTGTGAACAAGTGGGGACACCGCTTCAGTTAGGATGGGGGAGTGAGGAAGATGAAATTCCTCTTCTTAGCGCTGGGTCTCATGAAGGAACTCCTCGACTTAAGGGGGTGCTATAGTGGAGACTAGTAGGGCCAAGGTGCTCGTGGGGGAAACGACGAGTCTTGAGAGGGGACTATCACTTTTTTGAAGCTCGAGTCCCACTAGTTGATACATAGTTGGGACGTAATCCGGGAAAACATATTGTTTGCGCATTGTCGTTTCAAGGTGTGCACAACCCATTCAGATTTTGTTTTAATTCAACAGTAACGAACTCGTTTTTCATTAGGGTTTTCATGTACTCTTTAAGGTTCTCCATCTTAATTAAAAAAAATTTAAAAGAAAAGCTTAATTATATAAATTTAATGAGGGTTTTTTTAGATAAAGTTATAAATATTTTAAAATAGATTTGTTTTTAAAAATTTTGAAATTCGGACCGCGTGATTCACGATAGGAGTGAATCACAGACATCTGATACAAAACTGATGTAACCTAGGGTTAGAGTTTTCAAAATAAGATATTTTTAATCAAAAATATTTTATTTGTTATGAAATAAATTTGGGGTTTTGAAAATAGTTTATCGTTATGCTCTTTATTTAATTTAAAAACAAGTCGAGACTCGAGAGTGCCCAAATCGAGTTCACAGACATACAACTGTCGTAACGACGAGTTCCCAAAATTTGTTGATCGTTAATGGAGAGAGAGGTTTCGTAGCATCTAACAGATTGAATCCAGCGAGTTTCGCAAGCACAATTCACAAGCAATAATTTATGGAATTAAACGTAAATTAAGATAGCGAGAACGTCGATGGCAAGCCCACATTTATTTAATCAGATTGCATAAATTTGATGTTAATATTGCAGCGAAAACACGAGTTAGTTACCCCTCAGCAGTAGACAAAAATCCAGCAAGGCCCAGAAACGGCAGTCACGCACAGGTGCGGCAGGGGAGTGTTGTTGGCTGATGGGGAGAGATGCCCGAAGTCGACGTCAGCTAACAACCTCGGCTGGACGCCGGAGTGGGAGGCCAGGTCGACGGCGTCCGGTTGGGTCGCCGACAGAAAGGGGTGGCGGCCTGGAATAGACTGGAGGTGGCGTGACTGGCAGAGGATCTGCTGAGGCACCAGGAGGAGTTGTAGGTGGTGTCTGTAGGGGTCGTCGGAGGTGCCGGAGGAATTGCGGGGACGCCGGAGGGTTTTTGAGGTGGGTCGGCGCTGCGTCGGTGAAGTCAGTCGCACGGTGCCGTGACTTAGCCGGACAGGAACGAGTCCTCTGATATCACCGGGGCAGGAGAGAACCGGGAACGAGGAAGAGAACTGGGAGGCGGGGACTTCGCCGGTATCATAGAGGGGAGGAAATCTTGATTCCTCCTCTGTATTCTACCCGGGCTGCTTCATTATGCAGCCGGCCAAATTATTTTATATAAACTTTCTGACTTGTTTCCTTTAATATCATTTCCAATAGTTTCCTTAATCACTCAGCCGGCCAATTGTTTTAGACTATTTTAATAACTTTCAAATCATACTTTCCAAACATAATTTTCAAATCTTAGTTTCCTAAATCTCTTTAATATGATAGCGAAATATTTTTTTTCCAATTAAATTTATACATATTAAATAAATTGAGCTTGCCTTTGCCGTCCTTCCTACCGAGATTACCGGATCTATTTATTCAGGGTCTCATTGGTCGGTCAAACCGACAAACCAAAACAAGTATAAGAAATGAGGAAGTGTATGAAATGAAAATAGGTACATGAAATGAAATACACAAATAAAAATAAATATATGGATAAGAATTACGATGCGACGAAGGATGCATCAATTAGATTAATATAAGTTGTGATCATTTCCATTTTTCTGGCTATTTTTGTTACTTTCTACACTACAGCCATTTTGTTCTCATTTAATTTTGTTACTTCTAAGAGCAATATGCTGTTAAGTTTATACTTTTAAATTGTTTTTTTCTTTTTGAATTGACATAATAGAGGATGAATGCGCCTACCTGATTGAGGAGTCCTAAAGTCAGAACTTTAACTCCACTGGTGTCAGCATCTAGAATGGTTTTTTCAATCAAATCGTTGATTGTCTCCTTCTCCCAAGATAAGGCATACTGTACGTAGAACAAGTTATTCAGTATGTCAGAATTTTTGGAGAATATAATCATATTTTCAGATGTTTGATTACTTCCATACTTGGAAATTGTATCTCGGTATGACCCATGTTTGCATTTTGATGTTCTTCAACTTATTTCTCTCAACAATGAAGGAGGAACTATAAAACCACATCAAGACCATATACAACCATGCGGTTGGCAACATAATCAAATCATACCACTTGGATTTGTATGGTTTAGATGCCAAGCGATGCAATTCCTGGCCGTAAATGATATATCGACTGCAAGGTGGTTGGATGTGTAAGGTGAACAACATCTATAGTCTCTTTCTTTCTTTTCAACGAACTTTCATAGACCTCGTCTGATGATTTATCCATTGTGTTGTACAAGTAATCATAAAATGGCATGAATAAAGAGTAGTTCGTCCGGAATTGCGTATGATGTAGAGAATGAAACCTGCATCAAAGATATTGTTCCGCCACAATATTCAATCAGTGGAGAAAAGGAAATTTTGTGTTTAGGAAGAAATGAAGAACTGAGAACTTTGTTGTGGTATATCATCACAGTGAAACTAAAATACCTCTTCCCCTATGATTCCTATTGAAGTTATTCATTCAATGTAGTTATGTAGAGTTACTTTTGATGATCAGCACTTACGATGGCGTGTACATGATGTATTTTAATGGTGGGAAGATGGAAAACATCCACTTTGGAACCAACTCAAAGTTGCAGTGCCCCATATTGTTCATGAAGTCGATGTATGCAATATATCCTATCAATTGTACTATCGAGGCTTTCCATGCAAAGACTGTGGATAGCAGTGGGATAGAAAACAGTAAAAAATAGACAATGTGCTCCGCAAATGGATGAATAACAGCTGCCATTGAAAGGAGAAACCGATATTAGTTATATAATCTTCCAAGCAGCAGTTGAGCATCATTATATACAAAAATGACTAAATTTCCTAGGTGAGTTTGCATGGTTTAAGTCTTGTGTTTTCTCTGTGACTTTAAAAGTTTCCATATCAAGTAACATGACAGTGGTAAATGTGCACTCTTAACAATTCTTAAAGACATAATAATCCAGCTGTACCGATGGTGTTGAGATTTTTCATTTCCAAGTTCGATGCACTACATGGCCGGTTTGATGTTGCTTGGCTTCTTAGTATTGCAGTTGTTGCAAAATTTCATGTTAATAATATACACATTTATCTTCAAATCTTGGAAGGTTGGATTACGCAGTACTGAACGTTACTTTTGTTGGAACTTGAGGGGTATTTGAAATGAAGTGCCCATAATCTAACTAATTTCTAACATTTCAACAATAATTATGTATAAAAAATTGCAAATGATGATATGTATAAAATAACAATATTTGGCAAGGAGAAATATTAGCGCTCCTTCAGGTAAATAAAAAGATTCAATGACATTAGATCACATTAAAAGCTCTCCCCAACAAATTGTAGAGCATTTACATGTGCAGTTGTTAATGGCATCAAATAAAAAAACAATAAATGTTTGCAGGATGAGATAGATCCCAGAGGTTCCTAAGGTCAATCATTGACTCTTCTTATTTTTGTCTTCTTTAATACATGTTTGTTACGGTTGTGCATGCCGACGAGACACGCACACACCGACGAGACGCCGTGGCGAGCCCGCACGCGGAGAGAGACGATGACGGGTATGTCTAAAGGAGGAGAGACCAAAGACACGTTGTCGACGTGATCATTTTATTCACATTATTATGTTATTTTCATTTGTGTATGCATTATTTTATTCGCACTGCGTTTTTTATCTGCACCCCGCGTCTATAAAGGGTTGCGTTGTGCTCTTTCTGATTCTGTTTTGTATGTATGGAATTTAGGGTTGCTCCCTAGGTTTTCTTCTCGTTATCTCCTCCTCCAGACGGGCCCTTCATCGTCTCCTTCCGCTTGCGTGCTCGCCACGACATCTCGTCGGCGTGTGCGTGTCCTGTCGGTATGTACAACCATAACAATGTCGCCGTCTGAAAAATGTCTTGTCCTCAAGGCAGTAGTCAGAGGGGTGGTGGCAGAAGTGATAGATCTTGGGGCATCCACGAAGCTTCAGACTCCAGATTGTAAGACTCAGTCCCCTTGAAGGTGGTAACGGCGATCAAGAAGCTTGGCTGGGCAGTACGACGTCAACTGCCGTCTTTCTTCCGGACCAAAGAAAGCTGGGTTGGTGGCAATCCCGTCAAAAGCTGGATGACGTCGACGAGTGTAGTAGAAAGCTCTTGGTGGTCTGTCGGGGAAAGGAAAGACGTGTTGGACGTGCCCGAGAGGGCCCACAATCCCGCGGAGAGGCCAACGTCTGTGGTCCGCGGGATCGTGCAGAGGGAGACTGGAGAGTGGAGGAGAGGGGAGTCAGTGTCAAGGCAACATGGCCGGCCCCCGTGGAGAAACTGCATGGTCATATTCGTCCAATTGACGCGTACATCGCTGCGCATGCAGATCCAAACCACCCCTAAAATGGCATCGATACCGCTTAGAACGAATGCGTAGAAGTCTGTGGTCATGGAACAGGACCCCCACGGAAATAGGCACGGCGGGGCAACGACTTTGAGTCGGTCAGCGGCGTCCATTGCCCAGGCGGAACGCAACATACGATGAGGGAACTGAGGGAAGACAGAGTTGTTGCACCACGCGCTCAGAGATGGTCGTAGCTTGCACAACTGTCCACCATGATGATGATCGGATGATCTAGCATCGTGCCCGAGAGCTGCATGGTCTGTTGGTCGTAGATCCCGCCCTTCGATGTGCAAGATAACTCCAATCGGTGGAACGTAGCTGCGGTGAAGTCGAGAGGTGTTTCCCTCGCTGAGAGCTCTAAGGCCTCAAAGTCATCCAGGGTAACCTCAGGGTCGACGTCGCCAATGATGTCGTGGTACTACTTCACGGAGCACTCATGGTTGGGGGAGTAGGGTTGACGGCACCGAAAACAGAGACCCCTACTGCGAAGCTCATTGTAATCACTATTTGAGATGTGCTGAGGGGTCGGCGGGCGGTCTGGCTGGTTTCCCCAAGGCGGCGGCTGTGGTAGAGCTGTGGCTGGTGGCCGCCAAGGCGGCCGAGGCTAGTGGTGGTCGATCGTATGAGCGAGTGGCCGGGGAAAGAGGCCGACTACCACCGAACACACCAAGTCCATGGCGTCGGAGACTATGCGGGGGTGGTGCGTGCGGAGACGAGAGCGAATATGTGGCAGTGGACCATGCATGAAGAAGCCCAAGTAATGATCGGGCGGTAGGCCGGGAACGTGGGAGACCAGGACGACGAACTCATCGACATAGTCGTCCAGGCCGGTCGTCTGGTAAATGCCACAAAGATGCTTGATAGTGGAGGAGCCGAGTAGCGGGTGTCATACCGTAGATGATCTCCTAGTTGAGCACGGGCCAGGAGAGGCACGGGTTGGATTGGCGAAGCCACCAAGCCTAGTGGAGGGCCGAGCCGTCCAAGCCAACTACAGTCATAAACACCTTGTTGTACTCCAGCATGTAGTTAAGGTTGAAATATTTCTCCGCTTTGGCGATCCAACCCATCGGGTCAACGCTAGCAAAGGAGGGAATGTCAAGGGAGAAGGTGGATCGGCCCAAAATGGCCGAAGTAGTGTCTCCGGAGGAAATGGGCGGCGACACGACGCCTAGGAGAGAGCCGCCGTCCACGGGCGAGCCAGACCCGGAGGCGGCAATCAATGCTTGGAGGGAGTAGATCCTGGAGTGGAGGGCAAAGAGAGAGACATGCATGAAGGCGACGAGTTTCTCTTGAGCCTCCAAACAGTGGCTAAGGGCTTCAGAGGTGGTATCTGGAGCGGGATCACTGAAAGAGCGACTGATGGGGGTCATGAGGCTGGATATATTGGATGGAGGCCGGAAAGGGTGGAGATCGGTGGTACCCGAGGGCCGACGGCTGTTCTGCGTCAACGACTCGAGAGAGTGGATCGGGGGACGCCCAAGCCCTGCAAGCAGTGGAAAATGCCCTAGCGCGGACGGAAGGGCAGATCGACAGAGGTAGCTAGGCGAAAACGGGCGATTCGACACGGTATTGAGCGGAGACGGGCGGATCGGCACTAGATCGTTTGAAATGGCATTGTAGTCGAACAGAAACTGCATTTTTGTAGCGGGAACGTGTGGGATTGGGCACGGTCAAGGGTTGGCGGACGATCACGAGCACTAGCGGCGAGATGGCGGGCGGTGAGGCAGGTCGGACCAAATTGATAAAATCCCGGAGAAGAATCCGACAAGTGGAATGGCCGACGGAGATGAGGGAGAGGAAGTAGGAGAGAACGAGAAGAAAACCTTGGGAGCAACCCTAAATTTCATACATCCAAAACATAATCAAAAAGAGTACAACGCAACCCCTTATAGGCGCGGAGTGCGGATAACGAAAAGCAGTGTGAATAAAATAATGCATACGCATAAATGAAAATAACATAACAATGCGAATAAAATGATCACGTCGGCGGCGCGTCTTCGGTCTCTCCTCCTCCAGACGGACCCGTCATTGTCTCCCTCCGCATGCGGGCTCACCAAGGCGTCTCGTCGGCGTTTGCATGTCCCGTTGGCATGCGCAATCGTAACAATGTTGCCGTTTGACCGGGCACAACAGTGCACTCAAGGCCATTGCACTGCTGTCATTTCATTTGTCGTCGACCGACTCAGGGCCATTGCATTGTCGTGCACGGTCGAACCAAATAAAAAACATTGATAAACAGATTTAGTGTGTCAGAAACTGAAATTTTAAATGAATGTGTTCAAAACTGCGAGAGAGAGAAATTATTATATTAGAGTATTTTTTGTTGAGGCACATACTTTAGTGTCCCTAGTTTGATCAAAAGTAAAATATGGTTTTATTTGATGTGCATGCAAAATGTCTTTGCTGTGCAGGCAAATGAATGTAACTCCAAAAAATCACAATATATTTGAAGGAGAAATGAACACATGCCAGTGGATATGAACACCCATGGCGAGGAACAGGTTTATGCATGCAAGTGAAGTAATTCTACAACTCAAGTCATGAAGAGGAGCAAGCTTAGGATTTATCCTTGATGTCCGCTTGTATCTTTTATTTTCAGTATTTTGTACTTTTATGTTGTGTTGGACTTTGGGCCTGGTTAGGTCTCCAACCCACATGTATGGGAGCAGGCTTAGTTGGGACATCATGAAATCATTTATCAAAATCTCTCTCTAATTCTCCCCTCTCTCTCTCTCTACCCTCACGGGATTGTTGCCCGAAGCCCTAGCCAACGCAGTCCGCTCGCCCGCGCTGCTCGCAATCCTTTTGTGCCCTTCTAATACCCTCGCTACCGCAAACAGCCAAGCCCATCCAGCAGCATCCCTCATCAACCTGTTCCCTGGCGAGATAGGTTCGAGGGGTTCTAGCGGAAGTCGACTCGATCCTATGCGGGACTTCCCTTCCCTTCCACGGCGAACGAGGGCTCAAACAATGGCCTTTGACATCTTGATATCAGAGATCTCCTCCTCCACCGCTCCTCCAAATCCCTCCCCATCGACGGATACAACGGTTTTAGCCGCCGATGTGCCGCTTCCCCACCACCCCGCCGTTTCCGTGCCCGGATCCACCCACACGTTGCACTGTGCGCCCTCCCCTGTCCTCTTGAAGTGAAGGATTTGCGGTAGCTAAAATACGTCCTTGGGATAGAAGTAGTCCGCGGTCGGGAGGGAATCGTTCTCTCAACGAAAATGTGTTAGATCTGCTCAAAGAGACAGACATGTTGGGGTGCAGGCCCGCAGTTGCTCCTACTGATCAGAAGACCAAGCTCAATGCTGAGGCAGGAGAGCCGACTGATAAAGAGAGATATTAAAGACTTGTAGGTCGCCTGATCTATTTGAGTCACACCCGTCCTGACATATCCTTTTCTATGAGCGTAGTAGCCCGATATATGTACGATCCCAGAGAGGGACACTTGGATGCATTGCATTAGATTCTTAGATACTTAAAGAGTGCACCATGAAAAGTACTGATCTTCCGAAAGAATGGACATCTGAATATCGAGGGCTATTGCGACTCTGACTGGGCTACCTGTGCAGATGACAGGAGATCCACATCAGGATATTGCATGTTTGTAGGGGGCAACCTTGTCTCCTGGAAAAGCAAGAAGCAGACTGTAGTTGCAAGATCTACAGCCGAGGCAGAATACAGGGCCATGACATCAAGTGTAGGGCAGCTGTTATGGTTGAAAGTCCTGCTGAGTGAACTCAAGATAGATCAAGGCGGACAAATGACATTGTGGTGTGATAGCAAGTCAGCCATTAACATTGCAAACAATCCCGTTCAACATGATAGAACCAAGCATATAGAGATCGATAAGATTTTCATCAAAGAAAAGCTAGATGGTGGGATACTGTTGCTTGGACATATTGCTACAAAAGAACAATTGGTTGGTTGTCTAACCAAGGGACTTAGCTCATTGGATTTATGTAGATTTGTAACAAGATGGGCTTAGTGGATATCTTTCGCCCACCTGGAGGGATAGTGTTGGTATTTGGTGTGCAAATAGTACAATTAGTGTGCAGTTAGCGGCCTCCTTTTTGGGATTAGTCCCACATCTCAGATTAGGGTATTTAGTCTCCCTTGTGTGCGTGTGTGTGTGCGTGTGCGTGGGCGTGGGCGCGTGCGTGAGTGTGGGCATGCGCGCGCGTGCGTGGGTGCGTGTGTGTGTGTGTGTGGACTATCTGGAGGGGTTGTTGGACGGCAAGTTGATTTTTATGTGAGCTGGACGGAGTCGGCGGGGCTGGGGAGGCGGCTGGATGTGTTGGTGTTACCGACATAACAGAAGAACCACCGTGGCAGGTGTATACGTGACGACCGCGGGAGACGGGCAGGATTCACGGCGGCACCAGCGCGGAAACACGAGGACTAGCTCCGCACGGAGTGGACACCGGACCGGGCGGGGAGCCAAGTACCGGGCTGACATGAACCGGGTGGAAACTAGCATGAACCAGGCGAAAGTGGCTCGTGCGATTTTGGTTTAAATTTATGTATTTTGGGCTTTATGTAATTGTGGGCCCTCCTGTATATAGGGGGTAAACTATGTGTGGTTTTATGCTTTTAATCAATCATCTTTTGGAAAGGGGTTGCTCCCTCTTGCTCTTCTCTCAACCCTAACTTCTTCTTCCCTCTTCCCCCCTTGGCCTACCCTCCTCTCGCCAGAGCTCTCCCTCTCTTTCTTGTACGGTAATATTTGGTCCGACCTACCCTCTCCGCCTGCCTCCTGCCGCTGGAAGACCGATGGCCCCTTTGACCCGCGCCCACGCCGCTGACGCCCCTGATACGGCCGATGCCACCGGCAGCCGACTCGCCCACCACGACTCCCGCCTTGATGCGCTGCAGGCCTCAGTGGATGTCATCGTCGCCGGCCAATCCATCATCCTGAGCCGCCTCGAAGCACTCTCGGCCCCGATCCCCCGCACGCCGGCACCAGGCTCGACTTCCTCGACCGACGCGACTTCTCTGTTAGGAGTGTCGCTGACCCTCCAGCCCTCGGCGTTCTCCGCCGTGCCCGCACCGGCGGTCGGGCGTCTCTCCTCGACATTGGACATCCCCTCCTCCGACGTGGATCCCTTGGGCTGGATCGTGCACGCGGAGCAGTTTTTTGACCTCCACCCCATCTCGCCGGCGGATCGCGTGAGCACGACCGTTATTGGCCTCGACGGATCCGCCCTACATTGGGCACGATGGCTTCGTCAAATTCATCCCGCTATTTCATGGCCTGATTTCAAGCAAGAGATGATCACCCGCTATGATTCCCGCTACACCGGCTCCGCCATCGAACGTCTTTGCAGTGCCCGCCAAACGGCCGAACTGGATAGTTACATTGATGAGTTCGTGTCCCTCGTGATGCAAGTGCCCGGACAGCCGCCCGACCACTATTTGGGATTTTTCTACAAGGGTTGCTGCCCTCGATTCGCTCCCGCCTCCGGACTCATCACCCGAGAACCGTTTCTGAGGCCTTGGAGCTTGCCCGTGCGGTCAAAGCGGATCTCGGCCACTGGCCGCCTCTTGCCAGTGGCCACAAGCCACCCCCACCCCGTCCGACGGTCCCCCGGGACGTGCCCCAACGACC
This sequence comes from Platanthera guangdongensis, assembly GCA_039583875.1. Taxonomy (NCBI): domain Eukaryota; kingdom Viridiplantae; phylum Streptophyta; class Magnoliopsida; order Asparagales; family Orchidaceae; genus Platanthera; species Platanthera guangdongensis. Next base: position 148,741,356 of record CM077149.1, read on the forward strand.
TGCTGTCGCCGGTGGGGTTCGGCCAGGGCGTACAGACCCGCCTCATCGCATCTCCAATCAAGACTTCGCCGCAAGGGTTTGTGTTTTCGTTGTCATCAACCATATTCCTCGCATCACGTTTGTGCGCTCAAGGACCCTATTCGGCGATTATGATCTTGAAGTCACGATGGTTGATTTTGATGCCCTCGCCATACATGACGACGAACCTCCGACGACGACGGACGGTGCGGCCCTCAATATGCTCGACCTCTCATTCTACTCTGTGGGAGGAATTACCGGTCCGCGCACGATGAAGTTGGTTGGGGCGCTTCGGGATCGCCCCGTCGTTGTGATGATTGACATCGGGGCCAGTCACAACTTCATCTCGGCAAAGTTGGCATGCGACCTCGCCCTCCCGGTCGTCTCATCTCTGGAATTCTCTGTTTGTTTGGGCGACGGTAGCCGCCGACCAACCTTGGGGCGATGCGACGGCGTGGCTATCTCCGTGGGCACCTACACATTCACAACGGATTTTTATGTCTTCGAGTTGGGAGACCTCGACGCGATTTTGGGGGTCGCATGGCTCCAAACGCTGGGAGAAGTCCACGTAAATTGGGCCGCGATGACTATGTTATTTCAACACCAGGGCCACCCCTGCCGTCTGGTGGGCGATGCGACGCTCCTTCATTCCCCGCTCTCGGCTCGCGTCCTGACTCGCATCACGGACGTCGCGTTCTCCGCCCGGCTGCTCCCCCAACATTCGACAGCCCCTCCTTCCATACCGGCCGCCAAAGACTTTCAGCGCCTCCTCAAAGATTTCGCAGACATCTTCGCCACACCACAGGACCTTCCGCCGGCCCGCGCGACCGACCATCTGATTGTTCTCCAGCCGTCCTCGGCGACGGTTTCCGTCTGTCCATACCGTTACGAGCATGCCCAGAGGATGAAATCGAACGCTTAGTGCGGGAGATGTTGTTGGGCGGGCTCATTCGACCCAGCGCCAGCTCGTTTTCCAGCCCGGTCCTGCTCGTCCGCAAGAAGGATGGAAGTTGGCGTTTCTGCGCGGACTACAGAGAACTCAACAAAGTTACGATGGCGGACAAATATCCTATTCCGGTCATACAGGAACTCTTGGACGAGCTCCACGGCGCCGCCTACTTCCCAAAACCGCCTTCCGCACGCATGACGGCCATTTTGAGTTTGTGGTCATGTCGTTCGGGCTCACCAATGCCCCGACAACGTTTCAAGCAACGATGAATGATATCTTCCGACCGGTACTCCGTAAGCATGTGCTTGTGTTTTTTGATGACATATTGGTTTTTAGTCCGTCTTGGCAGGAACACCTACTCCATGTTCGTAGCACCTTCTCCACACTTCGGCAACACCACTTGGTCGTAAACAAGAAGAAATGCTCCTTCGGCGCAACTTGCGTCAGTTACTTGGGCCACACCATCTCGGCCAAGGGGGTGGCCATGGACGACGAAAAAATTCAGGCGGTTCTCAACTGGCCGACCCCTTCGTCCCTTTGGGATGTCCGCGGGTTCCTCGGCCTCACCGGCTATTACCGCCGCTTTATCAAGGACTATGGCTCCGGCCCCTCACCCAGTTATTGAAGAATTCTGAAGACGCTCCGATCTCGTGGCCGCCCGCCGTTGTGGCCGCTTTCGCCGCCCTACAGTCGGCCCTCGTGCGAGGTACGGTGCTTGTTATGCCCGACTTCTATAAATCACTTATCATCGAATGTGACGCTTCTGGTACGGGCGTCGGGGTCGTGCTCATGCAAGACGGCCGACCAGTTGCATACTATAGCTGTGCGTTCTCGGCGGCGATCCGGAGCCTCTCCGCCTACGAGAATGAACTCATGGCCCTCGTCCTTGCCGTCCACACTGGCGACCCTATCTGCTAGGTCGCCCCTTTGTGGTCCGTACCGACCACCACAACCTACATTATTTGCTACAACAAAAAATCGCGACCCCGACACAACTATGGGTGGCCAAATTGCTGGGGTACGATTTCACCATTGAGTTTCGGCCGGGGAAGGCCAATCGAGCGGCGGACGCCCTATCCCGCATTCCGGACGCGCCAGAGCTGACCGCGATTTCGCTCCCGGTTTGGAACGATGCGACCACCATTCAGCAGGATGTGGAACGGGAACCCCGTCTGGCTGAAATCCGTCGGGCCTTGCTGGCCGATCCGTCGGCGCCCCCACCGTACCCGTTAATTAGTGGCCGCTTGTTCCATCGGGGGCGCCTCATCCTATCGGCAACATCATCCAGTATTCCACGCCTGCTAGTTGAATTCCACTCCACTCTGTCAGGAGGCCACGCAGGGGCGTTCCGCACTTACAGGCGGTTAGCGGCGTCCTTATATTGGCCGCATATGTTTCAACAGGTCAAGAGTTATGTCGCGGCTTGTCTCCCATGCCAGAAAGCCAAGTACGAGGTCATGTTTCCCAGTGGTCTCCTTCAGCCCCTCCCAATTCCGGAGCGCATCTGGGAGGATATCGCTATGAATTTCATCACTCGGCTTCCCCGTTCGGGCGGGTTCGACTGCATTTTGGTAGTCGTGGACCGGCTCACAAAGTACGGCCATTTCATTCATCTACGCCACCCCTACACGGCCGCCACTGTCGCCGACAGTTTCATCGCTGAGGTCGTGCGCCTCCACGGTTTTCCGTGCTCCATCGTGAGCGACCGTGACCCTCTCTTCCTCAGCAGCTTTTGGACCTCTCTGTTTCGTCTCCAGGGAACTCACCTTCGTATGAGCACGGCATATCACCCACAGTCCGACGGGCAATCGGAAGTGTTAAACAGATGTTTGGAAACTTATCTCCGTTGTTTTATCGGCGAGCGGCCGGGTACTTGGGCCAAATGGTTATGCTGGGCAGAATATTCTTAAAACACGGCGTATCACCGTGCCGCGAACACATCGTCGTTTGAAACCGTGTATGGGCAGCCTCCACCATCCGTGATCAGGCACCTCCCCAGAGAGTGTCCCGTTCCCACCTTGGCCGACCACCTCAACGACCGCGACATCATCCTCGATAGTTTGAAGCACCACCTCCGGCACGCCCAAGCAAAAATGTTGTCATTTGCCAATCGGAAGCGTCGCGATCTTTCTTTCCAGGTGTGGGAGAAAGTCTTCCTCAAACATCATCTGTACCGTCAGCTCACAGTCGCGCGGCGACCTTGCCTGAAGTTGGCTCCCAGATTTTTCGGCCCCTTCGAAGTTCTCAACCGCATTGGGGCCGTGGCATACCGGCTCCATCTGCCCAACAACAGCCGCATTCATCCCGTTTTCCACGTCTCGCAGCTCCGTCGGGTGATAGGGGACCATCTCGCGGTGGGTCACATTCCGGCCGACCTCGATTACTCCGGATCGGAGCCACTTTACCCTGCGGCCATTCTTGATCGACATCATCACTTACCCGGGGACGCCGCGCTGGATGAGAACCGTGTCGCATGGCGCCATAGGCCGGCCGGCGACGCTACAAGGCTCCTGCGCGATGACTTTCGCCACCAGTTTCCGGACTTTTGCCTTGAGGACAAGGCCAATTTTCCAGACGGCGGTATTGTTACCGACATAACAGAAGAACCACTGTGGCAGGTGTATACGCGACGACCGCGGGAGACGGGCAGGATTCACGACGGCACCGGCGCGGAAACGCGAGGACTAGCTCCGGGCGAAGTGGACACTGGACCTGACGGGGAGCCAAGCACCGGGCTGGCATGAACCGGGCGGAAACTGGCATGAACCGGGCGGAAGTGGCTCCTGCGGTTTTGGTTTAATTTTATGTATTTTGGGCTTTATGTAATTGTGGACCCTCCTATATACAGGGGGTAAACTATGTGTGGTTTTATGCTTTTGATCAATCATCTTTTGGAAAGGGGGCTGCTCCCTCTTGCTCTTCTCTCAACCCTAACTTCTCCTTCCCTCTTCCTCCCTTGGCCGGCCCTCCTCTCGCCGGAGCTCTCGCTCTCTTTCTTGCATGGTAATAATTGGCGAGTGAACGGTGGGTTGATTAGAGAGTGGACATGGGCTGAATTGTAGGAAATGGGAGTTTGGGTGCTGGATGACAATAAATATATTATCAAATTTATAGCTTATTTAGCACATTTCCTGCAATTGTGGTGCCCAGTTCTTGCTGCACATTTTCACTTGCATCTTTCACTTTGTGCTTGAGAGATGCGTCCCCCTCTTCTGCCCCCTCTTACTCAACTCTCTCCCACACATACATATACAAGATAGTGAGCTTCAAGGAGCAATATTATGATGTACTATAATTTTTCACATTAACTTTAGATGCTATACATTGAACATTGAACTGGCGATGATATATGCAAATAAATGTTATAAATAATATTCATGATATTTGCTAAAAATAATCCAGAATTCGCTGCGAACTTACACGTGATCGGTTCGGTGACAACAGAGGCATGATGGTGCGAGTGGTAGCGCGAGTAGAGGAAATGATGATGCAGCACTCGATGAAACCAGTAGTAGAGGAACTCAACCGGCCCCGCATGCAGAAGGACGGTCATGATTGCGCCATCTGTACGCCAAAGTGGAAGGTTTTGAGCAGCAGGGATCAGAAGGTAGACCACATAGAAGATAATCCCATTGAATAGAACCTGGTCATCCCTGTTGTTCATGGAATCAACATTAATGGTGTTCATCAGTTTTTAGCATCAATGTGCTTTGCTTGTATGCACGCAGGAATGCTTCAAAATTAATCTGAGGTTCTTAATGGAAATTCGTGAATAGTTTTTGACTATTTTTTGGTCTTAATGGATCATTTTCGATAATTTCTCGTTTGTAAAGGTCGCTTTTTATGACCACGGATTACTGTAAATGATCTAACATCAATAAAAAATGATAGTTTGCCCACAAAAAAGTCTAAAATGTCTCTCTTGAACCCATTGGTTGAATCTACTTACACATCTTACCAGGGAGGTCCAACAAATTACTCATTTTTTGATCTATTACCCCTAAACTTTTGATCAAAATAAAAATAACCAAGATTTTATTCAAAAATTTTAAAGAAATTTACTATTGTTGATTAAACACTTACAACTCAGAAAATTATGTGAAGCCATCACTGTAGTTCTATTACTCCATGAATTGTTGTTGCAGCCTTAGTAATCTATCCTACCTCTTAGAAGCAAATTTACATAGATTTATAATTTGCTACATGTCAGTCAGGAATACTCTTATTAGCATGTCTAAATTTACATAGATTAGTCACACGATGGATATCGAAAGTAAATGATATAGTGTAGGAACTGTAAAAAAGTATTATTAATATACTCGTTAATTTTTATAATCAATAATTTACCATTAAGTATGTATAATCATCCATGTAAGGAGACCATTAGAGTTGGGCGCGCAAAAGATTTTTTTTTATTGCCCAAAATCTTATTACAAAGAAGCACTTGAATGTTAGTGTCAAGCATCGGGATCTAGAGTGAGTTTGGAAGGTACAACACACTTTGAAGGAAGAGAACTTTGCAGCATATTTTTGGGATAAAATAATTTACCATTAAGTATGTATAATCATCCATGTAATGTATGTTTGGCATGACAACTATTACGACCATCAGCAAAAAAAAACTAGTTTTGACCATAAAAGTGGATGAAGTTCTATTAAACTTACCGTATATTTCATAGCAGATACTTATGGATTGATTGGAGCTATCTTAGAAAGGTTTTATCTTAGGAAAGTTTTGGCTGGATAGGAGAATTTTGAGGAGCTATCTTAGGAAGGTTCTATCTTAGGAAAGTTTTTTGGCTCTCTCCTTGTATATATTGGGTCCTGCTGTAATGAAAAGGAACACAGAGAAAAAGTTTTCAATTCTTGTTTATTTTTTTATCATGGTATCAGAGGACTAAGATCCTTGAGCTTTTTGGTTTCCTTCTCTCTAGGGTCGTCGCTCCTTCTCATTATCTTCAGCTCTCTCCTTAAACTAGCTGTAATGGATGTTGGATCATCTATCGCAGCAAACGATGGCTGGATCAACCCCCACAGGCACGCGACATGAAGCTTTGACAATGTCGTCTCCATATTATCTTCACACGTCGCTTTGACAATGTCGTCTCCATATTATCTTCATCTGTCGGATCATCCGGGACTCGCTATTTGCCCGGTGACCCTCAAAGTCGATAACTACAATGAATGGATGACCAGTATGCGAAACGCATTAATCGCAAAACGAAAAATCGGCTTTATTGATGGCTTTCTACTGGAGCATGCGTCTACAACAGCCGAATACGAGCACTGGTTTCCTGTTAACTCCATGCTCGTTGGCTGGATTATGCAATCGATTGATCCCTCTCTGCGATCATCGATCGCTTATTTTTCTACTATTAAGGAATTGTGGGACGACCTTAAACAACGATTTAGCGTTGGGAATGGTCCCAAAATTCTTCAGATCCGCACCGAGATTGCTTTTTGCCGGCAACAATGGCAATCAGTGGCTAGCTATTATGGCATTCTCAAAAAATTATGGGATGAATTATTCTTGTACGTTCCGGTAGAAATGCGCAGTTGCAAAACCTGCACTTGTGGCCTGAATTCCTGGCTGAGTAAAGCAAGGGATGAAGAAAGAATACATCAGTTTCTGATGGGTTTGGACGGGACTATATTTGGGACTCTTCGTTCCAATATTATGGCTCAAGAACCGCTGTCGGCGTTGAGCAGAATCTACCAATTGGTAATACAGAATGAAAGATTGAGTACAGTGACTCAATAACAAGCTTCTCGTACCAATGTTGTGGCATATGTTGTGCGTACCCCCGTAAAGCTGTCTTGTAGCAGCTCTAGCATAGACAGAAAAATCTCTCGTCTTCTCTCACTGTGGACGGTCGGGACATGATGATACTACCTGCTTTAAATTGCATGGCTTCCCTGATTAGTTTTATGAAAAAAAAGGATCATCTAAAGATCCTAAATCGGCAGTGCGTATGCAGGGGCGGGGGAAGGCGAAGGCATTCGAACACGCAGCAGTTGGGACGGCAGTGGTACCATCAGATGCTGAACGGACAGCTCTTGGCTCAGGGATAACAAATGAACAATGGTCCTCCATGCTGAAGTTGTTTAAGTCCATCAATAACGAGGGTGATGCACCCAAATCTGGTGAGTCTTTACCTTGGATATTGGATATCGGATCATCATACCATATGACGGGTGAAATTTCAGCCTTAAGGGATGTTAAAAGCATTCCTGCAATCTCTCCAGTGCTGCCAAATGGAACAGTTACTCAAGCTCATCATGCAGGATCTCTGCATATCAGTGGAATCTGTATTCCTTATGTTTTGGCTATTCCGTCTCTTACCTGCAATTTATTATCGTTCTCTCGGTTGATTAATCTCTTACAGTGTGTGGTTACTTTAACTTCCACGATGTGTGTTCTGCAGGATGTTCGTTCGAGCACGGTGATTGGAGTGGGTGAGCAACGTGTGGATGTTTACTGGCTGCGGATGATGCGTCCGGCTTCCATGGCGTGTCATTATTCCGTTGTTTCATTGGTTGATCTCTGGCATCGCCGTCTTGGTCACCCTTCCCCTTCTGTTGTCTCATTTGCCCATTTTAACTAACTTTACTGTTATTCATAAGCCCTGTGATGTTTGTTTCCAGGCCAAACAAACTCGGTCTGTGTTTCTTTTAAGAACTAATAATGCTAGTCAAATTTTTTATCGAGTACACTGTGATATTTGGGGGCCCTACAGCCACCTTTCGTCCACCGGTGCCTCTTACTTTCTTACTCTCGTTGATGATTGCTCACGTCATGTGTGGGTCTATTTACTTCGGCACAAATCAGAAACCAGTGAGATATTTATTCACTTCTTTAACTTGATTAAAAATCATTTCATGAAATCCATTCATGCCATCCGTAGTGATAACAGGACTGAGTTCAAACCGATTCTCCCTTTTTTCACTGCCCACGGCATTCTCTATGAATCCTCATGCACTTATACTCCGCAACAAAATGGGTGTGTCGAACGTAAACATCGTCATATCCTTAACGTTGATCGTGCTCTTCGGTTTCAAGCCGGTCTTCCTATCTCATTTTGGGGGGAAAGTGTGTTGACAGTCTGTTACCTCATAAATCGCACACCTTCTAAATTCCTCCATGGCAAGACCCCTTATGAAAAACTGTATTCCGAGCCTCCTGATTACTCCCTTATCCGCATTTTTGGGTCTCTCTGCTACGCCGCTCAACTACCCAAACCTCATGATAAGTTTGCATCTCGAAGTCAAAAATGTATCTTCGTCGGCAATCCTGTCGGAAAGAAAGGTTGGCGTGTCTTTGATCTCCACTCGAAAGAGTATCTTGTTAGTCAGGATGTCACCTTCTATGCTCTTCGGTTTCAAGCCGGTCTTCCTATCTCATTTTTGGGGGGAAAGTGTGTTGACAGTCTGTTACCTCATAAATCGCACACCTTCTAAATTCCTCCATGACAAGACCCCTTATGAAAAACTGTATTTCGAGCCTCCTGATTACTCCCTTATCCGCATTTTTGGGTCTCTCTGCTACGCCGCTCAACTACCCAAACCTCATGATAAGTTTGCATCTCGAAGTCAAAAATGTATCTTCGTCGGCTATCCTGTCGGAAAGAAAGGTTGGCGTGTCTTTGATCTCCACTCGAAAGAGTATCTTGTTAGTCAGGATGTCACCTTCTATGAGTCTTACTTTCCGTTTCATGCGTCCCAATCTATATCCGTTGTCACTCCGGATCCCATTCATTCTCCTGATCTGCCTCCCGCCGCCTATGATCCCCCTCCACCTACTGTGTTTTCCGAGCAACACTCGCCCAGCCCAATCAACCCCACCACTGACCAGCCTGACCCACTTCCTCCTTCTCGGCACGGGACTCTTCTCTGTCAGCCCCCGGCCAGGCTTCAGGACTACGTCTGTGGCTCGGTCACTCACGCATCCACTATTTCGTATTGCTCACTCCCTCCGGTTGTTGCTCCCTCAGGAATTCGTTATCCTATATCGGCTTTTGTTACCAATACTAAATTTTTTGACCAGCATAGCAGATTTTTAGCGACTGTCACGTCCGACTATGAGCCTTCCTATTTTCATGATGCGGTTAAATTTCGATCCTGGTGTGATGCTATGACTATAGAACTATCTGCTTTGCAGTAAAATAACACCTGGGTGCTTTCTGCTCTTCCCCCCGGTAAGAAACCCCTTGGATGTAAATGGGTTTACAAAATCAAACACAGGGTTGATGGTTTGATTGAACGTTATAAAACTCGGTTGGTGATACTTGGTAATCGGCAAGTTGAAGGCCTTGACTATCACGAGATGTTTGCGCCGGTTGCCAAAATGGTTTCCGTCAGTATTTTTTTATCAGTTGCCGTTGTCAAAGGCTGGGAACTTCATCAAATGGATGTTCACAATGCATTTCTACACGGTGATTTAGATGAAGAAATTTATATGACACCCCCTTCAGGTTATTCTGTCCCCTCTGACACAGTATGTTTGCTTAAAAAGTCTTTGTACGGTCTTCGTCAAGCACCTAGGAATTGGTTCCTTAAACTTGCATCCACATTGAAAGCTTTCGGATTCAAACAAAGCTATGCTGATTACTCTCTCTTATCGTTTGACAAATCTGACATCTGCCTACACATTCTGGTGTACATTAACAATATGATTATTGCTGGTAATAATTCTGGTGTTATCTCCTCCCTCAAATCTTACCTTCACTCATGCTTCCATATGAAATATTTGGGATCTCTCAAATATTTTCTTGGTATTGAAGTTGCTCATTCGGCTACCGGAATTTTTCTCTCTCAGCGCAAATATGCGCTCGATATTCTTCGAGAGACTGAACTGCTTGCTGCTAAGTCGTGCGACTTTCCTATGGAGCAACACCATCAGCTTGTCATCTCTACTAGCCCTTTCCATGACCCTGCCGTTCACACTCTCGCTCAGTTTATGCAGCACCCTAGGGTGGACCACTAGCATACTGCTCTTTGGGTTCTTCAGTACTGTTGCAGTATGGAGACCGGGCGGTCTGGCGGGTTGTCCGACGGTCTGGCAGTTTCTCCCAGCGACTTGGTAGTCGGGTTGTTGCTGTTTGGTGTCCGAGCGTCTGGCGGTTTGTCTCTGGCGACTTGAAGACTAGCGGTCTAAACATCTCCTTTGGCGGCTTGTTATCTCCTTCTGGTGGGTGTCGTGCGGTTAGCCTATTCGTCTAACCGTGTGGCTTGTTCCGGTCTGTTTTTTATAAAGCCGCTCATACCTGTAAATATTTAGTCTCGCATTGCTTATTTGTAATCTCTTTCATCTCCTTCATTTTATAAAAGGGAGGTCATACCTTTGTAATACTCATCTTTCTGGATAATAAAAAATTTGTTACTCCCAATTTTTCGATCTACTTTTTTCTATTCGCACATGGTATCAGAGTACTCGATTTTTTCCTCCTGATTCTGTGAGCTTCCTCTGTCTGCGCGACCTGTCCGCGCGGCTTGACCCTTCTTCTCGCGACCTGCTTTCGCGACTTGTTTCTTTTGCCTGTTCGCGATTTCTCTCTCTCCTTGTCGTTGCCCTTTTTGTGCGCGACCTATCTGATTGTAATGTATTCTCTCTGCGACCTGTTCTCCTTAGCACGACCTGTGTTTACTCGTCGTGTCCTCCTTTTCTAGCCGCAACCTGTTCTCCAGTCGTCGCGACCTGTTCTTCTTGTCGCGACCTGTGCTTAGTCGTCGCGCCCTCCTTTTCTAACCGCGACTTGTTCCTTTCGCTGCTCTCTTCTATGGAAACCTCAGATATCTCTACCACCACTACTCTTGTTGCCGCTCCTCCTACTCCTACTCGTTCATGCAACCTTGGCACCGTTTCCAAACTTATCGGTCTCAACTATCCGGACTGGAGTGTGTCTCATTTACCTTAATTCTCCGCTTTCAACGCAAACGTCATCATCTCACCGATGACCCTCCTCCAAAGGACTCCGCAGAGTTTGACGATTGGGATGCCAGCGACGCTCTTGTTCGCACATGACTGGCTAACAGTCTTTTTGATGAATGCCTACCCGTCATCCGTCATGATGAAACGGTCAAGGTAGTTTGGCTTCATCTTGTCGCTCTCTACTCCAAGGGGGCTCAGACGTCTCACATCTATACTTTGTATGCGGACCTCTTTGCTCGTCCCTCCATGTGCCTTGTTGCTACTTACCAACAAGTTCAGGCTCTTGCAGCCGAAATTCTCCAGAATCGTCTCTTCTTTGCGGATTTGGCTGAGCAACACAAGCACTTCCAGGAGCTTCTGGTTGTGTGCTACCTTCTGCGACTTCCCGAGTCTTATGACGTGATCCGTCAATAGATCCTTAGCGAAGCAGAATCTCCTACATTGGATGTCACTGCTGCCCGCATAATCGTGGTTACCTCTCTGCTACAACATTCGTTGTAATCCTCCCCTCCTCAACCGGACAACTACGCTCATCAGACTCAGCGAAGTGGCTTTGGTGGCCGCAGCTACCAATCCGACGAACACGATGCTTCCCGTTTTCTCTGCTCTCACTGTGGTCGCACCGGTCATACGGTTGATCGCTGCTGGAAGAAGCATCCTCATCTTCGACCAACTGGCGACGCTTCCACCTCCTCTTCAAAGCAGTGTGGTCACGTCTTCAGGTAGTGTCCACGTCGCTACTCAAGGTAAATGGTTGATTGACTCTGGAACTACCAATCACATGACCGACAATCCTTGGTGTTTTTCTCTCCTAGAAAAGCATGATCGGTTGGCCCGGTCTTTATTACGTACGGCTCTCCCTCACCGGTCCATGGAACGGGAGTGGTCCAAGTCACACCGTCTCTTCGCTTGGTGGATACCCGTTACGTGCCTCAATTCCCTTACAATTTATTATTTGTTACTTCTATGTGCAAGTAACTACAGTGTTCTGTCACATTAACTCCTACTTCTTGTTCTTTTTAGGATCTGGGCTCCCAACGGATGATTGATATTAAGACTGAGAGCGGCAACCTCTACTTCCTCGACAACGTTTCCGCGTTGTCCGCCTTCTCCACCTCTTCTACTGATCTTCTCTAGTGTCACCTTCGTCTTGGTCATGCTCCTCCACGACTTCTTCGTCAACTTATGCCTCACCTTCCTCCGCAGAGTCCACCTCTCAACTGTGACGCATGTCAGCTTGGCAAGCATCACCGCTCCTCCTTCCCACCAAAGCAAATTCATGGATCTTCCCGACCGTTTGATCTAGTTCACTCTGATATCTGGGGTCCTGCTCCTATCCTGATCATAGATCTGGGTAGTTCATATTTTGTAACTTTTATTGAAGATTTTTCTCATTGTACGTGGGTGTATCTATTAAAATATCGTTCTGAATTATTCAATGTGTGAACATATTTTTATTTTATGATTAAAAATCAATTTGATGTATCTGTTAAAATCTTTCGCTCTGATAATACAAAAGAATATTTTAGACATGATTTTTCCTCTTTTTGTATGTAACATGATATTGTTCATCAAACTAGTTATGTCTATACCTCACAGTAAAATGGCGTGCCAGAACGCAAAAACCGTCACCTCCTGGATGTCGCGCGCACTCTGCTGACACAAATGCAGGTTCATCGCTCCTATTGGAGCTATCATGTTGTCATCTCCTGCTATCTTATCAATCGCATTCCCTCCACCGTTCTGCACGACAAAACCCCCTTCTTTATTCTCTATCCGAGCAACGATCTGTTTCCTCTCCCTCTCCATGTCTTTGGGTGCACAGCCTTTGTGCACTCTCCTATAACCACCCGTGACAAGCTCTCACCACGGGCCAGCAAATGTGTCTTTCTGGGGTACTCTGCCACTCAGAAAGATTATTTTTGCTTTGACCCTGTTGCCCGCAAACAGTTCGTCTCTGTGGACGTCACCTTTTTCGAAAATGTATCCTACTTCTCTCACGACTCTTCTTCTCCTTCTGATGTTCCTCCTTCTCATACCACCCCTTCCGTCTCATCTACACCTGCCGAGATTCATCCACCTCCACCGTCTCCACCATCTCCACCACCGTGTCCACCTCCCGAAATATCTCCCTCCTCCGCAGCCGTCTCTCTACTGCCAGCTCTCTCTGGCACGAATGCCCCGAAAACTGAGGAACATGTCGACCTGGATCTTCCATTGCTCTTCGCACGAATGTATACCCAACACCCTAGCTGTTGTTGTTTCATATGATCGTCTAACTCTTTCTTGCAGGGCTTCTCGTAAGCCGTTTGCTTTGGCTATCTCTGACACTGCCACTCCCCTCACTCGCACCTACCAGGAAGCTCTTGTTGTTCCTCATTGGATTGACTATCATGGATGAGAAAATAGCTCATCAGTGAAAGGGATACATGGACCTCCCCCCCCCCCCCCCTGGACACTGATGTGGATGGCTGTCGCTGGGTCTTTGTTGTGAAGTTCCGTCTGGACGGCCATGGATCGATACAATCTGGTCTCCAGCCACTAAGACTTATGGTGTTGATTACTTTGACAGCTTTTCTCCCGTTGCTCGTCTAAACACCATTCGGGTTCTTCTCTCTTTGGTTGTCAACAGGGATTGCCTCATTTCTCCTGAATGTCAAGAATGTCTTTCTCTATATGATTTTCAAGAGGATGTTTACTCCTGGGTATTTTGCTCAGGGGGAGACACCGTCGGCTGAAGAAGGCCTCTATGTCCTAAAGCAAAGCAAACTCGGGCTTGATTTGACAAGTTTAGCGGCATAGTGGCATTGAGGTGCAGACATTGATTTTGCAAGAAGTTCTGTCAATCACTCCTTATTCATCCGCAAAACAGCCTCTGGTATGGTGGTTCTTGCTGTATATGTGGATGATATTTTTCTTACGGGCGATGACCAAGTTGCTTGCCCCGGAAACTGAGGAACACGCCGACCTGGATCTTCTCATATGACTCTTCACGGAGACCAGACCCGACATCTCCTATGTTGTAGGCAAGGTTATCCAATTCATGCAAGCTCCTAGAGAGACGTGTCTGCCCTGAGGATATTGGAGTATGTTAAAGCAACATCAGGGAAATGATTGCTTTTTCAGAAGAATAGTCACTTGAGGTTGATGTGTACTTGTTGAGTTATGCTGGTGACAAAGGAGACCGCAAGTCAAGATGGGCTTTTGCACGTTTGTTGGGGAAATCTTGTGAGCTGGAAGAGAAAGAAACAGTCTGTTGTCTTCAGTTCTGCAGCGGAATATCGTAGTATGGTGTCGATCACATGCGAGTTAAATGGTTGCTCTCATGCTTGACTTAGGAGAGGTCTACAACTATCTATCTCTTCCTATGTTCTGCGACAACAAGCGCGATATACATTCCAAAAATCTGTCGTTCCAAAATAAATAGAAGTGACTGTCATTTTATTCGGGAAGAGATTTTGAAGAAACAGATTTGTATCGTCACTTCAGAGTTGGCAGAACACATTGAAATCTTGAGGGAGAGTGTTGAAGTATGGAGACTGCACAGCGGCTTGGTAGTCGGGCTATTGTTGTTTGGTGTCCGAGCGGTCTGGCGGTTTGTCTCTGGCAACTTGAAGACCGCGGTCTAAACATCTCCTTTGGCGGCTTATTATCTCCTTCTGGTGGGTGTCGAGCGATTAGCCTATTCGTCTAACTGTGCGGCTTGTTCTGGTCTAAGCCGCTCATACTTGTAAATTTTTAGTCTCACATTGCTTATTTGCATCTCTTCGCACCCATTTGTAATACTTACTTTTTGATAATAAAAATACTTCAAATTTTTTGATATACTTTTTTTGTTCGCACAGGTACATTAAAGGTCATCCGGGCCATTATTGCTTTCTGCTACAAGTTCCTTACAGATGCTTTCTGCAACACGGATTGTCTTGCCCCCTCACACGCCGCTCCATTACTGGTTATTTTTCCGGCCTCGGAAAGTCACACATCTCGTGGAAAACTAAGAAGCAACATACAGTGTCTCGCTCTCGAATATTGAAGTCGAATATCGTGTCATGGCCTCTGCGTGTTCTGAGTTGATCTGGATCAAGTCATTTTTGCAGTCCCTGGTGTCTCTCACTCTCAACCCATGTGCCTGCACTGTGACAGCCAGACGGGCTATTCACATCGCTTCAAACCCTCATGATCGTACGAAGCACATTGAAATCGACTGTCATTTTGTGCGGGATCTTATTCAGTTCGGTGCTATCAGGCTCTTCCATCTTCGCACGACCCAACAACCGGCAGATATTTTTACAAAAGCTCTTGGTCGGCAACAGTTTCAATTTCTTCTTTCCAAGTTGGGCATTCTGGATCCTCATGCTCCACCTTCGAGTAAACTTACCGTAATTTCATAACAGATACTTATGGATTGATTGGAGCTATCTTAGGAAGGTTCTATCTTAGAAAAGTTTTGGCTGGCAAGGAGAATTTTGAGGAGCTATCTTAGGAAGGTTCTATCTTAGGAAGTTTTTTGGCTTCCTCTCCTTATATATATATATTGGGTCCTGCCGTAATGAAAAGGAACACAGACAAAAAGTTTTCAATTCTTGCTTCTTTTTTTATCAAGTTCCTTTGATGAGATCGGGTATTCACGAACAACAGTTCATAACCACCGCGTTCACAACTGCCGCCGCTGGCCAAACGAAGCCCAAGTAGATTGGAAACCTAAGATATTTTTCGCTATCATTGGTATGGAGAAATCATTACATCAGCTGTGCTGGAAGAAGGCATCTTTTTAAGAAAAAAACTTTATTAATTTTGACAGATTATGTTTATATTACTAAGGGAGCTTGATGAATTATTGCGATTTATTTGTATGTTTTTTTCTCATTATATTACTTTTTTGCCTTTTGTAATAAAAGAAACATAGAAATTTGTTGTCTGGAAATTGAAATTTCTGATGTATTTAGCACAAAATTACTTGAAACCTAATCATTTATTTACATACACATATGACTCTATGCACTTAATATAGATTTGGGCAGCTCCACTGACACCAATTTAATTTTAGCTTTGCGGTGCATATTCTAGCATGGTGTCTAAGCTCACGACCCAATTTCGTGTCATCCCGCGTATGAAGGTACGGATGTTAATTTCATCTTTAAAAAATTTATCTAGTTTTGTGCTCTTAGTGGGACACTCAAGACTTGGAATGAAACTATAAAGAAAGACATATTATACTTAGGCATTAGTGAGATTATGACAAAAAATAGAGCACAATAGCGACAAAGGGTCCATATAGCCTATCGACTTAATGTTGGTTGTGCGTGTTATAATATGGTATTGGAGTTGGCTGGATCTAAGGCACCACTCCCACATCATAATTAAAGAGCCCTTGCACATAAGGCAACTTGTTGAAAATTTAGACACACAATGGTCCTATGAACTTACTATATATAGTATAGTATATAAGTATATTAAAGAGCCAAGATGGTGATAAAGATTGTTGCAAGGAAAACATGAGTCCTTCTAAAAGTATCTTCAAGATATTATTAAGCACCCATAATTAGTCAACAGATTGATTTTTAAAAAAAAATTAGTGTTTTTGTTACTCTTACCTACTTATGTTTGTTTGGCCATAATTACTCAAAATCAAGAATAATCCCTCAATTAAATACAAGATATTTTGCACCCGTATATACACAATATTACAATTTATTTGTTCTATCACATTTTACCTGGGATCGTCTAATTTTTCTAAACCCAAAACCCATGAGTTTTCATGCCCAAACAAACGCAGGAATTGAAAATTAATCCCTAATTCCAATTCCCTCCTCTCAAAATGATAAGCTCAACTCTTTTTCATTATTATAATGAAACTATGCTCCACTTCTACAACAACATTTATTAAATTTGCAATCAAGCGGGTTTCGCCCGCCTCACGGCGGGCTTCATTAAATTATAAAAGTATTTAAAACTATTGAAGCCCGCCCTCCGACGGGTGTCATTAAATTATAAAAGTATTTAAAATCATTTAAAATTTTAATTTGTTAACAATTTTATCAATTATAAAGAATAAAAATTATTTAATTAATTATTAAATTATAAAATAGGAAAAAAAATAAAACCCAAAACACTATTCACCATGTTTCCGCCTCCCGTGCCTTCACGGCCTCACCCCGCCGCTGCCGGCGGCCTACCCGGCGCCCCCCGGAGGGTTTGTCGGCAAACTGGAGCTCACGGGGAGGGCCACCGCCGTTGGGCGTCGGGTAGGCCGCCGGCGGCTCTGACGGCGGCAGCGGGGTGAGGCCGTGAAAGCACGGGAGGCGGAAACATGATATCGGGAAATCTGAAGAAGCGAACAGTGCTTTTTTTTTGGAAATTTGGATATTGGCATGCCTGATTTTTTAGATTCAATGGTCAGATGCGATTTTCTAAAGATCGGACGACGGTCCAGATGAGTTTCATGATTTGCTCCAAATATGTCTATTGTTAAATAGTATATATATATATATATATATATATATATATATATATATATATATATATATATATATATATATATATATATATATATATATATATATATATATATATATACGAGTCGCAGGTACGGGCCTCCGGCCCGATGGCTATGCGGCACAGTACCTGACCACCGACGGCGGGCTTCGCCCGCCCGCCGGGCTTCGCCCGCCTCCCGCCGGGCTTCGCCCGCCTCCCGCCGGGCTTCGCCTGCCCTATTTAAAATTTTTAATTTTTAATTTTTCGATTGTATTGATTTATTTTTTAAATTTTTTAATGTTTATGTATTATTTTAATTTTTTGTTTTTTTTATTTGATTTTTTAAATTTTTATATAAAAAAAATGCAAAATCCACTCCCCCCCCGCGACTTCACGGCCCTCTCCACCGTCGGCGGCTCCGCCGCCGGCGGCTTGACCGGCGACCCCCACCCGGCGAACCTGTCGGGGGTATTCCGGTGGCCCTCCGGCAGGGCCACCGCCGGCGGTGGCCCTGACCGTGAGGCCCAGATCCGGTCAGGGCCACCGCCGGCGGTGGCCCCGCCGGAGGGCCACCGGAATACCCCCGGCAGGTTCGCCGGGGGACTTTTATTGTAACGCCCCTAGCCGATCCATCGTGACGGTGTCACGGCTCCGCTCTAGGCGACGCTACCGGGCTGCAGCTCAAGCACCTCAACCCCTTCTCCATCACTCTGGCGCGTTGTTGGTGGTCACAGTCTCCCTTTGTCGAGTTCGCTCATCAAAGGGAGGTTGTGGCCACCAACAACCCGCCAAAGTGATGGGGAGGGGCTGGGGTGCTTGGGTTGCAGCCCGGTAGCGTCGTCTAGAGCGGACCCGTGACACCGTCACGATGGATCGGCTAGGGGCGTTACGCTAGGGGTCGTCGGTCAGGTCGCCGCCGCCGGATCCGCCGGCGGTGGAGAGGGCGGTGAATTCGCGGGGGTGGGGGGGTGGGGGGGGGGGGGGGGGGGTGCGGACGAGGGAATCGGGATTGAGTAGAGAGAGGGTTTGCTTTTGGGGGGGGGGGGGGGGTTATTTGCAGACCGAAAATGATATTTGCAGTCAAAGATCTAACAGCTTTGGATCAAAACACTCGAATCCGACGGCCATTTTTTTCCCCTATTTTTGAACTCATGCTATTGACAGGCCACCATATATCTTTTTAAGATAGCATATATATATATACATATATATATATATATATACACGAGCATTTTCAAACGGGCTACTACTGTGCTCGATGTGTTGTTACGGTTTGCGCTCGCATCAAAGCGGATACACTAACATCAAGACGGCAGTGCCAGCAACATATATATAAGTACTCAAAATGACCGTAAAAAAATATAAATCAATATTATAATTTTTATTTTATAAAAAATTTATGTTTTATCATAAAAATATTAATTTCACGCAATCTTTTTTTTTCTCTCCCTACTCTATCTCTCTCCCTTTCTCTCACCCTCTCTTTGTTCCCCCTCTCTCCGCCCATTTCTCCTCTCCCTCCCTCCATCTCTCCCTCCCTCTATTATATAGATATATATAATATATATATATATAAGATTTTTGTAGGGAATTTTTGTCGGGCCATCAGTCAAAGAGTTGCTTTCTTTTTATGATTCAATGAACAGTGATTTTAATTAAAAAAATCCCGAACTTTTCATTTTAAATTCAAACTAATATAACAAATTTCAATCGAACTGTCGGATCTCCACATCACTATGGTATTGATTGACTTGTCGGGATCATTCGAACGATCCGACTTTTTTTTATTAAAAAATCATTTTTTTCATTTTTTTCCTCTTTATTAAAAATATCAGTTTTTTCTCCTGTAAAAAAATCAGAGTCATCTACCTACTTACAATAAAATAATTTGTTCTCCCCACTCCTCACAAACTCGTGTACAAACGGCAAAAATGAGCAAAGGGCAAAATAAAACACTTAGGCGTTTGTGTGCAGCGGGAGAATGTCGAGGCAGCAATAATATCACGCGGAGCACAACCGGTTGTGCCCCGTGCACTATCTCAATAGAGATATTGTGTGTGTATGTATGTATGTATGCGTACCAGTTGGTCTCTCGATCAACCTGGTCGAAATCTAAACTCTTGTCGACAATCAGGCGAGGGCTTCTTGCGGTCTGCAGGCGAGAGATGCTGATCCAAATCTGATTATGCAAAACCCTCAGCAGCAGCGACGGGAGTATAATGAAAAGTGTTGGGGAAACTTGCTTCCCACCCTCCTTAGTCGTGGCTAGCAGATACACGCAGTGTATCACCCATGGAGATATCATCACATACTGCATTCATTCATTCATTCTTCACATTAATATCTTCTTCATGCATGTATACCAGCTCCTATATATATATATGGACATATCAACAAACTCATGAGTATTTATTTATACCTTGAAGCTGCCGAGCTTCTTCCATGGCCAGTCCGTCAGCAATCCGGGTCTTGAAGCCATGAATCTGATCTCTAAACGCGTACACTCCCACGCTTGGAGGTGTTGGCCGCCTTCTTCCTTCTATTGTCCTTTTAAAGATGGAAGGAGAAAAGAGAGAGAGCGCTGCGCTGCAGGCGCAATAAATAATATCGGCTGGGTGACATCAGAATGCACATGGCGGAGGATGGTCTGTTTTGAAAAAGCTGCCCATCAGGTAATTTCATCATCACGCTTTTGCTTTTTTTATTTAGTTTATTTTATTAGATAATACTATACACATCTAAAATTTATCTAAATATCACAAAAAGTGAGTCTTACATCCCTGTTTTTATAATAAAAACACCTGATTAAAACTCTACAAAATCAAATAAATTTTATTTATTTTATTGTGTGGGGTCCACTTTTTTGATATTTGTTTTCATGGATTATTTTTTATGATTGTTATTAGCATCACAGTTTTGACTAGTCGCACCGCATGTTCTCCTAATTTTTAGCGTCTTTTAGAAATACGTTTTATACATGTATTTTTGGCTAGTCGCACTGCACGTTCTATAACTTTCGTGTTGAACATTTTTCCTAAAAATACATTTATAATGCGTATTTCCTAAAAATACATTTATAATGCGATTAATCAAAACTGCACTGCTACTGATAATCCTTATAATAAAATAACAATATTGTTTCAGTCACATCATCAACAGATTATTTTGATCATGCGTAAATCAGATTATTTGTAAATTAAATTAAAAAATATAAAGATGTGTGAACCCTAAAAGGCAGGTCTGTACCTAGTTGTTTGATAAATTTTTTTTAGACGTACGGTTTGCTCATAAAAATGTTAATTCAGCCACATGATCAATTATTTAGATTATTTAACGAAGGTTGTTATCTGTAAATTAATTTTAGTTATGTGTAAATCAATGTTATATGTAAATTAAATTAAAAAAATTATAAAGATGTGTGAATCTATTAAGGGTGTCGATGTGCACATAATTGTTTTGATAATTTTTTTGAAAGTACAATTTGCACATAGTCAAAATTGATTTTCACATTGCTACCCAGTCTCAATGAATATCTGTGTTGTTGTTTATTTTATTATTTTTAGAATATTGTGTAACTTTGTAGTATCAAGATTCTCTCATATTTGGGACCATTTGGTGGTCCTAGGTTTTTTCTCAGGAGATCAAGGCTCCGTTTGGGAGGACTTATTTTAACCGGTCAAGCGGTCACGACTGCATGAACCAGGACTTAATTAAGGTCCGATTCATGCGGTCGTGACCGCTTGACCGGTGAAAATAAGTCCCCCCAAATGGAGCCCAAATGGGTTAATTAATTTTATCTTTCTATATTTTTATATATAGAAAAAAAAAAGATTTATAGCCTTAGATAAATAAATAGAGAATCTTGGTGATCACATGAATATTATTCATTTGGCCCAAATAGAAAAGATCTAGATCGAACTTTGTGTGGATGCAGGTGTGGATTATAAGCCTACATAATTTTCTCCAAGTGAACATACTTTGTGATGATGTTGAAACCCTACAACATTTGGGTAAATCTCAACAATGTATGCATTGTGGTGAGAATGTGGGGATGCTATGTTCTATATTTTGCATAAAAAATTAGAGGCAAGAGCAATAAAACTGAATGCAAAAAATCATTATTCGACTTTAACTTACAATTTTTGTGTTGGTGTTTTGTTGAGGTAATGAATGTAGGTCTTAACTTTGCTTCAAACATGCATGGATTCGCTGTCAAATGCATCATTCTACCTCCGATATGTATAACTTTGATTTGTCGCTCATGAAAAAAAATCATATGATTCATGACTTGGTTGATCACTCGGTTTGTCAGATCATCGGTGAATGAGCATTAAATTATAACAATAACTATATGCAGGCCGACTTCAGCTATGAAGAGATTGCACAATTTCATAATGATTATGTGCATGTCAACACATATACGTACGAGTTCACAGCATCTTATAGTTTTTTTTTTTAAATTTGACTTGCATTTATTTTTGGACTACGCATAATCAAAAATGACCTACATATTATTGAGGTATATTTATATAAACGGTAATATGTACTTAGTGGGTTTGGTTAGGATTCGGTAGGCATCTAATAATTCGTCGGGGATTTAAGGTTACGCCTATATACCCCTTTTGGTGGAGATGTGGAGGTTGCTCCAAACTTGATGGTCACACGGGATTCTTCTATAACACTCTCGTCTGTCACGTAGGATATAACATAAGGTCTGGTTGGGGCCCCACGTCTTATTCCACGGACAGTCGGTGGAGTTATGCATTGAAACCAAACCAAACGCGCATCCTAACTCAGAGTGCATTCTAGTGGAAGTATTAAAAGTATTAAGAACTCAACCACATGAATGCCCACTAAATAAAAGTAGGAATGGTAACCAAAATACACAAAAGAGTCTGACCTTAAGGACTTACAAATTATTCTCAATACATTATAGTGTTTTGCATACATTGACACGCAGGTCGGCAATACATGAAAGTAGTAAAGAAGCTATGTTTGGCCTTCGAGGGCCGACATAACTCAAATTGCTTCAGCCCGCTACTTTTCATCTGGCTCCGCAGCACCTGCATGAAAACAAACCACAATAATGTGGCAAGGCAACAGTCAGCTTTAATTAACCAAATTATAATGACTCTGCCCCTCACTCAGGGCAGCGATGCTCCTTCCCTGCAGGTAAACAGCATGCACATATAACAACAATAGAACTTGCAACTTAAGCACCATTCATCACAGACGTTGGCACGGCCGGCCACACGCCCCATGCACTCAGAGGACATTATCGATATGCTGAGATTCAAGCCTCGCTACTGTTCTCAAGACAGTACATATGAGTATTTCTAGTCTTTTTGGCATGTAGCCTAACACTCTCTTCCTCTCATACTATGACAATTTCAAAGGCACTCTATTACATTTAGATACATGTCAGTGACTCACTCCAAGTCGATTGTCATAGGGTGGGCACAAGTTAGTCACAGCCCATTGCTCAAACTGTCAGGCTCGCAAGCCACGGCGCGGGTCAGCCTCCCATTGCTCATTCGTACAATACATAACCATGTTATGTTCCAAGGCTGGCTCTCATCGCCACCATAGAGGAGCAATTTAGGCTTCATTTGGTTCGGCGGTGGCGGGTCGATCCGACGGGTGGAATTTGAGTGTTCGAAATGGAGGGGGGAGATGGCTGCTCCAAACAGAGCTTTTTGGGGAGTTTCTCAAGGCGGGCGGGTGGAAACGAAGCAAACGTCGTCGAAGGTTCATTTGTTTACCCTCCTTCCAGCGGCGTTTGCCCAAAACGGAGCAGCGAAACGCCCAAACAAATAGAGCCTTAAGCTCGCAACTCAACATACAGGCCCCCAAGTCTCTACGAGACGGGCCTCACAAAACTCATTGAGAGTTACCGCTGATAGTAGCGCTACCGTCGCGCGGTAGGGGACAGAACACGCATTCTTCCCCAGAATTTGGGTATTTTCCTGGAGGCCATCTCCAGTACTCTCTTTGCAGCGACCAGCATACCTCACGACTCCGAAACTACTCATTTTACCACTGAGTCTTCTCTGGCTTGCAAATCAATAAGATAACCATCACCAATCCAGATCAACCTGTCTGGATGGACTTCACACAACATGCATATTCCATACTTCGATTCCAGGTTCTAAATACAAAGGTAACTGTGATACAACTGTTAAAATTCAACAAACCGCAGACGCCCCCTTGGATACCCTGCTGAAAACTCAACAAACCGAAGGAGAATACGCCCACTTATAATGTTGAAAGTTTTCCCGGATCGTGGAGTTAGCAGGGGTTATCTCAACAAAGCAGTAACAACCAGCAACACATGTAGCACAAGCTTCTTTAATGATCAAGAGCAAACTTCATTACAAGGCGAGACATACATGGCGAGACATGCTTCACCAAACCCAACACCGGGAGAGCAGAGACAGTTACAAAGACAAGAACAAAAAACACGCCGCGCGGACTCAATCAACAAGCCGCCGACCTACTGCTGTGGAGTCCGCTCAGTCCGCCAGGTCGCCAGACCGCAACCCAAGCCGCGCGGACTCACCCTTGTTCCAATGCTTAGCTCTTCACCGCCGGTCTGCACGCCGCCAGACCACACAAGCTGCGTCACCGAATGGAACAGTCCGCCTGAAGCAGGCGACTTCCTGAACCCCGAACCAAGTCGCCAAAGAGAAGACCGCCTGGTCGCAATCCGCGACCTGCTGTTTACCGCCTGTTGCTTACCCGCAGAGTCCGCACTGTCCCTGACCGCAATCAGAGCCAAGTCCTGGCTTTCCAGTGCTATCCGCACAACCTGCACAGCACAATCGGGTCAACTCTATCCGCGCGGACACAAAGTCCAAACCGCAGCAACTAACGCGAGCTCAATTACTGTTCACTTACTTCGGTCTAGGTTCCTTAATCCTGATGTGACATGGGTCCTATTTATAGGCACGACGATGAGTATGGTCACCGCCCTAGCCGATAGGATCACCGCCACAACTCGCAGCTAGAACAAGTGTGTCCGCCCAGCCCGCGGACACACCTTCCAGTTCGCCGCTCCTGTGCAGATAGCCAGTCCGCTCTAGCTTCTCCAAGGCCGGACTCCAATATCCAGCCCGCCTTGCCGCCAGAGGCCAAGCCAGGACCACCACAGCCGGACTCCACAACAGCCGTGTCCGCCATTCTGCGGACAAGGCATCAGCCCGCAAAACCCGAGCCCGCAGCCTCGCCATCAAGGCACCTGCCGGACTCAGCGGACACCCGGCTACGTCCGCATATCCCAAGTCCATTACCTCATTGCCAAGGCACCTCCGGACTTAGCGGACACGCCAATCCAGTCCGCTAACAGCAGACTCTAGTCCGCAACTCCTGAGTCCATAACCTCGTCACAAGGCTAAACCGGACTCAGCGGACTCCGGCTCCAGTCCGCACGCTCCTGCACAAGCAATTCTCCAGTCCGCATTTCCCAAGCTAGCATAACAAGGCAACTGCACTTCTACTACGCTTGACGGACTGAGAAACCAGCCCGCGCTCCACTGCGCGATCTCCCCGGACTGAGCCATCCTGGACTTGGTTCAATTCCCACCAAGTCCAGTCCGCTGGCCACAAGGGCCAGTCCGCACTTACTGGCGGACACTGGATCTAGCCCGCCATACCGGGCGACCTCCAGTTCATGTCCGCGCTGACCGGCGGTCTCCGCGGCTTCCACTTGCCGCTTCACTAGAGCAAGACCAAGGCATCTGCCAAACCGGTCTGCCGAGCTCCAGTTCTTCAGTCTGCTTCTTGCCGGACTCCGCGGATAACATTCCTATCCGCCCGGTTACTTCCTGGGAGTCAACCGACTGCTGAGCATACACTGGCCTGTCAGACCGCCGCTGCTGTCCGCGTAGTCCGCGCGAACAGACCGCCCAGGCCGCCACAGAGCAAACCGCCTGCAACATCCCTGCCGACCTAGCAGTCCGCCAACCCAGTCCGCGTAGTCCGCGCGGATAGGTTTCCCAAGCCTTCCATTCACCCACTTTCACTTCACAGAATTCAACACTCCCCCTTGAAGTGAGAAGTGGTGAATAACTCCAGCAGCTCCCGTAACCTTGCACCTGGTCCTTCCGATAGCATCTACGAAGAGATGTCCAAGACATAGTCCTCGCCCCGCATATCATGGACCATGAGGGAGCCCTCCAGCATCTCCTAAAAGGAGTCATGCTTTCCTCTGCCTTCTTCAGCTTCAACCTCCACTCATGCATCACAGGAGTATCACCAACTTCCTTGGACCCAGAGGCCCAAGCCTCGTTGCCTCTGAGAGAAGTCACCTCTTCAGACTTGGTGTCAACCACCTCCTTGATTCTAGTGGGGTTATCACAGCCAGAAGTACCTTGCTCGACCTGAGGGCTAACAAGGAAACACGGAACCAAGTCCGTCATGTCTCCTTCACAATATCGAGCTGGTGGCTTACTGATCCTCTTCGATCTCCGAAGAACCTGATCATGGCTAACCACCTCCGCTGCTATTGAACCAGCTCCGTTCCTGGGCAAACCCGGAACAATGCTCCCTTTGCTCCCTGAACAAGACGCCTCCTTACTGGAACCAAAAGCATCTGGAGCAACGCTCCCCCTGCTACCTGAACCAGAAGACTCCCCTCTTGAACAAGAACTGCCTGGAACATCGCTCCCCTTGCTTCCTGAACCGGAAGCCACCGCCTTCGATCCAGAAGGTCCTGGAGCATCGCTCCCCCTTCTTCCCGACTCTGACGCCTTTGCCCCGGAGCTAGAACAACCTGGAGCACCTGGTGACTCAGGCAACTCCACTTCCTTAGCAGCAGCCTCCTTCAGCCCACCATCTGACCTGCTTATCTCTAGCTCCACATAAGAGCTACCCTAATACGGCGTCAACTCATCAAAAACAATGTCTCTCGACACTATGAGTTTCTTCGTCGCATGATTCATACACCTCCATCTTCTTCTTTGCTCATCATACCCAACAAAGACTAGCTTTGTTTTGAGAGCACCCGGAGTGTGTATATAGCAGGTAGATCCAAACACCCGAAGGTGCTTCACTGAGGGCTTCACTCCGAACATTAGCTCATAAGGAGTCTTCATTATGATCGGACTAAGAGGCATCCGGTTGATGACATGAGCAGCACAGGCTATTCCCTCCGCCCAAAGAGCCTTCGGAATGCCTTTACTCTGAAGCCAACACTTGCAGGTCTCCGTTAACCAACGGATCATCCGAGCTGCAATACTACCCTGTTGTGAAGTATGTCCACAAGAAAGCTCCATCCGGATCCCTTGCTTCCTGCAAAAGCGTGAGAACTCGGTTGAGGCAAACTCACCACCGAAACTTGTCCTCAACACCTTGATCCTCCAGCCAAGCTGGCCTTCGACAAGCTTCTTGAACTCCACAAACAAGCGTACCATGTTGGACTTCCTCTTCATAAAGTATACCCAAGTATACCCAGAATAGTCATCAACCAATATCAGCATGAACCTGCTGCCTCCAAGACTGGGCGTGACGGTCGGTCCCACCAGAGCACAATGGACAACCGCCAATGGTGCATTACTTCTGGATTGTGCTTTGTCGACCATGAAGCGATAGGCTCCACTTTCCTGACATCCTGCACACCCCCGACCATCGTCATAGGATGACAATCTAGGCAAGCCTCTTACGAGTCTTCTTTCCGCCATTGCTTTCAGCTTGTCCATCCCTACATGCCCCAGTCTTTCATGCCAGATAGCTGCACTATCACTGGCATTCCTCCGATCAACTCCAGAACTCGTTGAAATCCCAACTACGTTCTTCTCCTTCCTCCCTACCTGAGCTACGTTCGCCGAGAGCAAGACAACCTTGCACTCCTTCCGAAGATGACCTTGCTGCTTGCATTGATAGCACCGTGGTCCTTCCTTCCTCTTCCTATCACGCCTAGGAGAACAACTCCTTTCTTCCTGATATGAAGTAGAGGGACCATCTTCCGCAGCAACCTTCACCTCCTTCCTGAACAACCCAACAAGGGAAGTCCATACCTCCGCAGCTGACCGACATCCACTGATGTGGTTCAAGAGCTCCGATGAGATCACCTGCTTGAGAATAGACTCTGCTTTCGCATTTGCCTCCTTCCAAGCTCTCATCGCCTCAGCATTGCCAGCAGTATCCTCTTGTCTTCCTGCTCCGCATACAACCTCCCAAAGGTCCTCGCCAAGAAGAAAGCTCTTCATACAGGACTTCCACCGTTCACAGTTCGCCTCTGTAAGAAGATCAATACCAAGACAGCTTGCATCCTCCACTGCCATGGTTCTACCACTGGTTTCCTCTACAGACGAGCAACTACTTCCATTGAGCACTGCTTGACCACTCCAACAACCTCCCTCTGATACCATGTTAAAATTCAACAAACCGCAGACGCCCCCTTGGATACCCTGCTGAAAACTCAACAAACCGAAGGAGAATACGCCCACTTATAATGTTGAAAGTTTTCCCGGATCGTGGAGTTAGCAGGGGTTATCTCAACAAAGCAGTAACAACCAGCAACACATGCAACACAAACTTCTTTAATGATCAAGAGCAAACTTCATTACAAGGCGAGACATACATGGCGAGACATGCTTCACCAAACCCAACACCGGGAGAGCAGAGACAGTTACAAAGACAAGAACAAAAAACACGCCGCGCGGACTCAATCAACAAGCCGCCGACCTACTGCTGTGGAGTCCGCTCAGTCCGCCAGGTCGCCAGACCGCAACCCAAGCCGCGCGGACTCACCCTTGTTCCAATGCTTAGCTCTTCACCGCCGGTCTGCCCGCCGCTAGACCGCACAAGCTGCGTCACCGAATGGAACAGTCCGCCTGAAGCAGGCGACTTCCTGAACCCCGAACCAAGTCGCCAAAGAGAAGACCGCCTGGTCGCAATCCGCGACCTGCTGTTTACCGCTTGTTGCTTACCCGCAGAGTCCGCACTGTCCCTGACCGCAATCAGAGCCAATTCCTGGCTTTCCAGCGCTATCCGCACAACCTGCACAGCACAACCGGGTCAACTCTATCCGCGCGGACACAAAGTCCAAACCGCAGCAACTAACGCGAGCTCAATTATTGTTCACTTACTTCGGTCTAGGTTCCTTAATCCTGATGTGACATGGGTCCTATTTATAGGCACGACGATGAGTATGGTCACCGCCCTAGCCGATAGGATCACCGCCACAACCCGCAGCTAGAACAAGTGTGTCCGCCCAGCCCGCGGACACACCTTCCAGTTCGCCGCTCCTGTGCAGATAGCCAGTCCGCCCCAGCTTCTCCAAGGCCGGACTCCAATATCCAGCCCGCCTTGCCGCCAGAGGCCAAGCCAGGACCACCACAGCCGGACTCCACAAAAGCCGTGTCCGTCATTCTGCGGACAAGGCATCAGCCCGCAAAACCTGAGCCCGCAGCCTCGCCATCAAGGCACCTGCCGGACTCAGCGAACACCCGGCTACCGTCCGCATATCCCAAGTCCATTACCTCATTGTCAAGGCACCTCCGGACTTAGCGGACACGCCAATCCAGTCCGCTAACAGCAGACTCCAGTCCGCAACTCCTGAGTCCATAACCTCGTCACAAGGCTAAACCGGACTCAGCGGACTCCGGCTCCAGTCTGCACGCTCCTGCACAAGCAATTCTCCAGTCCGCATTTCCCAAGCTAGCATAACAAGGCAACTGCACTTCTACTACGCTTGACGGACTGAGAAACCAGCCCGCGCTCCACTGCGCGATCTCCCCGGACTGAGCCATCCTGGACTTGGTTCAATTCCCACCAAGTCCAGTCCGCTGGCCACAAGGGCCAGTCCGCACTTACTGGCGGACACTGGATCTAGCCCGCCATACCGGGCGACCTCCAGTTCCTGTCCGCGCTGACCGGCGGTCTCCGCGGCTTCCACTTGCCGCTTCACTAGAGCAAGACCAAGGCATCTGCCAAACCGGTCTGCCGAGCTCCAGTTCTTCAGTCCGCTTCTTGCCGGACTCCGCGGATAACATTCCTATCCGCCCGGTTACTTCCTGGGAGTCAACCGCCTGCTGAGCATACACTGGCCTGTCAGACCGCCGCTGCTGTCCGCGTAGTCCGCGCGAACAGACCGCCCAGGCCGCCACAGAGCAAACCGCCTGCAACATCCCTGCCGACCTAGCAGTCCGCCAACCCAGTCCGCGTAGTCCGTGCGGATAGGTTTCCCAAGCCTTCCATTCACCCACTTTCACTTCACAGAATTCAACAACAACCGATCAACTCATCGAGAGAATCGCTTCCACGTGCTCGTGGTGCGTCTACCCTTATATGCCAAAAAAAGGACTTCACATATCCAAGGAGTAAGATCGTTACTCTTGAAATCTTCTTTGGAATCATAGATCAAAATCCAAACTGATGGAAAGAACCGCACCAGGACGCTCTTCGTAGATCTGTACTCGACTCGCAATTTAGGGCTCCAAAGCTCCGGTAAAGGCAAGATTCCCCTTCCTCTTCCTCTTCCTTGATCTCTCTTCTCTCTAACTCTTAGAAAGAGAAAGCCTAGGTTTATAATGAGGGATAACTCCTCATCCCACAGACTTAAACCAGCAGAAAACACAGCCTACCGTCGGATCATGATGAACGACCATAATTCAAAACGGTTCTCTGTACAAAGTGCTACCACCGCGCGGTAAGAAGATACTGTCGCGGGGTAGCCCCAATCGGTGGCTTCTCCAGCAAGCCCACCATTTAAATTCTCCAATCATACGTTGACACGTAGTCGCGTCGTAACTGTAGTACTATCGACGTGCGGTACCTCACTATCATCGCGCGGTAGGTGATATGTCGTATCATTACGACGCTTATGACGAAAGGGTACTACCACCACGCGGTATCGCTACTGTCGGGCCGTAGCTCGCAGAGAGCCACACCAACTTAATCAGCTACGCTACCGCTGACGTTAGTACTACCGTCGGGCGGTAGCTCTTAGAGAGCTATGTCTGGTGAAAACTGGGGCATTACAGCTTCGATCACTCTAACATTCTCGAAGGTTTCATTTTGTGTGCCCTAGCCCCCACTTCTGCGTAGCCGTCCCGCTCTTGTTTTTTCTCCGCTTGTAAGGAAGAGATGTCGTTGGTCACGATTTTGTTCTTCTCGAGTTTCTTCCACCGCAGGCTCCTCGATATCAACATAAGGTCGGCATTTTCACTATTTTGTGTGTGCGTTGCCGCTCAACCTCGTGCGTAACCGTCGGCGCTCTGAGGATTGCGATATTATTTCTGGCGTTGCTCATGTGCTCGAGTTCGCATGGTTTTATCGATCTCGTCACAGATATGGTAGAGGGCAATTTTTGCAACTGGTCGCTCGAAAGAAGGAAGC
Organism: Platanthera guangdongensis; assembly: GCA_039583875.1. Lineage (NCBI taxonomy): Eukaryota > Viridiplantae > Streptophyta > Magnoliopsida > Asparagales > Orchidaceae > Platanthera > Platanthera guangdongensis. The sequence goes on from CM077149.1 coordinate 148,772,066, forward strand.
AAATTTTCCCATCTCCTCCGAAGAAGATCTGCACTGCTGAGATTTGGATCAGAAACTTCCAGTGTTGGTTGTCTTGGTTGAAGAAGGAGAGGACGCCTGCGTCATTTGCTCATTCTCCTTTAGATCTTGTTGTCGGTCACAGAACCATATCCGACTGCAGATCTAGTGTTATCTTCAATGTCTTTCTCTTGTGGGAATCTATTGTTTCCTATCATGTGTTGCAGATCTCTCTTATTCTGTGTATCGGCAAACTTGGTGGCTAGATCCGGGTCTTGAAGGATTTTGTCGGAAGGAGAATTCTTCAGCTGTTGTCTTGCCTAAACCCAAGATCGAAGCAGAATCTCCTACTTTGACCAATAGTTGTCGTGAAGTTCCTTGCATTTGCTGAGCATAAGTGAACGGAAACTCCAAATTATTTGTGGAGCGCTTGCCCGTTAGTGGAGGAATTCTGCAGATCATATCCAAAGCTTAGGAAAGGGTCGATGATCAAATTGGAGAAATTCTCAAATTCAGAGTTCAGGACCTGGAAGTAGAACACCCAGTTCAGTATGAAGTATCTAAATATTTTTTATACTGTGCAGTCCAATTTTGCATCTTTTGTAGGAGGAGACGATGAGGAATAGTGGATCAACGATGAAGACTTTTGTCGCAATTACCTCCTCATTTGTCTCTCCAACAGACTGACAGAGACCTACAACAAGTTGAAATCTGCAAAGGATATCTGGGATGCTCTAGAGGAATAATTCAGAGAGGAAGAGAATATGTAAAATACACACTCTGCGGGAAAGTTCATGGCCTTTATCTACGCTGCAGACAAGGAGATTTTTCCACATGTTACAAATTTTGAGGCTCTCGTGGATGAGCTCAACAGCGAGAACATTCCTTTGTCATATGGTTTTGTTGCGGGAGCTATCATTTATAAACTATCATCAGCATGGTACTCCTTCAAACCAGATATGTATCAGGAGAAGACACGTGTTAGTCTTAAAAACCTAAAGCGTTTCATATGTATTGAGTATGAGAATCAGACTAGACACGCCTTGTAACACCTTCATCTGTTACATGACATATAATAGAAGGTCTGGCCGGGGCCCCACATTATATATATTGATAGTTCATATATATAGTGGACATTCATGATTGTTGAGTTCTGTCTTAATCCCATAATGCTTCTGCTAGAATGCTATGAGTTAAGATGCGTGTTGTAGTCTTTGATATAAACATGTGACCCCGCCGTCTGTTTGTGGTATATAGTGTGGGGCTCTGGCCGACCCTCCGCCTGAAGGAGAGGCCGCCCCAAATCGGGCGGCCTCCTCCCTGCCCAGGTCGGGCGGCGCAATGCAACCTAGCCATTGTTTTCTCCCGATCAGGGAGCAGGGCCTCCGTGCCGCCCAAGTTGGCATTTTTTCCGCTCGGCCCCGGCCGGGAGGCCCTTTCCTGCTGGCCTCCAACCTCACTAGGCCGCCCCTCCCATCGCGGGAGGGGCAGCTATTTTTCCGGCGGGGCGGTTTTGTCATTTCCATAAATATGACGATCTGTGTGCCCCATTCCGGATGATTCTATTGGTTCGGTCGGTGGTTATTTGGAGAGATTACTTGATCGTTGTTCCTAAAATCTATAAATTGACCTCTGTCCTCTCATTTTCAACTTTTCTTCGGTCGGGTAATCCTCCTACGATTTTCTCTTTCCACAACTTCTCTTCCACGTGCTTCCGTGCGCGACTCTTCCTTGCGCGCTCATGCACACCCCTCTTCCTTGAATGCACCCGTGCGCACCCCTTCCTTGCGCGCTCTCGCGCGCCTCTTTCGCGTGCCCCTCTTCATTGCGCGCTCCCGAGCCCGCCTCTTCTTTGTGCGCTCCCACGCGTGCCTCTTCCTTGTGCGCACCCGCACCCGCCCGCCGTCGAGACCGTTCCAAGCGTGCTCCGCCATCCATACCGTCCCAAGCGTGTCTTCGCTCGCTCCGCTAGGACTACCAAGTCTCCTCAGTGTCAGCAGTCCAAGCCCGCCAAAGCACTCAAAGTTCGCATTCCTCACACCTCCAGTAGTTTACAAGAGAAAATTTGGAGCCCTCAAAGGACCGACCACTTAGTTGCAGTCCGACGTGCAGTACACACAGAACTCCCAGCGTCCCTGACTCCGCAACAAGCTCGTCGGATAACGTGAAAGTTGTTTCAAATTTGACGGTCACACGGGATGCTTCTAGCACTGTAACACATACAACATCATCCAAATTTATATAGAAACATGATAAATATTTACTGACTTGTCATTTCAGAAATATTAGTGGCATGCAGTCCTGCACTGGTGCCGGCATAATATCTGCACATTATCATGAATGATTAATGATTTGTATATATTATTTAACTTATATTTACTTTGCTCAAACTATGTAGTAAATTCAACTTATTTATTCTCTATCTAAAAGTAGGTGATGGGCATTTAACTATTTATTAGTCATGAGAGTCAATTCCGAACATTGATTTGCTTGCTAATGGGATGCAGCGACGTACGTATTAGCAATAGAGCCTCATACATCGCTACAAAACCGGCCAGCCATCCATTACATGTAGTTGCATCATAAACATATATCTATATATACATGCACATAAACCCTACACATATATATAAATATATATACAGACACAGATGCGGGGGTTCGCGAGTGCAGGGAGCGCCGTCACGTTGGGACACTATCAAAGTTGGGGTGCTGCCACGCGGGGCACGAGGCTACGGCCGGTACATGCACCATTAATTGACCGAGTGTTCTTGATTGGGCGGGTTTGGGCGAAAATACCGTCGTTGTTGGGTTACTGTCGAAGTGAAGAGAATCGAGCATATGCGGTAGCTCGTGGGAAGATCCGTGTTATATATCATATAGGAAAATTCTATTATCAACCATAAAAATGTGTTCTCTACGTCACTCGAAAACCGTCGTGCATGTGGAAAAAATGAGCGGCGTATTGAGTATAGCGCTCGGGAAGTGGGTGTGTCATCGCGTTGGGGAGTTGTAGTGGTTGAAGTACTGTCGCACGCGGCATTGGGGTGCCCTCATGCATTATCACGATCTGGGTACAATCGTCGCGATTGGCCGTATTGACAAAGCCTCGTATGTTAAAAGGGGAAAACAATGTTTGTTGGAACATTGGACTTTTCAATTATACCCCTATTTATTGCAAAATTTTCAATTTTTCAATTTATCTTGCTTTTGCTTATATTAAAAGGGAAACTATTTTTTGGGGGGAAATATTTAACTTTTATTTTACTCCTTTATTACAAAATTTGTCATTTTTTTATTTGTGTGTTTTCTTTTATTTAATAATGTCTTCTAACTACAACACTTAAGCCTTTATTTCACATTCTCACTATAGTGGGGTCGGCTATATGACTATAGTGAGGTCAGCTATATGGATCTTTTATCGTCATTGTGCTCTGCCCCTCCCAATATCTTCTAACTATAAAAAAAAAATTGATTTTTCCGTCACCTACAAATCGCCGTACATACGACAAAAAAGGGTGATCCGAATACTATCCCTCATGATTTATATTAAGCGTAGGGATGATGCCACATGGCGTGGGATTATATTGTCAAGAGTTGTTCCGCAATTAATGCATATTAATTGCACGTCATTTAAAAAACAAAAACGTACAGAGATTTCATTCCGCGGCAGAGAGCTATCAATGCAAATTTGGTTCATAATTTAAGACTGCTTTTTGATGGTTGAGAACGCGGGGATTTGTTTGGAAAGCGATGAGTCTTCAACTTCTGCTGTTAGAGTTTAATAAGTTTGTTGGATCCAATAAAGTTGCGTCTTCGATTGAACCGGACCGGTTTGAATTGATTTTAAAAAAAAACAATTCAACTCAATTGAGGATGAGAAATTAAGGAACTAAATAGTTAAGCATGTTTGGACGAGAGTAATATTGTGATGAGTGATTTTCTGGGAAGTCCCAGTACGACCCAACTTAACTATCAAGTTCACACATCAAAGGGAGGTTGTGGTCATCAACAACCCGTCAGTGGGCAGATGCGCTGATTAAGGTAGTCCATGGAGGGTGCTTGGATTGCAGCCCGATAACCGGAGCCGGACCCGGTGGAAATTAGAGTACACGCTGGGACACGAGGACGTTCCACGCGGCTCCTCTCCTCTCGCCAACGACCGTCCGCCGATGAGGTGACCGCTCTATCACAGCTGACCTTTCCGGCCGTCCGATAATTCCACTGTGATGACCGTCATCCATTTCATGGGTAACCGCCATGATTAGTGGGGGGTTATCATTAATTAAAAATCAGTCTGCATTTAGTAAATATTACACGCATTGTATATGCCTCAAACTATATTAAATGTAGTCTACACATAGTAATTATGTGTGATTACTGATTACGGTGTGTGGATAGCCGCATAACCATCATAACCACCTCTTGAAGCTTTTTAAAAGGCCCTAGGACCCCCTTCATTTATAACTTTTCCTCTCTCAGTCTTCTTCTTCCTCAGGTCAGAGCTCTGTTGAAATCCTCCTACGAGCCTCCTCCACCAGCCGGGCCGCCTGAAAATTTGTCTAAGTCCACGACGCGCCCAAGAGAAAGACATTCTGTGCGACATTCCGCAAAGCCTCATATGTGCGCAGTGCCACTCAAGCCATCGCCCCTGCATCTTTGCCGCCGCGAAGTTCGTCAAGCAGCATCCGAAAACGCTCCATCAGAGTATAGAGAAGTACCATCTTCGTGTGAGGGGCCTATCGCCCATCGAGTACTCTCAATCTCTCGTCTCATTGTTGTAACGAGGAGCGACCTGTCGCCATCAATTCTTCGTACAATCTGTAAACAGCCTCCAGTAGTGAAGTTTGACCGGGACCGTACTGATCATGTGATTTTTTTACCCATTTAAGGAGTTTTCCACGTTAAAATTATCTCATGTGCTTCTGCTTATTCTGTGTTTATGTGTGCGCTCGACCGCTTCACGGGCTAAGACTCTAGTTTAGTCTGGTCTGCCAGAAGGGCTGAGTTGGCCGCAATAGTTTGACGTCGTCTGTGGGAACATGTTCCCCTCAAAGCCCGATGAAGCCTTTTGAAGACAGTATCCTCCACCAGATGATACTTGTGACTCTGAAGGTTGTACAACTAAGCAAGAAGATCACATCGCAGCCAATTCTAGCCTACCGTGCAGAGGAATTCAAGGAGCCACGGTCTGGGAAATTGCCCGGGTGAGATGTTTCCATATCCTTCTAAACTGACGAGCTTGCTTGGATACGGGGGCCTCATAACAACCCCCTCATAATAAGCGCAAGATTGGGAGATCCATATTGTGAAGTAAAGCGGATTCTTGTCGATAGCAGAAGCTCAGCTGATGTCTTATTCCTCCACGCATTTCAAGAAATCAAACTCTTCAAGGATCGCCTTGACCCGACAGTTGGACTGATTCACGACATCGATAATCGACCTATTCCTATGCAAGGGACGCTCTCTCTCCCCGTCACGATAGGCGAGCCACCAACGCAAGTAACACATCGTATCTGATTTATGGTGGTGGATTGATGCTCGCCATAAAACGCAATCTTTGGACACCCCCTGCAGCCAATATTCAAGGTCGTCAAATCAATTTGCACTTAGTTCTGAAGTTTTCTACCAACACAGGGATCGGGGTCGCACGCGGCAGCAAGGAGACAACACACGCATGTTTCCTAAGGCTGAATCATAAGATACAAACTACCACATCTGACATCGACAACTTTGATTTGCGCGATGAAGCTATGCTACAGAGAGGGGTTCCGGTGGAATTACTGGAGGATGTCATCCTCTCCCCTCAGGACCCGTATGCAACGGTTCAGATCGGATCTCTCCTCCCACCGACGGAGAAGAAGCAGCGCATAACATTATTTCAGGCAAACCGGGACATTTTTGTTTGGAACTCGGAAGATATGTCTGGGGTAGACCCAGACATAATCACACACTCTCTAAACATCAATCCTTCCTATCGCTCGGTTATCTAGAAGAAAAGAAACTTCGCTCCCGAGCGGGTTTAGGCTATCGAAGAGGAAATGACCAAGCTTTTTGAAGGAAAATTTATCATGGAATCACCGGAAGCTTAACCTTGGATTGGATAACCACATCTTATCTAGACAACCAGTGCATGCCCAAAATCACATCAAAGTCCTCCAGGTACAACATCTTCAAATCAACAAAAGCTACGAAATCACCTAAAAGGATCGGACAACTCTGAATACCTTAGTTCGACACCACTGAATCATCGGAAGGAAACTTAACTCAAAACGAGTCGCCAACTAGATCGAGATTCAGACGATGACGCTCTACGAAAGTTCTAGCCATGAACGAGTGGGTAACACCGGAATCAAAAAGAACGGTTCTTTACCTTAAATCTCCCTATAAAGTCGCATAAGTAACTAGACGAACAAACTTTGAAACTAAAGAAAAAAAAGCTAAGAACTATATTAGAATCTAACCTGAGATCACTTGGGTGGATGTCTGCGATTCCTCCATAGTCAGCACGTTTAACTTGCCCTTCCCTTTATCCAAATGTTGCGGCGGCGACAATGCTTGAAGTGGAACTGACTGCAGTGGGGGCTGAGACCTCGGGCAACTGGACTTAAAATGATCCTTCTGACCGCACTGGAAACAGGCCTTATCCTTACTCCAATAATGGGCAGCATCATGCCCCTTCTTCTTACACACGACATAAACCAAATCTCCCTTAGGAGTGCTATTAATTGCATGCACTTGCTGCTACTTTTGAGCTCTCAACCTCTTGAAACACTTATCGAACGGATGGCCTGGCCGGCCACAAAAACTGCAAACCTCCTTGCTTCTTTTTTTTGAAGAGGGACCGGACTCTTGAGAGTTCTTACCATCATCGGACTTCCTCTTATCCTTCCTCATTTGCAGGCCTCGATTCTTGGCGTTATCAATTGCTTTGACTTTAAGAGCAACTTCTACTGCCTCAGCATAGTTTTCAAATCCATACGCGCTAGCCAGCTGTTGGATGTCACTCCTAAGACCACCCAGAAATCGCTTAACTCTGCTAGCTTCAGAAGCAACCAAATCTAGGGCAAACCAACTCAACTTACTGAACTCTACCTCATACTCACTGACCGTAAGTTATCTCTGTTTCAAATGCAGGAAGTTGTTCATCAAACGGTCTTGTTTGACCGACGACAGAAACTTCCTAAGCAACAACTCCTTGAAAGATTCTCATGATCATCCATCTGAGATTCTCCTACTCTCTCAACCACCAGCTCTTTGCAAGACCCTTAAGCTGGTAAGCGGAGACCATCACTCTCTGGTCCGTAAAAATTCCTGAGTACGAAAACATGTCCTCGATAGCAATCATCTAGTCATCCAACGCCATGAAGTCAGCTCTACCATCATAGTTCAGAGGTCCTAGTCGCTGAAAATGCGCGATAAAATTTATCTTTGGTGGCAGCTGAACTAGAGGCACCAAAGGAGCAGGAGGAACGAGAATAGCTTGACCCACAGCAGGGTCCTGCACTCTTGGCTACTGCCCCAAAACGACAGTCAACATCGGCTAGATCTACAATTGCATCTCCACCATCTGCCTAAACAGAGCCTCATTTCTCTGTCACAGTCCCTCAATCATTGCCCCACTCTGCGCACTAGACGACTCGCCCTCAGACTGGGGAGTCGACCTTGTCGTAACATACTTATGCGGCATCCTAAGAATATAACGAAGAACTAATCAAAATCTAACTTAACCGCTAGAACTACACAACTTAGTTCAGACCATACATGCTTAGACACTTGCCCATGATGCTAACTTGCTTTGAAATTTTCATAATGATGGCATTCTTAAGCTTAGGATGATATACTGTCATCTAATTGATTCATGTGCATAAATCATGAATGCATGAATTCTTATCCTTTTTGTTTTAAAATCATGTGTGTACGTATGTTATCATATATATCTTTAGCTTGACACGTGTGCTAATGCTATGTTATGTCATGCATATTGTGTTATGCAATCTAATAAAAGTCTTAATGCATGTTATGAGCGGCGTACACATAAAATATCATGCATCTCATACTACATAATATCGCATGTAACGAAAAAGCAAAATCTAATGTGCATTCATGTGATGATTGTTATGCATCTCATACTACATAAGTCACATGTTATTTCCTATGAGGATCCATATACAAATACATATTATGCATCCCATAATAAATAATATGTCTCGTATACTTCTTATCATGCTTATGAGTATAGTGTTCATGTTTCAGCCAAGACGTACTGATGACACATCAGTGTGTGTATGAAATTGAACAAGACAATCTAAAACTAACCAGAGATAGTTGTTCGACCTGTACAACCCCGTATTCGCGAAGAGTGGGCCCAAAACAAGGCAAACGCGTTTTTAAGCTTTTTGCAGATATTGCACTCTCGGAGGCCAATTTTGGCTCTGGCTTGGAAACATACTAGTAGGGGAGGAAAAATCAACATCTTCCCTCGGGCCCTTTAGAGGGGCGGGTGCGGCAAGATGGCCGGCACCCCCTGGCGTGCTAGGTGCGAGGTGGGATGGCAGGACTGGCTGGAGACCAGTATCCCGCCCCCGACACCCTGGCCTTGGGCAGGGGCGAGACCGGGCGGCCAGCCCTCTCGCCCCAGGCGGCGAGCTCGCAGGGGCGAGACCGGGCGGCCAGCCCTCTCGCCCCAGGCGGCGAGCTCGCGGGGCAAGACCGGGGGCCAGCCCTCTCGCCCCAGGCGGCGAGCTCGCGGGGCGAGACTGGCGGCCAGCCCTCTCGCCCCAGGCGGAGAGCTCGCGGGGCGAGACTGGCGGCCAGCCCTCTCGCCCCAGGCGGCGAGCTCGCAGGGCGAGACCGGGCGGCCAGCCCTCTCGCCCCAGGAGGCGAGCTCGCGGAGCGAGACCGGGCGGCCAGCCCTCTCGCCCCAGGCGGCGAGCTCGCGGGGCGAGACCAGGCGGCCAGCCCTCTCGCCTCAGGCGGCGAGCCCGCGGGGAGAGACCGGGCGGCCAGCCTTCTCGCCCCAGGAGGCTAGTCCGAGGAGGGTTCGCCCTCCGCCCCCTAGACCCTTGTGGACCCTGCGGTTTTACCGTCTTGCCCTTGGGGGTAATTCCCCCTTTACCCCCCCCCCCCCCCCCCGGTGTGGCTGTTTTCTATTGGCCCAAGGTATATTGGGAGTTAGGGTATTTTGGTCATTTTGGTACATGGGTTTTGGAAAACTATAAATAGACCCCCTTGGGTGCCTTTGGAGGGGAGATTTTTCCTTGCTTCCTCCTCCCTTAGCTTCTTCTTGGTAGAGTAGAGAGAGCTCCCCCAAGGCACCCTAGCTCAAGCATTGACTAGGGAGGGGAAGTGCTCAGGTAGCCTTCCGGGTGTGAGGTGGGACCTCCGCGCTAGAGCCGAGGGTCTGTTCCTAGCTTCTTGATCCTTTGGTCCGTGACGTTATCTTGAGTGTAGTAGGTGTGAGGTCACCCCTCTTTTGGGACCCCGAGCTCCACAGAGACCAAGTTTTTGGTTTCAACATTTTGGTGCGGTGAGCGTGGAGAGTGACCAGCACAGAAGATCTCGGGAGAGTGTCATAACTGGAGGTCAGGGAGGTAGTGATGATCTCGGCGAGCTCCCCAGCCTGGGACCCTTTGTGGGGAGGCAAGAGTTCATGGCCTCCTTCCAGGGCATCATGGAGATGCTGCGAAGCATTGCTCCTCAGGGTGGCAGCTCCACCCCAACCCCCCAGGAGCTAGCTCCCCTCCCTCTCGATGAGTAGACTCCCAGGGGTCTGAGCGAGATGACCCCAGTGGGGGGAGAAGGAAGTGCACCAGGAAGAAGGCCCGGGAAGGAGAGGATGGGAGATGGGGTCGAGCGAGACCTCACCGGCCGGGAGTTGTTCTCCAGCCCAGCGAGTGTCAACCTCCCAGGCGAGCAGGTCGCGCGAGTGGAAGTGGCGAGACCACCCCTTAGGGGGTCACCCTTCAGCAAGCTGATCATCTCAGCTCCCGTTCCAGAGGGGTTCAGAGAGCCAGACATGGCTTACTATACCGGGAAGGACGACCCCGTCCAGCACCTGCAGTGGTTCGAGGATGTCGTCTCCATCAGACCGATGACGGATGCCTTCAAGTGTCGCCTCTTTGCGATCACGTTGAAGGAGAAAGCAAGGGACTGGTTCCATCAACTCCCTCTGAGGTCAATCTAGGGGTTCGAGGACTTGAGTCAGAGCTTTCAGCTTCGCTTCTCCACCTCCAAGAAGAGGAAGAGAAGTCCCGAGTCCATCTTCCTGATAAGGCAAGGGGCTGAGGAGTCGCTGGACCGTTACATTGACAGGTTCCAGGAGGAGATCCTGGAGGTCTAGGAGATGCCAGGGTATGCTCTCCAGATGGCCTTCACCGTTGGGATGAAGGAGGGCTTCTTAAAGATGAGCTTGACTCGGAAGGCCCCCCTTTCCTTCGAGGAGCTAATGGAAAGGGCAGCTGAGGAGATAGTCATGGAGGCAGCCAACCCGGCATTTGTCAAGAAGTTGGTAGAGCTAACAGAGACGGAGCCAAAGGAGCAAGGTGGCTCGAGACATCAGGAAGGAAGAAGGAGAGAGGAGCGGAGAGCTCGGGAGGGTCCGGAGCCAGGCTGGAGGCAACAGGGAGGACCTGCCCAAGGTCCAGGAAGAGCCCTCATCCAAGGAGGGGGGAATTTTCAGGGAGGCCAAGGGAGGTATAACTTCCAAAGGCAAGCCCCAAGGCAGCTCTTACCCCCGCCGCAGCAGGCCTTGGCGATAGGAAGAGGAAGAGGTAACAGGAGAGAACACTCAGCCCGCCGAAGAAGGGGAGGAGCGCTACCGTACTGTGACTTCCACCAGGTGGAGGGGAACGCCACAGCTACCTGCCACGAGTTCTTGGAAGTGAGAGGGGCGAGAGCCCCAGCCCAGCCGCAGCCGCCAGTGCGGGTAGAAGAGGTTCTACCCGGAGAAGGGGGGATGATGTGTGCGAGGACCGGGTCGATGTGGGAACCCGATGTGGTATAGGAGTGATCCACGGTAGAGTGGGGATTGAGGCCACTCGGAAGGCAAGCCTCCATATCATGTACCGAAGGAGCGTCGCCTCAACCTCCCAGACCCCGCCCCAAGAGGAAAAGATCACCTTCTCTGTGAAGGACCTTCCGGATCATGAGGATCCGTTCTGCGATGCGCTGGTCATCCAGACAGCCATCGAGGGCTACACCGTCTCCCGGATCTTGGTTGACAACGGAAGCTCTGTCAACGTCGTTTTCAAGAAGGCATTTGACGAGATGAAGGTGGAGCCGAGGAGGGTGTTGGCCTCAGACGGACCCCTGTTCAGATTCTCAGGTGAGAGGAAGGAGGTCGAGGGTGGAGTGGGGCTCCAAGTAAAATTGGGGGGAGTCTCAAGGAACTGCCGATTCATCATTGTTGATGCTCCAAGCAGCTACAACGCCATCTTCGAAAGGCCCCTCATCAGCGTCTTCCGTTGCGTGCCATCTTCCTTCCACCAATGCCTCAAGTTCAGCTCCGGAGGGATCTAGGTCAGAGTCAAGGGAGACTCCAGGATGGCAAGGCAATGCTACGACACGGCCGTCAACACCATCTCTTGGTTGGCGAGGGCGGAGGAGATGGAGAGGATCATGGAGAGCTTGAGCAAGATGAAGGTCTTCGAGGGGAAGGATGACGGCGATCATGCCCATACCCCCTGAGGAAACCTCGCCCCGGCTGAGTCATGTATGTTTCTTATGTTGTAATGAGTCCAGCCCCCGACCAGCTGAGTCGGGGGGGGGGGGGGGGGGGTCATGTAACCCATATTTTTCCCCCTTTGAGGATGTTGGATTTGGTAGAGTTCAAGTGACACGCCTGGTTCCCCACCCCCGAGAGGATCTCCTCAGCCAGGCTCCCACTAGCTGGTTAGGTCGAATGTGCCTCGGGGAGATCAAGTCCCCACCCCCAAGAGGATCTCCTCAGCCAGACTCCCAGTAGCTGGTTGGGTCGAATGTGCCTCGGGGAGATCAAGTCCCCACCCCCGAGAGGATCTCCTCAACCAGGCTCCCACTAGCTAGTTGGGTCGAATGTGCCTCGGGGAGATCAAGTCCCCACCCCTGAGAGGATCTCCTCAGCCAGGCTCTCACTAGCTGGTTGGGTCGAATATGCCTCGGGGAGATCAAGTCCCCACCCCCGAGAGGATCTCCTCAGCCAGGCTCCCACTAGCTGGTTGGGTCGAATGTGCCTCGAGATCAAGTCCACACCCCCGAGAGGATCTCCTCAGCCAGGCTCCCACTAGCTGGTTGGGTCGAATGTGTCTCGGGGAGATCAAGTCCCCCACCCCGAGTGGATCTCCTCATCCAGGCTCCCACTAGCTGGTTGGGTCGAATGTGCCTCGGGGAGATCAAGTCCCCACCCCCGAGAGGATCTCCTCAGCCAGGCTCCCACTAGCTGGTTTGGTCGAATGTGCCTCGGGGAGAGTAAGTCCCCTTTGCTCTGATGATGATTCCGCGGCCAGGCTCCCACTAGCTGGTAGGGCAGGTTGATCTCTCGTGGTAGCTCAAGTTCCTTTGCTCCGATGATGATTCCGCGGTCAGGCTCCCACTAACTTGCAGGGCAGGTTGATCTCTCGTAGTAGCCCAAGTCTTTTGCTCCGATGATGATTCCGCAGCCAGGCTCCCACTAGCTGGCAGGGTAGGTTAATCTCTCGTGGTAGCTCAAGTCCCTTTGCTCCGATGATGACCCCGAGGCCGTCTCTTCACCCAGGCTCCCATGAGCTGGCTTGACAGGTTGACCCCTTGGGGAGGCTAAGTGTTTTCACGCAGAGGAGGTCTCGCCACCCAGGCTCCCATAGCTGGCATGGCAGGTTGACCCCGCAGGGAAGTTACACTCCGCGAATACGTCGGGTTGGATGTTTCTTTCCGAGCTTGTGCCAACCTCAAAAAGAGCGGGGATTGTGTACAACCCCGTATTCGCGAAGAGTGAGCCCAAAATAAGGCAAACACGTTTTTAAGCTTTTTGGAGATTTGCACTCTCGGAGGCCAATTTTGGCTCTGGCTTGGAAACATACTAGTAGGGGAGGAAAAATCAACATATTCCCCCGGGCCCTTTAGAGGGGCGGGTGCGGCAAGATGGTCGGCACCCCTGTCACAACCCGCATTTTCCCAGCATTTAAAACACTAACAGAGTAGGGGAAACTACGCATTGTGATGCCACGTCACGTAGGGGACATCTACTGACGTTAAGGCAACTCATCGTCTCTCGCAACTTATAGAAATCATTTTTTTTAAACTCAATATGATCCATATAAAATTTATGCACAATATGCGAAGCCGTGTCCCTCGGCTAGGTGGATCAACTAGTCCACGGTTTGAAAATATAGTTTTACGCAGTGGAAAAATACTTAATTTATTCATTTGGTGACCTAAATGCTCGTGAAGACCAAGTGAGGTGCACCATGTGTAACAACCCCATCCATTCATATGATATATTCTAGAAGGTTCGGCCGGGGCCCCACAGGATATATCACAAAACAGTCGGTGAAGGTACATGATGATACCAGAGTCGCGCATCGCACCTAACACAAAGCATTCTAGCGGAAGCCTAGACTACAACTTGAACTCCTCATGAATGTCCAAACATAAAACTCCACATTTTATATCATATAGGAATGTCTTACAACATATACAAAGTGTTGGCCTTATGGCCTATACAGGGCTTTCACACAGTGGCCTAAAACAGATTGGCGCGCAGGCCGGCCACAATAAAAGAAAACACTCAAAAGAACATATTTAGCCTTCGAGGGCTAACAGCAGCATCAACACCCGCAGGAACATCAGCCTCTATGCGATCCGCTCGGCTCTCCAGCACCTGGAAAGGGACAATCCACCCACCGGTGGCAAACAAAAGCAACGGTCAGCGTTCAGCTGACCAAATTATAACGACCCTACCCCTTTTCTTGGGGCAGCGGTAATCTTCCCTGCAGGCATATTAGATCACAAGTATGGCAAGCTATATCATCAAAATGTGCTTTCACGCACACAAGCCATCACAACCGTTCGCCGCCCGGCCCAACGGTCCGTGCACTCAGGGCACATTCTTGGTGTTCTGGCAACCTCTTGCCCACCACCGTATCAGGGTTATCACCCAACGGTAAATCTCTTGAGCATTTACTCCATGGCGTGCAGCCGGAGTTAGTCTTCGGACACCGGGATGGCCCGTAGCCCCCCATTGTGTCATGGCGCGCAGGCCGAAGACTCTTGCTATGCGCTCTAACAGACCGCACTTCTTGGTCTCACGTCGGACGGACATAGCGCAGGTCGGATCCTCCACCCCCCGTTGCTCAAATCGCCTTGCCTTCTCCGAGTACAGCGTACTCATGGCTATATCAAAGGCGCGGGTCGGTCTCACCAATCCTGTTCTTGGCATTCAAGCCTGGGTATTTCACTATACCCATTTTCTCACAGCAACAACGGGTCTTTCCTGGGCACACCAGTACTTCCTGTGACTCTCTCCACAGGTGGACACCGCACTAGCACAAATGTCAGGGGTCTTTCCTGGGCACACCAGTACTTCCTGTGACTCGCTTCACAGGTGGACACCCTATGACATCAAGCATCACAAAAGGGCCTTTCCTGGTCCCACCAGTACTTCCTGTGCCTCAATCACAAGTTGGACCCAAAAACATCCCATGGCTATTTTCCTGGGCTACCACCCCAGTACTTCCTGCTACTCCTTTTCGCAGGCATAACCCGTAGACTCCTTACACTACACGTTTATCACGGAGTCTTCTCCGATTCGTATGCAACATCACCAATCCAGACCAACCTGTCCAGATGGGCTTCACACAGCATGTCTATTCCGTACTCCATTTCCGGATCTATATGCTAACACAAGGGGATTCAAGCATCCACCCAAAGATTCCCAAATCAGCCACCTCTTGGTGGGGGAAATCACAAGATATGCCAAAAAAGGAAGCCTTCACATGGCTAGGAAGAAAAGTCGTTACCCTTGACGACCGCTTCGGTGCCATGGCCTCAAAACTAGCTTGCAAGACTCGCAAGATCGTCTCTTCCGCAACGCTGGCTTCGGATCTCTCGTCGGTAAACCGTAGTACCACCAGCAGCAGCCCCCTTTCCTTCTTCCTCCTCCTTTCTCTCTCTATTTCTCTCTTCACTTGAAGAAAGTTCAAGGCCAAAGAAATGAGACTTCTTTCTCTGATTTCGGCCCTTAAGGAAAAAAGAAGAAGAAGCTTCAGGCCTTGGATCCAGACTGAAGGAATGGACGGCCACGATTCTGCCAAAAACACATATTTTGGCCCGACACGGCCTCGAACACAGCCGTGTGCCAGGCCGTGTGCCTCAAGCGGTGGTCAACCGACTTATCCAAACCAGTGACACGCCCATGGGACACGCCCGTGTCATGGGCCGTGTCACCAACACGCCTTCAGACACGCCCGTGTCTGTGGCCGTGTACCTGGGGAAAAAAAATCCCAAATCATCCTGAGACTTCACACGGCCTGTGACACGCCCGTGTCCCAGGCCGTGTGCCCAGACACGTCACAAAGACACGCCCTGTCGAAACCTTCGGCGGGCTGAGTTCGTCGCCTGATTTGACACGCCCTGTGACACGCCCGTGTCACAGGCCGTGTTCAGCACTCGACACTCACTTCTCGACACTCGACGATCGTCGAGAAAAATCGTCGAGCATGCGACACGGCCTTGGACACGTCCGTGTCCTGGGCCGTGTGTCTCCTCTCGACGCATCGCCGAGAGCAAAAATCGTCGAGACAAAGCCCAATCGTCGACACAACCTCGACACGCCCTGCGACACGCCCGTGTCGCAGGCCGTGTCAACTGACACGCCCTGGGACACGCCCGTGTCCCAGGCCGTGTCACCCAAAAATGTCTGTTTCCGAACTTTGGGCTGTTACACCATGCAGTATCAGACGTCTAGATTTACTGTACATAAAAGTAGATTTATCATGCGTAGAAAGTAATGAGATTAACATTTCAAATCATGGTATGCAATGCTCCAACTACCTTAGCATATCTAAGCAAGGGGGGCTCCCAAGCCAAGCCATAACTAATCGTTCCAGAACAAGAGTCCAAAAGCAATCAAAGAGTAACAGCAGCAAGGTAGCAGAAAGTTTAACAAAGCGGCACCATGGGCGTCAACACCTGACACGAACCCATGGGTCGGCAAGCTCATAGAAAACCCTACCCCAAGAGGGTCAGAAAACGGCAACTGACGCAGCTTCCCACTAACACCTGCTACAGTCCAGAACCTGAGGCATTCAAAGAAAGAACACCTCAGAAACAAGTTACAAGCGACGAAGAAAAACAGGAAAGTAAGCAAACCTCCGCGAGACCGGAGGGAAACATTAGCTGCAAGGGTCAGATTAAACAAAACTAGTCATAACTAGCAATAGAAATCAATCGGAAAAGAGCCCGCCAAAAGATGAGTGGAGACGAACAAAATCGAACTCACCACAGACATATAACATTCATTTTCAGATCATTAATCTTATTCAAATTAAAGAGACTGATCAGCTCATCAGAAATCAAAAGAGAAACTGTGCGGGGATAATACCATCACACATCATCACAGCCCTCAGAGCATCGCACCGGTGGCACCGCCAACATCGTGTACGACCTCCAACAGATTTATCATTTTAAAAGAGTATCGCACCGGTGGCACCGCCAACATCGTGTACGACCTCCAACAGATTTATCATTTTATGACTCAATCAAAGGCAAGAGATAAGGCGTACCAGATAATAATTTAGGATTTTAAGAAACGAGATAATGATATTGTAATGAGAAAGGGCTAAACGAACAAAAAAAATGAACTTAACATTTGAAAACTCGCTAGAAGCATAAAGGAGAAAAAAAACGTAGCAAAAAGGAGAAGAGCAAGATCACCACTTGCCTCAACCACCCGAAACCGCACTTCGGAAGGCACCACGACGCAGATCGGCCCTAGCGAAGGCGAGAAAAAGAAATCTACAACAATAAGGTCGAAACAGAAGTTAGGGCCAAAAACCCTAACGGAGAAATTCCATGAAAGTAGAAATACTCACCACGACCGCGTAGATCTCGGCGAGAGCTTTCCGAATCTATGTTCGGCTCGCGATTCCGAGCACCGGAGCTCCGTCGGCGGCAGTCGGAAGGCTCCCAAGAAAAAGGAATTCGCTGCACTGCTTCGGCCGAAAAGAACAGGGGAAAAGAAATGGGGGCTCGTTTCTTGCTTCGGGAGGAAGAAAAACTTATAGTATATATAATAATAATAATATTATTATTATTATAAATATTATAATGGCTATATCCAAAGAAAGAAAAGGAAGGCTCAGAGATCTCTGAGCTCCGCTCGGAGATCTCTGAGCGCAGAGATCTCTGAGCGCAGAGATCTCTGAGCGCAGCTCGGAGATCTCTGAGCGCAGAGATCTCTGAGCTCCGCTCGGAGATCTCTGAGCGCAGAAATCTCTGAGCTCCGCTCGGAGATCTCTGAGCGCAGAAAAGCTAAAAAGGTTAAATTTATTTATAATTTCTATACTATTACGAAGACCCAAACGCGCGTCAAAACGGACGAAATTCGCGTCGCAGGCGAATGTCGACGCTACGAACCCAACGACGAAGTCGGAATCAAAATCCGACGCACCGAACTCGAGTTATGGCCTAACGAAGTTACGGTAATTTTTAATTATCCGAATTTCAAACGTGGGTCGAGACTCCAAAAAAAGCTCAGATTGCGACGAAACTCGACAAGCAAGTCAGAAATTATAAAACTCAGCTTCCCGATGTAAAAGAAATTTCGGTTCCGACGCATATCCCAAAATCTAGCCGGTCAAACCTAACGGACGCCAAAACAAAAAAAAAACACAAACGGCGTCGCACCGTCAACTCACGGACACATAACGCCCTTCCACTATAATGACGTCTGCAGACAAAAGAATAATACTAGGAAAAACCGGGGGCGTTACAACCACTCCCCCTAAAAGAAAGTTTCGTCCCGAAACTTGACGTACGAACAGAAAACATTATCGGGACAAAATAAACGGTGCAGGAAGAAGAGTTTCACCTGGGATTATTATATGAAGAGTTGCGGATGAGACTCCCGCATAGCTGATTCCAACTCCCATGTCGCGCTGTCGACGTCATGATTTCGCCAGAGAACTTTTACCATGGGAAAGGATTTCCTCCGCAACACACGCTCTTGAGTCTCTAGAATACGGACAGGTTCCTCAACATAAGACAAATTGGGCTGAATCTGAGGCACCGAATCGAGGACTTGACGATTGCTGCGGACACACTTCCTCAACTGACTCACATGAAACACATCATGGACGCCAGGGAAGGTAGCAGGTAACTCCAATCTATAAGCAGACACTCTGATGCGCTCAACGACCTGAAATGGCCCAACATATCTGGGATCCAACTTGTGGTTCTTCCCAAATCTTTTAACGCCTGGCACCGGAGAGACTTTCAGAAAAACACTGCTCCCAACCTCAAACTCCAGATCTGCCCTTCTTTGATTGGCATATTTTTCATACCGCTCCTGAGCAACGCGGAGCTTCTCCCGAATATTAGTCACCGCCTCTTCCATTTCCACCAAAGCTTCTGGACCTAACAACGGTCTCTCACCGACTTCGGCCCAAAATAAGGGAGTCCTGCAGCGCCTCCCATACAATACTTCAAAAGGTGTCATCTGTAGACTCTCTTGGTAACTGTTATTATATGCAAACTCCATCAATCTCAAACGCTGATCCCATACGCCACCATGATCCAGAATATAACACCTGATCATGTCCTCCACGATCTGATTCACTCTCTCCGTCTGACCATTTGTCTGTGGATGATAAGCGGTAGAATACCGGAGGTCGGTGCCCAAAGCTCCATGCAAGCTCTGCCAGAAACGCGACATATATCTTGAGTCCCGATCTGACATAATGTTTACAGGCACGCCATGCAATCTAATGACCTCATCCACATACAACTCTGCGATCTTCTCCATCGAATAGCCAACCTTGAAGGGAACGAAATGGGCACACTTCGTCAACCGGTCCACTATGACCCAAACAGAATCATGTCCACGAGGGGACCTCGGTAATCCAGTAATGAAGTCCATCGAGATACTCTCCCATTTCCACATGGGAACTTCCAAAGGGGTCAATTTTCCTCCAGGCCTGCCATGATCGGCCTTCACCCGCTTGCACGTGAAGCACTCCGATACAAATTTGGCGATGTCATTCTTCATGCCCGACCACCACACGATTTGCTTCAGATCTCTATACATCTTGGTGGAACCCGGGTGGTAAGCCACGCTAGATCCGTGAGCTTCGTTGCAAATCATCACTCGAATATCTCCCACCGCCGGGATACAGAATCTACCTCTATACAAGAGGGTGTCAAGCTCATCAATAGAGAAATCAGATAATTCTCCTTTTTTGGTCCTAGCTCGCAAGTGCTGCAAATCCGGGTCATCCTTCTGATGCAATCTCGTCAGAGAAATCCAAGAAGGCACCTCGGCTTCCCAGCCAGAGGGCTCGCCACGGCTCGCCACCGAAATATCCATCAAAAGAAACTCCTCAACCAAGGCTCGAACCGATAAATTAAATATCTGAGCCGTCTTCCTACTCAAAGCATCGGCCACCAGATTGGCCTTACCAGGATGATAGAGGATGTCCACTTCATAATCAACCACATACTCCAACCACCGGCGCTGGCGCAAATTCAGCTCCTTTTGTGTGAATACGTACTTCAGACTTTTATGATCTGTATAAATCTTACACACGGCGCCATATAATAAATGCCTCCACAGCTTCAGGGCATAGATCACTGCCGCAAACTCCAAATCATGAGTAGGGTAGTTCTTCTCATGAACCTTCAATTGCCTAGATCCATAGGCGATCACCTTCCCCTCCTGCATCAAAACACAACCAAGTCCAATGTGCGAAGCATCAACATACACCGCATACTCCACTCCCTCAATAGGCAGAATCAGAATTGGGGCAGTGCACAACCTTCTCTTCAACTCTTGGAAAGCCTCCTCACACTTATCGCTCCAAATGAAGGCGACATTCTTTTGCGTCAGACGCGTCATCGGAGCGGACAGCGTGGAGAAACCTTCCACAAATCTCCTATAGTATCCAGCCAAGCCCAAGAAACTTCTGATCACCTTTGGTGTAGAAGGTCTCTTCCAATCCATCACCGCTGAAATCTTGGCTGGATCAACAGAGATTCCATCCTTGCTCACCACATGTCATAAGAAGGACACCCGAGACAGCCAAAACTCGCACTTGCTAAGCTTAGCATACAGCTTATGCTCTCTCAGGACAGACAGAACTAACCGCAAATGATGGGCATGCTCCTCATCGCTGCGAGAATAGATGAGGACGTCGTCGACGAAGACGACCACAAAACGATCAAGGAAATCCTTGAACACACGGTTCATCAGATCCATGAACGCAGAAGGCGCGTTAGTCAAACCGAAGGATAACACGAGGAACTCAAAATGTCCGTGTCGGGATCTAAAAGCTGTCAGAGGAATGTCTGACTCACGAACCCTCATCTGGTGGTAGCCTGAACGGAGATCAATCTTCGAGAACCTGATGCACCCACGCAGCAGGTCGAACAACTCGTCAATCCGCCGCAAAGGATATCTATTCTTGATAGTCACCTTGTTCAGCCCTCGGTAATCGATACACAACCTCATGGAACTGTCCTTCTTTTTCACAAAGAGAACAGGAGCGGCCCATGGAGAGGTACTCGGTCTAATGAAACCACACTCCAGCAGCTCATCCAACTGAACACGTAATTCTTCTAACTCACGAGGCTCCATGCGGTACGGTGCCTTAGCAATGGGCCGGGTGCCTGGCTCGAGGTCTATAGAAAACTCCACCTCCCTTTCGGGAGGGAGACCGTAAAGCTTATCAGGAAAAACATCAGGAAACTCTCGCACCACCGGGATGCCCTCCACGGCTGGCTCAACACGAGAAGCTTCCAATGCACTGATAGAAACCAAGAAACCCTCACAACCAGATGCTAAAGCTCGGTGGGCACGTACCGCGGATATAATTGGAGATCCCTTTCGAGGAAGGCCATAAACACTCAAAGGACGATCGTCTCCCAACTTGAAATCTAGCCGCTTCTCCTTGCACTTTATCACGACATCAAATTTGGACAACCAATCCATTCCAAGAATCACATCGAAGTCTGCCAAATCCAGCATCTTTAAATCTGCGAGAACTTGGACACCACCCAAGGAAATGGGGCACTCTCGGATACCCCGATCTGACGTAACCTGTTCTCCAGATGGAAACTTAACAGACAAGGCATCATCCAACCGATCAACAGGCCATCGGTGCCTGTCAACAAAACTCTGAGCGACAAAAGAGTGAGAAGCTCCCGAATCAAATAGGACACGCGCCCACTTATTTTTCACCTTGAATTCACCTAAGCAAGCATGCATCCTCAAACAACTAGTAAGCTAAAAAAAGAAGGAAGGGAACAAGTTAGGAAGAAGGAAACTGACCAGATATCACGTGTGCTGAAGCTTGAGCTTCATCTCTAGTCAACACATTAAGCTTGCCCTTTCATTTGTCCACGATCCGCGGGGGCGGCGACAAGGTCTGCAGAGGAACCGCTGAAGTCACGGTTTGAGAGCTTGGGCAGTCGGCCCTACGATGGCCTCTCTGCCCACATAGAAAACAACACCCAGTTTTCCTGAAACACCAGGCCGCCTCATAACCGGGCTTAGAGCAGAAAGAGCATACCGGGATAACCTTGGGTGCGTCCTGAATCGCACTAATCCTCGACTGCTCCTGCGTATCGAGCCTCTTGAAACACTTTTCGAACGGATGACCCCGCTTGCCGCAGAAGCTACAGTGCCCCATACCCCTCTTCCTTGAGTCCGAGTGTGATGCCTTTGAACTCTCTTGATCGTCCAACTTCCTCTTATCACTCTTCACCTGTTGTCCACGATTCTTTATCTTTTCAATAGACTCGGCCTTCAAAGCGGCATCCACTGCTTCAGCATAAGTTCCTGACCCATAAGCACTAGCCCACTGCTGGATGTCGCCAGTGAGACCACTCAAAAACCGCTTAACCCTTCCTTCCTCAGAAGCCACCAATTCTGGGGCGAACCTGCTCAACTTGTTGAACTCAATCTCATACTCACTGACGGTGAGCTGCCTCTGCTTCAGATGCAAGAAGCTGTTCATCAATCGGTCGCGCTCAACCGAAGGGAGAAACTTCTTAAGCAACATGGCTTTAAACACCTCCCACGAGCATCCCTCGACAAGACTTTCCTTCTCCCTGATCCACCAACCTTTCGCCAGTCCCTTCAATTGATAAGCAGCCACCATCACCTTCGAAGCTTCGGAGATGCCTGAATAGAAGAACATCTCCTCCATGCCGATCACCCAATCATCCAAGGCCATGAAGTCTGCCCTACCATCATAGGTAGGAGGTCCCAAACGCTGGAAGTGGGAAATGAAGTTCATCTCCGGTGGCAATGCCACTGGAGGCACCAAAGGAGCAGGAACAGCTGGACTCACCACCGGTTCTTGCGCGACAGGTTGCTGCACCGCGGCAGCAGACACCAGGGACTGAATTTGAGTCTGCATCGCGTCTATCTGCCTAGTCAAAGCCTCATTTCTCTGACGCAGACTTTCGATCACGGACGCGCTCTGACCACCAGAAGACTCTCCCTCAGGCTGGGGAGTCGATCGCGTTGTTCTCCCACGACGCATGTCTACAAGATAGATGGACATCAACTCAAAAACCGGCTTAAGGCACTTAAGCCAAGCAGACACAGAAAATATATCCCGGATCATTTTGGAACGGAAAAGAAATTTATCTGCTATTGCTGTTACCTTGCTCTGGAATTCCATGAAACAATGCTATGAACTTAACTAGGATGATATGAATGTATGACATGAGTGCTTGAACATTTAAATTTCTTTTCAAATCATGTGTGTACATATGTCATCTGGTATGTCTTTAACTTGACACGCGTGCTTATGCGGTGATATGATTGTATGCATTGCTATGCATTCTAGAAAGATGCCTTAATGCATGTTATGAGCGGAGTACACATGCAATGTTATGCATCCCATACTACATAACATTACATGTAACGAAAAAAGAAAACGTGCTAATGGGCATTCATGTAATGGTGGTTATGCATCCCATACTACATAACTGTCACATGTCACCTCCTATGATGGATCCATATACAACACATATTTTGCATCTCATACTACATAATATACCTTGTATACTTCTTATCATGCTATGAGTGTAGTGACTGTGCTTCGGTCAAGACATACCGATGACATATCAGTGTGTGTAAACAATGAAATGATCGCTTGAGGTTCTGCTTAGGGTAGCAGTCGTTCGACTCACTCGCCAAACCACCCAACTACCTTTTTCACAGAACCTGGCTCTGATACCAATTGTCACAACCCGCATTTTCCCAGCATTTAAAACACTAACAGAGTAGGGGAAACTACGCATTGTGATGCCACGTCACGTAGGGGACATCTACTGACGTTAAGGCAACTCATCGTCTCTCGCAACTTATAGAAATCATTTTTTTTAAACTCAATATGATCCATATAAAATTTATGCACAATATGCGAAGCCGTGTCCCTCGGCTAGGTGGATCAACTAGTCCACGGTTTGAAAATATAGTTTTACGCAGTGGAAAAATACTTAATTTATTCATTTGGTGACCTAAATGCTCGTGAAGACCAAGTGAGGTGCACCATGCAGTATCAGACGTCTAGATTTACTGTACATAAAAGTAGATTTATCATGCGTAGAAAGTAATGAGATTAACATTTCAAATCATGGTATGCAATGCTCCAACTGCCTTAGCATATCTAAGCAAGGGGGGCTCCCAAGCCAAGCCATAACTAATCGTTCCAGAACAAGAGTCCAAAAACAATCAAAGAGTAACAACAGCAAGGTAGCATAAAGTTTAACAAAGCGGCACCATGGGCGTCAACACCTGACACGAACCCATGGGTCGGCAAGCTCATAGAAAACCCTACCCCAAGAGGGTCAGAAAACGGCAACTGACGCAGCTTCCCACTAACACCTGCTACAGTCCAGAACCTGAGGCATTCAAAGAAAGAACACCTCAGAAACAAGTTACAAGCGACGAAGAAAAACAGGAAAGTAAGCAAACCTCCGCGAGACCGGAGGGAAACATTAGCTGCAAGGGTCAGATTAAACAAAACTAGTCATAACTAGCAATAGAAATCAATCGGAAAAGAGCCCGCCAAAAGATGAGTGGAGACGAACAAAATCGAACTCACCACAGACATATAACATTCATTTTCAGATCATTAATCTTATTCAAATTAAAGAGACTGATCAGCTCATCAGAAATCAAAAGAGAAACTGTGCGGGGATAATACCATCACACATCGTCACAGCCCTCAGAGCATCGCACCGGTGGCACCGTCAACATCGTGTACGACCTCCAACAGATTTATCATTTTAAAAGAGCACCGCACCGGTGGCACCGCCAACATCGTGTACGACCTCCAACAGATTTATCATTTTATGACTCAATCAAAGGCAAGAGATAAGGTCTATCAGATAATAATTTAGGATTTTAAGAAACGAGATAATGATATTGTAATGAGAAAGGGCTAAACGAACAAAAAAAATGAACTTAACATTTGAAAACTCGCTAGAACCATAAAGGAGAAAAAAAACGTAGCAAAAAGGAGAAGAGCAAGATCACCACTTGCCTCAACCACCCGAAACCGCACTTCGGAAGGCACCACGACGCAGATCGGCCCTAGCGAAGGCGAGAAAGAAATCTACAACAATAAGGTCGAAACAGAAGTTAGGGCCAAAAACCCTAACGGAGAAATTCCATGAAAGTAGAAATACTCACCACAACCGCGTAGATCTCGGCGAGAGCTTTCCGAATCTATGTTCGGCTCGCGATTCCGAGCACCGGAGCTCCGTCGGCGGCGGTCGGAATGCTCCCGAGAAAAAGGAATTCGCTGCACTGCTTCGGCCGAAAAGAACAGGGGAAAGGAAATGGGGGCTCGTTTCTTGCTTCGGGAGGAAGAAAAACTTATAGTATATATAATAATAATATTATTATTATTATTATAAATATTATAATGGCTATATCCAAAGAAAGAAAAGGAAGGCTCAGAGATCTCTGAGCTCCGCTCGGAGATCTTTGAGCGCAGAGATCTCTGAGCTCCGCTCGGAGATCTCTGAGCGCAGAGATCTCTGAGCTCCGCTCGGAGATCTCTGAGCGCAGAAATCTCTGAGCTCCGCTCGGAGATCTCTGAGCGCAGAAAAGCTAAAAAGGTTAAATTTATTTATAATTTCTATACTATTACGAAGACCCAAACGCGCGTCAAAACGGACGAAATTCGCGTCGCAGGCGAATGTCGACGCTACGAACCCAACGACGAAGTCGGAATCAAAATCCGACGCACCGAACTCGAGTTATGGCCTAACGAAGTTACGGTAATTTTTAATTATCCAAATTTCAAACGTGGGTCGAGACTCCAAAAAAAAGCTCGGATTGCGACGAAACTCGACGAGCAAGTCAGAAATTATAAAACTCAGCTTCCCGATGTAAAAGAAATTTCGGTTCCGACGCATATCCCAAAATCTAGCCGGTCAAACCTAACGGACGCCAAAACAAAAAAAAACACAAACGGCGTCGCACCGTCAACTCACGGACACATAACACCCTTCCGCTATAATGACGTCAGCAGACAAAAGAATAATACTAGGAAAAACCGGGGGCGTTACAACCCCCCTAGCGTGCTAGGTGCGAGGTGGGATGACGGGACTGGCTGGAGACCAGGATCCCGCCCCCGACACCCTGGCCTTGGGTAGGGGCGAGACCGGGCGGCCAGCCCTCTTGCCCCAGGCGGCGAGCTCGCAGGGGCGAGACCAGGCGTCCAGCCCTCTCGCCCCAGGCGGCGAGCTCGCGGGGCGAGATCGGGGGCCAGCCCTCTCGCCCCAGGCGGCGAGCTCGCGGGGCGAGACCGGCGGCCAGCCCTCTCGCCCCAGGCGGCGAGCTCGCGGGGCGAGACCGGGCGGCCAGCCCTCTCGCCCCAGGCGGCGAGCTCGCGAGGCGAGACCGGGCGGCCAGCCCTCTCGCCCCAGGCGGCGAGCTCGCGGGGCGAGACCGGGCGGCCAGCCCTCTCGCCTCAGGCGGCGAGCCCGCGGGGCGAGCCCGGGCGGCCAGCCTTCTCGCCCCAGGAGGCTAGTCCGGGGAGGGTTCGCTCTACGCCCATAGACCCTTGTGGACCCTGCGGTTTTACCGTCTTGCCCTTGGGGGGAATTCCCCCTTTACCCCCCGGTGTGGCTGTTTTCTATTGGCCCAAGGTATATTGGGCGTAAGGGTATTTTGGTCATTTTGGTCCATGAGTTTTGGAAAACTATAAATAGACCCCCCCTTGGGTGCCTTTGGAGGGGAGATTTTTCCTTGCTTCCTCCTCCCTTAGCTTCTTCTTGGTAGAGTAGAGAGAGCTCCCCCAAGGCACCCTAGCTCGAGCATTGGCTAGGGAGGGGAAGTGCTCAGGTAGCCTTTCGTGTGTGAGGTGGGACCTCCGCGCTAGAGCCGACGGTCTGATCCTAGCTTCTTGATCCTTTGGTCTGTGACGTTCTCTTGAGTGTAGTAGGTGTGAGGTCACCCCTCTTTTGGGACCCCGAACTCCACAGAGACCAAGTTTTTGGTTTCAACACGACCAATTATCAAACTATCTATCCCTTTGATACCAACTGTCACAACCCGTATTTTCTCCGCATTTAAATGATGTATCAGAGTAAGAGAAAAAACACATCATGATGTCATGTCGTGTAGGAGATAACTGCAGGCGCTCATGCAAGAACCCGAACCTAACACTTTATATGAAATCCTCAAGTTTATTATGAAGAAAACTATAATTTAAGTTAAGTTTAGATGGTCGTATCTCTCAGATTAGTGGATCAACTAGTTCACAAGTATAAACATGAATATACGCTACGGAAAATACTTTGTTTATATTGATTAACATCCTACATGAGCATAAACATCCAAACAGGACAACTCATGGTATGCGTACCTCTAGGTTTAATATAGTATAGAAATAGTTTTTATGTTAGTTAAAATATAGTGACTTTGGTTTAAGATAATGTTATGCATGAGATAGTACATTTATACTTTTAAAATAACTAACATGCAAATCTATCATAAAAACTTCTTAAAGAGCAAGTAAAACCAACCAGTCATTGAGAAAAGACTAAGCAGCTAGCAGGTATCTTAACAATATAAAAAATCTGGTAGACGTCAACAACCTGACACAAACTCACCAAAAGGAAAAGCAAGTATGTCTAAACTAAAAAATAGAACAACAACACTACCTCACACTGGTGAGGAGAAGACAACTGCAACAACAACAGAAAACCAGCAACCACCAAACCTAGCCGCTCAGTCGGCTACTGCTTCGAACCTGAGGCATTCTAGAGAAAAGAATACCTCAACAAAATATATAAGTGGCAAAAATAACATCATCGGTATGTAATTATCAAAAGAAAGCAACACGGGTTACCAACTCCAACCACAGTAATGGCTGACAAACCTCAGCTAATAAGTCAGACTATAACAAGTAAGGTAGAATTCTCAACAGTAGAGCAAGAGAAGTTGCACCAAGTGCGAAATGAAGCCATACTTCGATAAAATCTACAAAAGTAAGCGTTCAACATATATCTATGTCATAGTAAGAAAAGAGACTGAACAGCTTTAAACGTGTGAATCATTAACACTGCTAAAAACGGTTTTGAGTCGGTGGCCACAATGTCCAACGCGATCTAACAGTCCCAAACATCTTCAAAAGGTACTGTGATGATAACCACAATGTCCAACACAACCCGATAGTCAAAATATCTCACAAAAAGGTACTGTGGTGGTGGCCACAATGTCCAACACAACCCAACATTCCAAGAGAAAACACCATAAGAAAAACCCACCAAGTGCAATGATTCACGAGCCGACACTAGGTTGGTGGTCCTTTATCCACTGTCAATCACAGGCCACACCTAAACATCCATAAACACCTATAAAACCTCAACCAAAACAATGGGCTCCTCCAATAGCAAGAGGGAAGAAAAATCTTGAAATCCACCCTAAGGCTCACAATCGACGAATTGGCTCAACTCGGCAAGAAAACTAAGTCCATACTGATTCGTCGAGTATACTCGACAAATACAGTAGACATTCGACGAATTATACTTAGCAAAATCAGTAAATTTATTGATACTCGACGATTCGGCTAACATAACCTTGATACTCGACGAATCGGCGAAATTACCTAAGTCCACAGGAGATTCGTCGAGTATACTCGACGAATCTGGAGTTCACTCAACGCTCTCAACGTCAAAGCAGTCTCACTCGATGCCTGGACTTAACTCAGCGAAATTTACTTCACTCAACGTCTTCAATCGACGCCTTGCTGAGTTAACTCAGCGCACTCAACGCCAACTGACAATACTCGACGAATTCGTCGAGATAACACGACGCTTTAGACTTAGTCTCACAGACTACTCGACGCTCTCAACGCGAAGGCTAAATCAATCAACGCCAAGGACAAATCACTCAACGTCAAGGCCAAATCACTCAACGCCAAGGCCAAATCACTCAGCACCAAGACTGGCATTCGACGAATTCGTCGTGAATACTCGACGAATTTGCTTTAGTCCCAAGAATCACTCAACGCTAATACTACACTCAACGTCAGAGGCTAATACTCAGTGAATTCGTCGGGATTCCTCGACGAATTTGACTTCACTGAACTCGTAAACTCTTCGATGAATTAGATTTAATCCAAGACCATACTTGACGAATGTCAATCAGGCTAACTCCACCATACTCGACGAATTTTCAAACCTAAGCTAAAGGTCATATTCAACGAATTTGTCTATACTTAGACTATCATATGCAACGAAATTACCTTAGGCTAATTTTCATACACGATGAATCCTACTTAGAATAACTGTCGTATACTCGATGGGTTAACCTAGATAGTGTTGCGGGCTAACTCGATGCCCTAGTCGGACCGGATTCAACTGGGCCGCCTTAGCTTGCGGGGCGGTCGAGCGCGCACACAGAGAAAAGGAAAGATTGACTCAAGATGTGATGACGTGGAAAACCCCTCAACTGGGGGAAAAATCACGTGACCGGATCCGTGCCGGTCAAAATCCACTAGCTGCTTGCGATTACAGTGCGTTTGGAGAATCGGAGCGACAGGCCGTTCCCGTTACAACTTGAGGTGAGAGAAGAGCACCACAGCTCCCCGTGGGCAACATGCTGCGTCGCGAGAGCGATTTGGGTACTAGAATTCGAGTGATGGCGCTGGTGCTCTGTAGCTTGGAGTGCGGGTCTGCCGCGTGCCTACTTGCAAGGATCGCCTTCTTCCTGCTGCTCGCTCTGGGACTTAGGCGTTTTTCGGCTGGTGGTGCACTGGTGGCTCGTGGTGGCTTGCGGTTGCTCGAGGTGGCTGGAGGATGATCTGAGGGAGGAATCCGGCAGAGCTCTGACCTGAGGAAGGAGCTGACCTGGAGCCAAAAAAATGAAGAATGAGGAGGCCCTAGGGCTCCTTTATAGCCTCCAGGAAAGGATCATGGCGGGCCCCACCACCAATGTAGTGGGCTAGTGGGTGGTTACCCACCAAATCGGATGGTGAGGAAAGCCCACCACGATTGGACGGTGGGTAAGCCGCCGACGGCGGTGGGGCGACCGTGCGTCGGCGGCGGCGGGCCAAAGGGCGGCCTGGACCGCGTCGAGGCCGGCAACTCCGGCTAGGTCGGTGGCGGCCTAGCTTGCGACCTGCCCGCGGCTAGGCCAGAGCCCGCGACCAGGCCAACGGCGGCCTGGCCGGCACCTGCGGCCAGGCCGGTGGCGGCCTGGCCGGCGGGCACGACCTGGCTTGTCGCGGCCTGGCCTGCGGTGGACTGGCCGGCGGCAGCAGCTTGGGCGGCTGCGGCCTAGCCGGCGGTGCCCTGGCCGCGGCCTGGCCGGTGATGGCCGCCCGACCGGCAGCGGCCTGCCGGCGACGACCACGGCCTGCCGACGACGGCCACAGCCTGCCGGCGACGGCGCGGCCTGACGGCGGCGGCGGCGGCAGGCGATGGCGGCCGACCAGTGGTTACCGTCCAATGGGGGTGGTTTCCCAAGTGGAGAGATGGAGTGGGCCCCACCCCCCGCATATTTTCCTCATCATGGGAGGTGGGGTTGACCAATCAACCCCATGATCTCCCATTTTGGGGGAGATAATGGGGGAGCCCTCCTTATAAATGATGGTGTAACTCATCAATTGACCCTCAAATCATTGTTATTCGAGAGCGAAGTGAGCGAGAGAAGGAGGATTTTCCCGCTATCCTTCCTATCCTATTGTCATGACCACCTCCGACGAGAAGATGGAGGCAGCGAAGGTTGGTGCTTCTAAGGTAACGGGAGCAAATTGCCGAAAAAGGGCCGGCTGGTGAAGACGTTGAACGCGGTCGCACGCGTCCTTGCCGTGCGGTCGCAGGCCACACACATACACCCAGGTTGGGCGCGGCTAGGCTGCGCGCGACCAGGTCGCGCGCGCACCTACTTGCCGCACGCGCGACCAGGCCGCGCGCGGGATAGGCCGCTCGCGCGGCTGGTCGTGCGCGCGGCAGGCCGCGCACGAGGCGGGTCACGCGAGGCGAGCTGCGCGCGCGACAGGTCGTGCGTGCCCAGGCCGCACCGGGAAGGGGAATGTTGTCATGGATGCCTTGAGTCGACGGACTCCGGCAAGAGCATCTTGGTTGCAAAGGCATGTTGAACGTCTCATCTAGGAGCTGGAAGCGTTGGAGATTTCTTGTGTTGACAAGAATGTCACTGCCAATGCATGTTTGAACTGGACGGAGGTGCAATGTGACCTTGCGGGCCGAGTTCGACGAGCAACAGAGTTGGATGAATATCTCCTATGCTATGCGAAAGCTGGGCCAGAAGGAAAGTTCTCCTGGAATGGCGGTCTTTTGCGGAAAGAAGGTCGTTTGTGCGTCCCAAATGTGGGTAAATTGAGGGAAGAACTGTTATATAAAGCACATTATACAAAGTACTCAATCCACCCAGGGAGCACGTGATGGAGCCTACTTCCCACGACATGTGGCCAAGGAGCATCCTCCCTCTGACGATGATGGTGACCCGGTAGATTTGAATGGAGACGTCGGCCCGCAACACTTTGATGACTGCGACAGCATGCTTACGGACGACCCTTGGAAGCGTCGCCACAATAGCCGTCCGGAGCGCAAGCCCAATTATTGGCATCGCCACAATAGCCATCCGGAGCGCAAGCCCAATTATTATTTATTAATAATATATATTAATAAATAATAATTGAGTAATAATATATTTTATTAGTTGTTTTATTTCAAAATTATCATTTTTATTTCATGTTTAATTTCATGGATTATTTGTAACATGGTTATGTTATAAAACCATGGTGTATGGTTGTGTCTTATTTCATTTTCATGTTGGGCTGCATGTATTCCTTTTCCCTTGATTGTAAAGCCTATATAAAGGCATGTACTCCTTTGTTTTTCTGAAGTGAATGAATGAAAAGAAAACCAATTTCAAGATTGAAATCCTCCTCCTTCTCCAAGGCAAACTTCTGCCCCCTCTATTCCTCTTCTCCCTTGGCCACCGGCCACCCTTCCCCTCCTCTCTCTCTCTCTCTCTTTCGGCCTCCCTTCCTCTCCTTCCTCATCTTTACCTTGTCTCCTTACTATACGAGACATCTCTTTTCCCCAACCTCCAAGCCGTCACCTCCACTCTCACAAGTCCGGCTACCACCAAAACTCCTTAACCCGAGTTCCACCACCACCCTTCACAAATCCGGCCACCCCACCTCTCACCCGAGGCCTCATCATCCTCACCAAATCCGACCCACCACCCTATTCCCCTTCCTAAAAACCTTAAAGATCATCTACCATATTCATCCCTTATTTACCATATTCAAAATATATCCCCGTCCTTAAATTCTCTACCTACCATATTTGAAATTATATCATTCCTTAATTATTTCTGATATCCTGCCACCTTTCTCTCTCCTGCCTTATTGGGAAATATTATTTCCATATTCAGAAGATTTCGCCGGGACTTTCCAAACAAAGCGTGATACGAAGAAGGCGACGAATTTTCTCTCCCTCCGTCGTATCTCTGGTGGAGCCGTTGAAGAGCGATTCTAGTAGAGTGAACCGGATTCATCAAATCCGGTTGGGTAACGAACATTTCCACCTTTATGTGTTTCTCTTCTTTAGATAGATCTTGTGCCATTGGCAAATTGCGTGGCTTGTGTAACGCTTGAATTTTCGTGGCTAATTTCTTTTAGTTATTGTCGTGTTTATTTCTTTCGTTTAAGTTCGTGAGGCGTGGCGGCCCTCGTTTTATTTTGTTGGGAGAGAACCACTCTTGTCCGAATCTTTTATTTTCGGTGGATTCTCTTTTGGTACAACAACGCTCGATCGAACCGTGTGGGTTCTTTTCGCTTGAGAGGACCTCGGCATATCGCCTTGGTATTATCTTAAGGGGCCTTGCGAACCCCCCTGTAATCTTTAATTAGTAACAATATTAATTGTTTCGTTACTGCGTTAAATGCTTGAGTGTGACGTGAGAGTTATCGGAGAACGTCGTGTTAGTTCCGTCGGCCACCCATAATGCTCGAAAGAGTAAGCCTACATCAATTTTGTATCAGAGGGAGGTTCTCGTCAATTTCCTAATTGGCACTCCTCCCCCTCTTATGTGGCACGTACGTATGCACTGACCCGTTTCGTTGCAGATCAATATTTAGAAAATTAGTTTTCATAAAATACATTGAAATTCCACAATTTCAAAGTTCAAATTAAAAATAAATAAATTTCAAAATTTCAAATTTCAAAATTCAAAATTCAAAATTCAAAATTCAAAATTCAAATTTCAAATTTCGAAATTTCAAATTTCAAATTTCAAAATTCAAAATTTAAATTTCAAATTTCAAATTTAAAATTTTGAAATTTCAAATTTCAAATTTTAAATTTCAAAATTCAAAATTCAAATTTCAAATTTCAAATTTCCAAATTTCAAATTTCATATTTCAAGTTTCAAAATTTAAAATTCAAATTTAAAATTTAAAATTTAAAATTTAAAATTTCAAAATTTCAAATTTCAAATTTCCAATTTTAGAAATCCAAAAAAAAAAATTTATTTTTCATTAAGTCATTATTTTTATTAAGTTATTTTAAAATTTAATAGTTGGTATGCAAATAGCGGCCTATATTTTTATATTTTCAGCAAAATTCAAAAATAAATTTTTTTTAATAATCCTCATATTTTTTCAGCAAGAAAATCTAATTTTATATAATTATAACCTTAGTGGCTAAGCAGGAACAATTACATTTTTGAAAATTAAGTAGGGTCAGGTTAGTTAGTCATTGCATGTGCACTAGTTCTGGGTGAGTTTTCTCTCCGGTTCTCACTAAATGGCATATGACATATATGATACCCAGTTAGACTATTCCTATGCTAAGGATATGGCTAAACACACCCCTAGGGCACACCACATTTATCCTACTTATGACGGGTTAGAGTATCCCCAATGTTTTCGAGACTGGCTTAAGGGATTAGAACAATATTTTAATTATCACTTATGGGATGACTACGAAAAGGTTAGCTTTGCCCGAGAGCGGTTAGTAGGTCGAGCCCGATTATTTTGGTTAAACGAAGAGCGTCGTGTTGGTAGCTATCATTATACTTGGTCGCACATGCGTAGCCTCCTCTCGGATCAATTTGATCCCGCCTACCTGCGCACTAATAGCACCGCAACCATTAGTAAGAATAGTTATGCCACCAGACCCGTATCTGCATATAGGAGTGACTATACGCCTCAGGATAGATCCTATCCCCAGAGAGGTAGTAATACCCAAAGTGTGTCTAGTCCAACCTATAGGGAACATAAGCCATTTAGACCCCAAAATTTGAACTCGAAAGAGGTTACTATTAGGGTACTAGCTTCTTTAGCCTCAACATCTAAGTCCTCTGGTATAGTGACTGATACCTCTGAGGATTCTTATGTGGATATAGAATCTCTGGATGATGAAGTTAATCAGCCAGGTGAGAGTCTTCCTTCACTTACGATAGTGCCTAACTCTCCTGTTGAACCTGAGGATGTGAATATGACTAAGCCCGTCACTGAGGACGAGGCAATTCTCGCTGACGCTTTTAGTGACGTTGAGGAGATTGGTTACCCGAGTGACCTGGACGAGGATTTCTCCCCTGAGGAATCATCTCCACCCCCCTTCGACGATATTTTAGTCAGGGAGTCGTCTGATGACCCAGAGTCAGAAGACGTTCCGGCTCAGTCGGTAGAGTCATCCAATGTTAAAAGCTTACCTTTTACTAATTTAGGTGATGACTTGATAGGACCCGATATTATTATGGTTGACCTAGAATTAATAGATGTTTCAACGGTATTGGAAGAGTCACCTTGGGATGGTTGTTCAATTTGGGATAATCTTATTGTGATACATCCGGGAGTTAGTTCATTTACGGTATCAACGCCGCTTAAAAGTCAAGTTAATTTTGATACTCCTCGGGATTCGATTTGCCCATCCCTTTATTTTGATTGTAACGACGTACCCACCTCATGGGAAGAGATGGTCAACGAATGTTGTGAAGCTTTGGTAGATTTACCCTGCGCGGAAGACTTTTCTTTGGAGGACGGTTGCCATGAGGGTCCGATAGACATTTCATTGATAGCTCCGTTACCTGGGGCCGAAAACTGTTTAGAAATTTTGTCGGATATGATTTTGCCTACCTATGATACGATCACTAATTCTGAATTAAATGAAGTATCGAATGAGTTGGAAGACTTGTTGGCTGAATTTTCAGTGAGGACGAATCCACTGTTTAATTTTTCCTATGATTTTAATGGCCTGCAACCGGAGGCTTGTTCTTGGACGAGTAATCCGTGTTTTGACATTGAGTGTGACTTAACTTCCCCTACGGAATCACCCATGTCGACTCTCCCTCCGGTTCAATTAACCCGAGTAGATGATTTGTTAGGACACGAGCTAGTCATTCGTAGCCCTTTATATTTGGAGAAGTTTATTATTACCGCATCCCCATTAGGCTTATTACGATGGATGTGGGTAAACGTAGTTGGTGACGAACGTTTTCTGCTGGCTATTCATTACGACATTTTTAAATCAAAATTTAATTCCAAATTTAAAACGAAAACGTTCGGCTCCACCAAAATAATTTTTGAAGTTAAAGCACTCGTGCCACCTGACATAGTTCCGTTATTTTCTACTATTAATTCTAGTCATGTTGCACATGGGTTCACCCCACATGGTTTTAAGTTAATTAGGCGCATTCTTATCCTTTTAACCCATCAAAATGCGTCCTTTAATTTACTTGCGAGTTTGTGTCAAAAAGTCTCCCACCGTTGTGTGATTGATTTGGTTTTGGATTGTCTCACCCCTGAACGGATGCTCCCGGGCACCTTAGAAATAATAACGAATCGGCTAGTCTATTCTTTACGAATTTTACGAAAGTTTGGTGACATGACATTTCTTTTAAAAGTTTCCACTGATTGGGGCATAGCTCCTATTTTCATCGTTACATACATTACGCTTTATGCTTTTATGCCACTTGAAATGTCTACCTCTCCGTATATATTTTCCACTATGCTTTCTATTGGGTTGGGTGGTGATAGTTTCCTAGGATCGTTCTCCTTCTCGGTCTCCATCGGAGGTATGTTGGTGGATGTTGTTGAAATTCTTTTTCCTTCTTTGGATAACGCGTATTTGAGGTCCCTCCAAGACCACCTTTTGCCATGCAGGTTCTTCTTCCCCGTCGATGACCTTCCAGGCGAGTACACAGGTATACTCATCAGTGATGAGTATTTTTAAGAGGGGGAGGATTGATGGAGCCTACTTCCCACGACATGTGGCCAAGGAGCATCCTCCCTCTGACGATGATGGTGACCCGGTAGATTTGAATGGAGACGTCGGCCCGCAACACTTTGATGACTGCGACAGCATGCTTACGGACGACCCTTGGAAGCGTCGCCACAATAGCCGTCCGGAGCGCAAGCCCAATTATTGGCATCGCCACAATAGCCATCCGGAGCGCAAGCCCAATTATTATTTATTAATAATATATATTAATAAATAATAATTGAGTAATAATATATTTTATTAGTTGTTTTATTTCAAAATTATCATTTTTATTTCATGGATTATTTGTAACATGGTTATGTTATAAAACCATGGTGTATGGTTGTGTCTTATTTCATTTTCATGTTGGGCTGCATGTATTCCTTTTCCCTTGATTGTAAAGCCTATATAAAGGCATGTACTCCTTTGTTTTTCCGAAGTGAATGAATGAAAAGAAAACCAATTTCAAGATTGAAATCCTCCTCCTTCTCCAAGGCAAACTTCTGCCCCCTCTATTCCTCTTCTCCCTTGGCCACCGGCCACCCTTCCCCTCCTCTCTCTCTCTCTCTCTCTCGGCCTCCCTTCCTCTCCTTCCTCATCTTTACCTTGTCTCCTTACTATACGAGACATCTCTTTTCCCCAACCTCCAAGCCGTCACCTCCACTCTCACAAGTCCGGCTACCACCAAAACTCCTTAACCCGAGTTCCACCACCACCCTTCACAAATCCGGCCACCCCACCTCTCACCCGAGGCCTCATCATCCTCACCAAATCCGACCCACCACCCTATTCCCCTTCCTAAAAACCTTAAAGATCATCTACCATATTCATCCCTTATTTACCATATTCAAAATATATCCCCGTCCTTAAATTCTCTACCTACCATATTTGAAATTATATCATTCCTTAATTATTTCTGATATCCTGCCACCTTTCTCTCTCCTGCCTTATTGGGAAATATTATTTCCATATTCAGAAGATTTCGCCGGGACTTTCCAAACAAAGCGTGATACGAAGAAGGCGACGAATTTTCTCTCCCTCCGTCGTATCTCTGGTGGAGCCGTTGAAGAGCGATTCTAGTAGAGTGAACCGGATTCATCAAATCCGGTTGGGTAACGAACATTTCCACCTTTATGTGTTTCTCTTCTTTAGATAGATCTTGTGGCATTGGCAAATTGCGTGGCTTGTGTAACGCTTGAATTTTCGTGGCTAATTTCTTTTAGTTATTGTCGTGTTTATTTCTTTCGTTTAAGTTCGTGAGGCGTGGCGGCCCTCGTTTTATTTTGTTGGGAGAGAACCACTCTTGTCCGAATCTTTTATTTTCGGTGGATTCTCTTTTGGTACAACAACGCTCGATCGAACCGTGTGGGTTCTTTTCGCTTGAGAGGACCTCGGCATATCGCCTTGGTATTATCTTAAGGGGCCTTGCGAACCCCCCTGTAATCTTTAATTAGTAACAATATTAATTGTTTCGTTACTGCGTTAAATGCTTGAGTGTGACGTGAGAGTTATCGGAGAACGTCGTGTTAGTTCCGTCGGCCACCCATAATGCTCGAAAGAGTAAGCCTACATCAGCACGAAGATGTTCAGAGATATGAAAAAGTTATTTTGGTGGCCAGAGCTAAAGAAAGTTGTTGCTCTTTATGTGGCCAAATGCCAAACTTATGCTATGGTGAAGGAGGAATGCCAGAAACTGGGCGATTATTTGAAGTCATTGCCGATTCCAGAGGGGAAATTTGACGATATTTCTATGGATTTCGTGCACGGGTTGCCGAGATCTCAGCGAGGGAACGATTCCATCTGGGTGATTGTCGATCGGCTGATAAAAGTAGCACATTTCCTCCCGAACAAGCGAGATGATTCGGTAGAAAGTTTGGCAAAGCTGTACGTGTAACATATTGTACGACTTCACGGTGTTCCTCGGAGCATCGTGAGTGATCGAGATGGGCGATTCACGTCAAAGGATTGGAGGCTCGTTCACCAGCTGTTGGGTACGAAGTTGACTTTCAGTACGGCCTTTCATCCCCAAACAGATGGTCAAACTGAACGAACGAACAGAACGATGGAGGACATGCTCTGAATGTGCGCCCTCGACTTTGGAAAGAGATGGGAAGATCATCTCTATATGGTGGAGTTTGCTTATAATAACTGCTACCAGGCGAGCATCGGGATGGCACCGTATGAAGCTCTATATGGAAGGAAGTGTCGTACTCCCTTGGTTTGAGTAGAAGTGGGCAAAGCTAGAGTTTATAATCAGAATGAAGTCGATGAAGCAAACTCAACCATTCGTGTTATTCTAAAGAGGCTACTCATAGCCCAAGATCGTCAAGCGAAGTACTACAACGCCAAGCACCAGAACGTGGAGTTCGCGGTAGGCGATTGGGTCTATTTGAAGATCAAGCCCTTCAAAGGCGTATCCAGGATTCGACGTTTGAAAAAGTTGAGTCCAAGATATTTGAGTCCATTTGAAGTGGTTGAGCGAATCGGAGAAGCTGCATGATGTGTTTCACATCTCGGTGCTTTGGAAGGCCGTGAAAGATCCAGCTCAAGTGATCACGGATGATCGTGTGCCGGTGGAGTATGAGCTAACAACGAGAGTTAGACCCATTCAGATCGAGGATCGAGCCGAGAAACAGTTGCGGAACAAGGCGGTCGGGATGGTTAAAGTCCGTTGGGACAATTGAGGCCGTGAGGAGCTTACATGGGAGCGAGAGCAGACCATGCGAGCGGAGTTTCCTGAGCTGTTTCTGTAACTGAGTGGATAGTGAAAATTTTGTTGTAACATAAACGTTTAATGTTAAAAATTTTTTTGGTTGCTGGTTACCTTCCTGTATACGAATTTCGAGGACGAAATTTCTTGTACGAGGGGAGGGTTGTAACAGCCCAATTTTTCAGCAGGCAAAGTTTTTGGGGTGACACGGCCTGGGACAAGGGCGTGTCCCAGCGCGTGTCCTACGGTCGACGAAATGAACTCGACATTCGTCGAGAGCGGGAACACGCCTGGTGTCACGGGCGTGTCCCATCCGACACGGGCGTGTCGGAGGGCGTGTGCTTCTTGGGTGAACAGTCGACAAGTGATCGACAAAATTTTGGTCGACGATCGTCGAGTGCTTAGGACACGGCCTGTGACACGGGCGTGTCACAGGGCGTGTCAGCGCGGTCGACGAACTCAACTCGACGAATTTGAGCTGGGGCGTGTCTAGTGCCGTGTATGGGCACACGTCCTGGGACACAGGCGTGTCACAGGCCGTGTGAGTCTCGGGTGATTTTGAGATTTTGTAGCCTGATGAACACGGCCACAGACACGGGCGTGTCTGAAGGCGTGTCGGGTGACACGGCCCGTGACACGGGCGTGTCACAGGGGCGTGTCACTGGATTGGATAAGTCGGTTGAGCACCGCTTGAGGCACATGGCCTGGGACACGGGCGTGTCACAGGCCGTGTCAGGCAAAAATTGTGCTTTTATGGCAAAATCGTGGTCGTCCGTTCCTTCAGCTGGGATCCAATGGCTGAGTTGCCTCCCTGCTTCCTTAAGGCCGTGGATGAGAAGGGAAATCTCATTTTGCATTTGGTCTTCTCTTTCTACATTCCTAGTGAGAGAAAGGGAGAGGAAGAAGGAGGAGAAGGAAAGGGGCTGGTCACCGGTGCTGCTGCGGTATTCCGACGAGAGATCCGAGGCCGGCATTGCGGAGAAAATGCTTTTGCGGTTCTTTCGAGCCAGCTAGGCGTTCATGGCACCAAAACGGTTTTCGAGGGTAACGATCTTTCTTCTTAGCCATGTGAAGGCTTCCTTTTTGGCATATATATGATTCCCCCACCAAAGGGTGGCTGATGTTGGGAGTCTTTTGGGTTGATTCATGGAATCCCCTTTGTTAGCACATAGATCGGGAAATGGAGTACGGAATAGGCATGATGTGTGAATCCCATCTGGACAGGTTGGTCTGGATTGGTGATGTTGCATACGAACCGGAGAAGACTCCGTGCTAAACGCGTAGTTTAGGAGTCGACGGGTTGGACCTGTGAAGGGAAGTAGCAGGAAGTACTGGAGTTGTAGTCCAGAAAAATACCCGTAGAATGCTTGTGCTGTTGGGTTCTACCTGTGCAAGGAAGTCGCAGGAAGTACTGGATTGGAATTCCAGGAAATATCCTTTTGTAATGCTTAATGAGTAACATGAAGTACTGGCATGGTAGCCAGGAAAGACCCTTGACATTTGTGCTATTT
This sequence comes from Platanthera guangdongensis, assembly GCA_039583875.1. NCBI lineage: Eukaryota > Viridiplantae > Streptophyta > Magnoliopsida > Asparagales > Orchidaceae > Platanthera > Platanthera guangdongensis. The sequence goes on from CM077149.1 coordinate 148,812,224, forward strand.
GCGGTATCCACCTGCGAAGAGAGTAGCAGGAAGTACTGGTGTGCCCAGGAAAGACCCGCTAATATTGTGATATGAATGGGTGTAAGAGAAATACCAAGGCTTGAATGCCAGAACAGGATTGATGAGACCGACCCGCACCTTTTGTAGCCGCGAGTACGCCGTACTTGGTGATGGCATGGCGATTTGAGCAACGGGGGGTGGAGGATCCGACCTGCGTTATGTACGTCCGACATGAGACCAGAAGGTGCGGTCTGTTGGAGCGTATAGCGAGAGTCATAGGCTTGCGTGCCATGACACAATGGGGGGCTACGGGCCCATCCCGGTGCATTACGACTAGAACTCCGGCTGCACGTCATAGAGTAAATGCTCAAGTGATTTACCGTTGGGTTGCGACCCTGATACGGTGGTGGGCAACTGGTTTGCCAGTACACCAAGAATGTGCCCTGAGTGCACGGACTATCGGGCCGGGTGGCGGACGGTTGTGATGGCATGTGTGCGTGAAAGCACATTATATGAGCTATATATATACATGCTTGTGATATGTTATGCATGCAAGGAAGATTACCTTTGCCCCGAGAAAGAGGTATGGTCGTTATAATTTGGTCAGCTGAATGCTGACCGTTGCCTTTGTTTGCCACTGTTGGGTGGATTGTCCCTGTACAGGTGTTGGAGAGCCAAGCGGGACGAAAAAGGGTTGATGTCCATGCTGCTTTAGCTGTTGCTGCTGCTGTTAGCCCTCGAAGGCTTTTTGGATAAATGTTATGTTTTCTTTTGATGTGGCTGGCCTGCGTGCCAATATTTGGGCCACTGTTTGAAAGCTCTGTAAGGCTTTAAGGCCAACTCTTTATGTGTATTGTAAGACATTCCTATGATGTATAAAATGTGGAGTTCTATATGTTGGACATTCAAGAGAGGAGTTCAAGTATAGTGTTATAGGCTTCCGCTAGAATGCAATGTGTTAGGTGCACTGCGCTACTCTGGTATCATTTCGTAGCTTCATCGTCTGTTTTGTGGTATATGATGTGGGCCCCGGCCGGACCTTCTAGTATATATTATATGAACGGATGGGGTTGTTACAACCTCCATACCCAATACTTGTGTGCTCTCGGTTTGCAAAATAGTGATTTACATATAGCTAAAGTTAATTTGCATTTAACATTACCATTTTATAATTGAATTTGACTTAGCTAAAATTACTTGCACTTAACATTATTATTTTATAATTAAATTTGATTTAATTAAAATTGATTTGTACTTAACATCACGCTTTTTTTATAGTGCACTATGTTGATGACTCATTTATTTTGGCAGTACTAACTATACTTGGTTAGTATATGTTGAACAAGATTAATAATGGCGCCTAATTTCTGGTGAGAGACTGAATGAAGTTTCTTAGATGAATTATTCATTTCTTCACCAACTCTTCAGTATTCAATCAAATGAATTCATCGGAACAAGTGCACTGCAGTATCGCAAAACGAAGTCCCCGTCCATTTATTCATGACTCGTACAGGCCCGTATGTAGAAATTGTTGCCAACCACGTGTACAAATTATTCTTAGAGCATTTATTACGATAATAATATTATATTTTATGTTGAAAATAATTTGCATGATAAATATTACAAAATGAAAGTGCGGTGGCCTAAATGGACCCCACGGACGGGGTCGCCGGACGGCGGTGACTCAGCGGGGTAGGCCGGGAGCTGTCCGGCAGGGCCACCGCCGGCGGTGGCACCAACCGTGACCTCTTGTTTCGGAAGTCACGGTTGGGGCCACCGCAGGCTGCCGAACCTCCTCTGGACAATCCACGCTGGGTCGTCAGAGGCGGCGTCCCCCGCAATGGGGTCCTTTCAGGCCGCCGGCGGCATTTTTAGATTGAATTAGTGGCGGCGGCTCCGGGACCGGCGGCCGCGACGTGCATATGCTAAAGAGTCGTGCTCCCTCTTCTTCCCCTCCTCCAACCTCCTCCCATGGCACGCCACCACCATTACCAGTTGGAGGGACCACCAAGAGACAGCACAAATTCCAGCTCCTCCTCCTACTCCTCCATCTGAAGGTCATCGTCGTCGGGCGGTTAATTAAAAAAAACTTAGGACTACAAAAACTTAATAAAAATTTAATGAAAAATTATTATTTTTAAATAAAATATAAAACATAATAAAAATAAAAAAATACATAAAAATATAATAAAAATCCGAATAATTTTAAAATATTATATAAAATTTTTAAAGTAATAATAATTTAATAAAAATTTATTAAAAATATCTGAATAATTTTAAAATAATATACCTTCATCTTTGTATGAGCTATGCACATGCTTGATGCTCTTGAGCGGCCTTCGGCCGCATCTAGGCGTGCTTCGCCCACCTTCTCATGGGCTTCGTCCATCTCGGAGCATAAAAGCGGGTTTCACCCGCTTTCATGCAATTCGCCTGCACGGTGTCGTACCCGTCACTCCTGGACCCCCGGAACACTATGATCCAATTTCAAGGAACCCAAAACCAATTTCAAGGAACACTATGATTGTTGTTTGATTTTTCATACGTGCTCTGGGGGTCCGCGAGTGACGGATGCGGCGCCGAGCCGACGGATTACGTGGAAGCGGGCGAAACCCGCTTCTATGCTCTGGTACGGGCGAAGTCCGTGTGTAGGCAGGCGAAGGCCGATCGAGAGCATCGAGCACGGCGGAGTCCATATGGAAATGATTGTATTATATATATATTTAAATTTTAACGAATTTATATATGAGCACATAAACAATTTTCTAAAAAAAAATCACTTATGTGATGCATTGCGTCCTTGAGTTAACTACCGTGACGTGTTTTGGAGATTGGTATGAGGCTTTTTTGAAGGAGAGATTCTTTTGTGGGTTTTCCGGTTGTAATCGGAGAAGAGGAGGGCCGTTCATTTTTATCGGGATTATCATCCCATAAATCAATTACATTCATCTAAAATGCACTTTACACATTTTGTCTTATAAATGTTTCTGATTTTCTCACTCCTCCAGACACAAGAATTTTGCTTTTTGAAGGGAAAAAATTTATATACGTGTAACGTTTCTACTTTTCTATGTATAGACTGTAATTTTAGCTCAAAATATAGTTTTTTTTTTAAAATAAATCACAGAATATTAATTTATGTATATTTATGAATATTTTAAGATCTCATATGTATATATCACCGTTTGAAAACACACACGTTAAAAAGTGATTTTTTAAATACGGTTGTAAATTACATACGTTTTTACAGTCGTGTTGGGGAACCGCGCAACGTCCTTGGTAGACCATGCTCGCTCAACTGTCTTAGCCCGTGAGCGGCCGAGCATGCTAAGTCAAAGATAAACTAGATGTTGCGACGAACATTTGATGACGTGGAAAACCCATAAATGAGGGTGAAAAGCCACACAGTCGGTACGGTGTCGACCTAACTTCCACTATATGAGTGTTTCTTACAGAGCTTCTGGGAGGAAAGCGAGGGTGACAGGCCGCGCATCGTTACAATTTATGAGAGAGGATGATAATAAGCGACGGGTGCCACCGGCCGTCGTGCTACTTTGGCGGTCTTCCGATGCTTGTTCATAAAAGATGTGCGTGCTTCCTTCCTTCGGAGTTGCCTTGATTTGACGGCGGAGGCGGCTTCACGCATCACCATCTCGACTTGCGTTCTCTTAAACCTCGTCTTGTCTTTGCGGTGACGGTCTTGGACGTAGTTCCTACAGAGAGAAGGGGGAGAGAAACAAGAGTGAAAACATAGTGAATCAAAAAAAGACAATTTTTAAGTAGAAATGAGAATATTTATAGATTTTAATGCGGACAGTCCGATAATTTTGCATAATAACTACCTGACATGCCGATAGGATCACTCGAAAATGCTCTTACGGATCACCACTTTTGAGAAATGAAGACCTCGCCCTCGGGCCGAGGATCGCCCGCAAAGAATGGCGGCCCGGCGACGGCGGCGCGGGTGGCCGGAGATTACCTGGATGATCCGCAAATAAACGTTTCCTTAGATATTTGTGATTGTGACGAGACGAATTACGAATTTTACAACTCCCATCACACACCACAAAAAAAGTATACGGCAGTTTATGACCCCCGTTCCGTTTTTGAAGAGCCCATTAAAAGCATGCAGCTCTCTTACACTGTTATAGTACATGAAAGTAATTAGCCGTGCAGGCAATTACTGCTGCTGCTCCAACAACTTTAGCTCGAAGTGGAGCATTAAGCACGATAATGACCCAGTCGCTCCGCTTCAACATTCATGGCATTGAATTACGTGGCAGCATGTCAGCAACATTTATGAATATGTCAGATTATAAATTATGAAGAATTTTTTCTTTTGTGCAATTTTATTTTTGCTCATTTACTATTAATAAATAATATTTAAATTCACTTGATCGTAATATTTCTGAAAATAATTTTAGATGTCCCTCTTTAAAAACATTTCATATAAATAATATGGCTCCGACTTTTAATTTTAATGATGATATTTTTCTTAGAGTCGTCACTTAAAATCGAAAATCGCAAGACGAAGCGGAATCAATCTTTCATTTATGCTCATTTATTACTTATTAAGTCATTAGCTTCATTTTCTTTCGATTTTTTTTGATTCTCTACTTTAATTGAGGCTTTATGATGCATTTTCCTCTTAAGGCAATCGTAACCAAATGTAAGGCGTGAGAGAAGAATGGACCGAATAGTTAATGCGTGAAAAACCTAGAATCCAACCTGCAGAGAAACAAATCAACACAGTCTTACATACCTAGAGAGTAGATAATTGACGAATGCACCCTTCTTTGAGTTCTTCCAGTTCCGGCAACGACGAACGAGCGACGGCGCGGCGCTGCGGGCTGCGACGAATCCAACCCTTCCGGGGACGACGAACGGGCGACGTCTTCTACTCTTCTGTCTCTTCTCCTCGATCTGGAGTAAATACTAAGTAACTCTAACCTGCTAACCCCGTAATCCGAGAATCCCCTAACTCCTAAGCATCGTAATCGATCGGTTAAGTGCTGGCCAGCGACTGCGTGAGGCTAACCTGCCAACCCTGTAAAGTAAGGCCGTGTTGATTTGATTTCGTAATAGTCTAATAGAGTTCACAGATCTGATTATGTTTTTAAAGTTTTAAACTTTTAATATTTTTTTTATTTTTTAATTATAGGTTCGGTTCGATGAGGGATCCGAAATGTTTAATTATAATTTGCCTGTTTTTGAGACCATTATATTTAGTCACTAAATAGAAGTCACTAAATAGAATTATTTAGTGACAGAATATAATTTGGTTACTAAATAACTAATTTTTAGTGACGTAATATTATTTTGGTCACTAAACAAATATTTTTGGTGATCAAATATTTATTTTATTAACTAATTAATTGAAAGTCAATATTTAGTGATCAACCTTTAATTCCGTCAGAAAAAGTTCATTTTTTGTGATGGAAAAAATTTCGTCGTCACAAATATTTTGTCACTAAAAACTTATTTTCTCATAGTTGCACCGCAACTAACAATTAATATCTTCAACTTCAATTGACATGCTTGCATCAAACTCTCTCTCCTCTCTTCCTAAGTTCATGTTGGTGATAATAAAGATGAGTTAATGGATGTGGTCACATACATGCCAATTAATCTCCTTAATGTTGAAGTAGAGTGGATGCGCTAGCATTGTGGCCAGCCAGCCACGTGCACCCACGTGTCTCATTGTTCTCAATGTCCATTAAAATCATAGGGGTGGGTTGTTAGTATTCCTTAACCAACAACACATGTCCTAGCTAGCTCCTCATATGAGGCAAAACATTTTATCACCTCCTGCATGCATGTGAACACCATGCAGCAGTGCCTGCTAATTAATTATTAGGTCACATGCATTCTAAAATTCTTAATATTAAGAATATATTTAATAAAAAAAATTAACTTAAGCTTTATGATTCTAAATAATTAATTATACTTTATACATCATCAACAACAATCAATCGTTTATCCCACTATAATTATAAAATGATTAAATTATTTAAGATTAAATTAAAGTGAAATGAATTAATTCTGAACCAATTAACCAAATCAAAAATAAATATCAAGCTATTGATTATTTTGACATTAATGAAACAGTCAAGATTAGGGTCCGAGGTTGAGTTTAGGCAAAAAGCCATCGCCATAGAATGTATGTTTGACCTGACAACGATTATTACTTATGTTTATCCGTGGTTAGCCGCGGATAGACTGCTCCCGCGAGCGTCGTTGAATACTTAATTTCTTTCCTTCCTCAAAATACTTGTAAAAGGTGCAGTGTTACCCTTCCGAGAGCTCAAACTATTATAATCGTCAACAACTAGTTGATTTGGCCGGCACTGGTCTTACCCTGTGGCATTTTGCCTTTCCATTTTTTCAATGAAAAATGCATTGCAGTTGCTGCCATTTGTTTTCCTTTTGACTATTTGCGTGCTTGACTCGATCTCAAGCGAAGACGATCCGATTCGCACGTTCCGCGTGAGCGCTAATTAAGTAGAGCTGTCACTTAAAATCAAAAATCGTAAACTGAATCGGAGCCGCAGAGAACCAGACCGAATCGTTCGTGAATTGTTTGAGTTCCGGTTTGAATCTTGGAACTGTGCACATATTGGTCATAGTGTGGTTATTTCATTTTATTATCTAGGCTGAAATCAGAATCAGAACTGCAACATACAAGTCTCAAGCAGTTATATGATTTTTAAACTCAATCTGAACCAGACCGAAACAAAACCAAACATCAATCGGTTTATTATTTTATTTTTAATATTAATATACTATTGTTATTTTTTTAATCTATTTATAATATCTATAATTAATGTTATGAGTGAAACTAGTGCAACTTAACCCTAAACCGCAATCACACCAAAGAGTTGGTTTGTACTGAACAAATTTACACCTCATCATAACTGTGTGATATGTTTAGACATTATTGAGATTTGAAGTTGGTGTTTGCGGTGTAGTTTCGTTTTTTATATAGTTATATAATATATTTCAATTTTACTCATATATTTTTATGAAATAATATGTTTTTTAAAAAGGGTATACGACTACTATTTAATAATAATCATGAAATAAAAAATTAATTGTAGCCGATTGTTACATTTGAGCATGTCGACGAGATGCGTCCACGCTGACTAGACGTCATGATGAGTTTACATGTGTAAGAAGGTGACAGCTACTAGTTCACCGATTGTGGAAGAGACCGCCGAGAAGTGCGCTGCATAATTATTTCTATTTTAATGCTATTTTGAGTTTTACTAATTACAATCCTTTTTTATTTCATTACGGCAAATTTGATTTTTGATTATAGTTGGAACCGATTAAAAGCAGATCAAACAGCATAGAAACGGACCGAACGGTTAGCGACCGGTTTGATTTCAGTTCTTGTTGAACCGTAACCGAAACCGTTGTCACGATGGTTCCAAAAAATATGCTGGAATCACAATCAGAACTGGAACTGCTCAAACCAAACAAGCTTTTGATTTTAATTTAAAAAACCGTTATCTTAACTGTTTGGATCACAATTTTAATCGAGCCGAAACTACGCGCTAATCAACCCACAACAATAATAAACGTGATATAAGATTCTAGTAAACTTAAAATAATAAAACACAACAATTATTGGCACAAATGATATCAATAATCAACATTTAAAAATAATACATGAGCATAGTGAATACTGAATACAATGAAAATATAATTATTGGTGGAAATTTTCGTTTTTCTTGAAAAAGAAGCCGAAAAGGCCGAAAAAACAAGGATCCGAGCAGAAGACCTGCACCCTTACTGAGCTGAGAATGGTGAATCTTACCTTGCCTGGTCTCTTTCATGTGGCTCTAGATAAAAATTTCTGGCAAGAATGGCGACACTATTTCTTCCGATGAAAAATTTCGTCCTGCAAGGCTGTAACTGTACATGCAAGTATTGTTTCTTCTTTTCAATTTACTGCTGCGATTAATCGAACTTAGAATATCGCTTGAAAGCTATGGTAGGAACTCTAAACCTACGCCCGCGGAATCGATGTAACCCTCTGATCTTAATCCGTGCGCGGATTCGCTTGATCCCGTTGACAAAGGCTTCGCAATTCCTTCTTAAAGCCGTCGATTTTGAGAAATGCATCGATTTCTTAATCCCTTCGCTGCTTATTCCACGCCTGTTACCCGTGCCTGTTAAAATTCAAAGCCGGTTATCAGGAAATTGAAAATGTTCATAATCACTGTTTTTTGGTGGTGAGTTTTTAGGAGGAATTAGGGGGACGGTCCGGCAACGGGGCCAATGCCCTCACCCCCATGTGAGGTGCATTTTTATGGCCGTTACTTAGGGCTAGCAATGTGGCCGCAGGGCGTTGGCCTCATTCCGAACAGGAAACCATCCCAAGAAAAATTTGAGTTTTTAATTGCTCTTCTGTATAAACTTTGGCTCCGTTTGGCGAGACTTATTTTTACCGATCAAGGGGTTACGACCGCATGAATCAGATCATATTTAAGATCCGATTCATGCGATCGTAACCGCTTGACAGGTGAAAATAAGTCCCGCCAAACGGAGCCTTTGCCCGAAAATGCGCACGAACTGTTGACTGTTGCTACTTCTTGTGCAATGTTGTTACTCATACTTGTCTACTTGTTTTGACATAGGCCGTGGTTGTGACTGTGATCGTTGTGGTTATGAATCGTCATTCATGAACGCCTTGTTAGTGCGCTCGAAGCATCCCATGTGGCCGTCTAGTTTGAAACCACCTCCACGTTGCCCACATGAGAGGTATTTATAAGCGCAACCCTAAATTCCTGACGATGAGTTATTGAATGCCTAACAGATCCAATCAAACTCAATAAGAACATGTTACCAATATGAAATATAGCTCAACAATCTTCTCCTATATTGTATATATTGGTACCGCATAACAGGTTACTTAAATCAAAAGTTAATAATGACCCAAAAATGAGTTTTACCAGAAAAACATAAACATGAGTTTTAGATAACTGATAAACTAAACTCAAACCAAGGTCCCAAACTTGAAAATAAGCAGAATTGGAAAACTCAAACTGATAATTGATCTATGCAAATAATAGATCATCTTCATTTGGGTCGTAATCAACTTTCTCTCCTGCAACCTCAATTTGATTTGCAAATAATTACAACAAGAATGTCATGAGACAAATCTCTATGAAACAAGTAGTTTATACCACTCACTTGAGTGAAGCCTTTTGCAACTAGACGTGCTTTGTATTTGACGATACTCCCATCAGGATTAAGTTTTTTTTTTCGAACCCACTTACTTTCAATGGTTCCAGCCCTTTGGGCAAGTCGATCAAGGTTTAAGTGTGATTTTGCAGTAGATAGTTCATTTCATCATCTATGACTTCTTTCTATAATAGAGAATCCCTAGATCACATCACTTTCTTATAGGTAGATGAATCAACTTCAACTTGGTAACTCACAAAGTCCATACCGAAGTTTTTAGACGCTCGTTCTCTATTAGATAATATTTTAGATGTTAAATCACTAGTGTCTATGAGTTCAGTGTCAGAGATCCTTAGTTCCGGCTCAACGGTAGTCACAGTACTAGATGTTGGCAGACCTGGAAGCGTTAGATTTTTATTTTTAAGAAACTTATTCTCAAAGAAAACTGCATCTCTAGATTCTATTACAGTATTAGTCGAGAGATTTAGAAACCTGTCTGCAACACTATCCTCTGTACATCCTAGATAGACGCATGTGTTTGTCCTAGGTCCAATCTTAGCTCTTCTATAGTCAGGTATCTTAACATAAGCAATACAGCCACATGTTTTAAGATTATCAAATCTAGGAGGTCTCTTAAACTAAAGCTCATAGGGTGTTTGCTTCAACTTAGCATGAGGAACTTTGTTAAGAATGTAATTTGACGTGAGCACGACTACACCCCAATAGGCCGCAGGCATGCCAGCAGTTAACAATATGGAATTCAACATTTCTGTTAAATTCCTATTTTTCTTTTCATCGATACCATTGGATTGTGGTGAATACGGAGCAGTGATTTTAGGAATTATGTCATTGCCGGTAAGAAAATCTCTGAACTCCCCGAGACATATTCACCGCCTTTATCACTTCTTAGTCTTTTTTTTCATGTCTAGTTGATTTTCAACCCTATTTTGGAATATACAAAATTTTTCAAAAACTTTATCTTTGGATTTAAGGAGATAAATGTGTCTAAATCTAGAGTAATCGTCGATAAACGTTATCAGATACTTCCGACTTCCTCTTGTGACAAAACTTTTATTGTCACATATGTCGGAATGTATTAACTCTAGTAATTGTGTGCTCTTAGAAACTTGGCTAAAAGATGTTTTAGTTATGTTTGTTTGAGCACAAATTTCACATTTGTCAAATTTGATTGCTGTGTCTAAGAGTATGTTGTGAGTTTTAACTAACAGTAGTACTTTTGTATAGTTCACGTGTCCTAGTCTTGCATGTAATATAACGTCCCCTTTGCCGTCCGTGGATCAACACCACTAGGCCTCTGGCGGACCGTTACCGGGCTGCAACCCAAGCACCCCAACCCCTCTCCAGCCCACTGGCGGGTTGTTGGTGGCCACAGCCTCCCTTTGATGAACGAACTCGACAGTTAAGTTGGGCCGTACGGGGACTTCCCAGGAGGTCACCCATCCCAGTACTACTCTCGCCCAAGCACGCTTAACTATGGAGTTCCTTCACTTCTCATCACCTAATGACATGCAGCTCAATTGGTGATGAGAAGTGAAGGAACTCCATAGTTAAGCGTGCTTGGGCGAGAGTAGTATTGGGATGGGTGACCTCCTGAGAAGTCCCCGTACAGCACAACTTAACTGTCGAGTTCGCTCATCAAAGGGAGGTTGTGGCCATCAACAACCCGCCAGTGGGCTGGAGAGGGGTTGAGGTGCTTGGGCTGCAGCCCGGTAACGGTCCGCCGGAGGCCTAGTGGTGTTGATCCACGGACGGCAAAGGGGACGTTATAATAAAAGTGCGCAGCGGAAGCGTGGTGGGCCCATAACCCACAGGTCCCAGGATCGAAACCTGGCTCTGATACCAAATTGTAACACCTCCCCTGTAATGACCGTATAATATGGTCCGGCCGGGGCCCCATAACATACAGACGCCACAGCTTTAGCATTAAAAGATGATATAACTACCAAATCTCAAAACTCAAAATCAAACAACAGCGGAAACATCAACCAAGACTAAAAGTTATCCACATACACAAGAGTATTGAAACGACCTTAAGGCCTTACAACAAGAGAGAGAGTCCAAAACTCACATGATAACGTCCAACAACAATGTGCAAAAGCACTCCTAGACTACCCCAGCATGCAAGCCGGAAAAACAAGAGCATCAAGCATACAATGCCACAAAATAGAGCTAGTACAAAACTTGAAACACTTCGCGAGGCTTAGGCCTGTTTGGCTGGCGAACTAGCTCCTGTTTGCAATCCTTGCCCTGTAAAATTTGGTTGTAACGTGGGTCAGCAAAGCCTGACCTCAAACTGTGTAACAAACACATCTCCTCCCGGCTGCCCCTAACGGACCCCGGGGTACCCCTCCAACCTGCAAGTCAGCACTTCATATACCATATACATAAACAAATGAAGCACTAAAAGAACAGACTTGGATGTCTCGAACAACATACACGTTTTTTATGTTGAGCATATAAATAAAAGAGGTCTACTATGCAGCATGTATGCAAAACCCGAGCTTCACCCAAGACACCCTATCGCGTATGCATCTAGCACATCATCACAACATCTGGGTACTTACAATTTCCACATTGGCGTTAAGCCACAAACAAAAAGGGGCACTGCAATTCCCATAACGACATACAAGCCGCCACACGAAACTCTTGCCAAGGCCCCACCCGCTCATGGTCTTAGACCCGGGCTTGCCTGCAAGCTCTGACTTCTCGCGTCTGGATTCCGTCTCACACACTGACCGATTCTAAGAACCCTTGCTGGACGTCACCCGCTCATGGCCTCATTGCCCGGGCTTGCCCTATGCTTGGCGTTCTCGTCAGTCTCACAGAAGGGGACTAGTCTTGCCGGGACACTCTCCCCACATGACTTGCACGTCACGGGATAGCCAGCCGACCACGGAAACAAAGTCGCGCCTTAGCACATTACAATCCAATATTATTCCCACCTCAATCTCTCATTTCTACTGCAACGTTCCCGCGCACCAAGGAAACCATCTACCGTCATTGCGGAGCTAACCTTGTCCACCAAGGAAACCATCTACCGCCATTGCGGAGCTAACCTTGTCCGGTTCCGGCTACACGTACTCACTCGAGAAAAGGGGGAAAACACAAACATCACAAACGACATCTTGCCGCAACAGATTTCTACAAAATCCGTAAAGCTCGTATGCAACATCACCGAGTCGGACTAACGGTCGCGACCACGACTTCACCCACAATGCCTAATCCACTAACGGAGCGAATCTCTAATGCAAAAACATGCCGGGGACGGACTCAATCGACTCGGAGGTTCCTCTTGAACCATGGCGACCCAAACCCCTCTCATTTGAGAGATTTGGTGCCCAAAAGCTTGAAATAAAAGATGTTAAACACGCATCCTAAAACCAAGAGGAGAAGTGTCGTTACCTTACGACCTCTTTTCCTAGCCATGGAAACTTACCTGGAAGAAAACCACCGCAACGGACTTGCCTCCGCGGATCTGGACTCGGCTCGCGATTTGGGTCCCCGAAGCTTCTCCGGCAGCCGGATCTCTCTTTCACCTTCTTCTTTGCTCTCCCATCTCTCTAGAACTTAGAAAGAGAGTACTTGATTTAGAATGAGGATTTCCAAACCCTATTCCCGGACATAACACAGCCAGGATAACCTTGAACCATCTGATCCTAAAAGAAGGAAACGAACGGCCACGATTCGCCCTTAAAACCAAAACACCTGGGCCGAACACGACATGCGACAAGCCCGTGTCCAAGGCCGTGTGTCTCAATCGACGCCGAAACCGTCACACTTAGAACAGGACACGGGCACTGGACACGCCCGTGTCGAACATGACACGCCCGTATTGCGGGGCGTGTTCCTCCATCGACACAGGATCAAAAACCACCCGAGAAGGACACGGGTATTCGATACGCCCGTATCGAAATTGACACACCCGTGTCAGGCCGAACACGCCTGGGCTCCAGGCCGTGTTCAATCCCCCTACACAGCCCGACTCACAACCCGCGCAGGACACGGCCTGGGACACGCCCGTGTCTCAGGCCGTGTTCGAAGTCTCAACGATCGTCGACTGCCTTTTTGTTGACTTCGCGGAAAATTCGTCGAACACGCGCACGACACGGCCTTGGATACGCCCGTGTCTCAGGCCGTGTTCACTGTCTTGACACTTCGTCGAGCGCAGTTCGTCGACCACCCGAGTTCTCCATTGAACCTGAGCACGACACGGCCATGGACACGCCCGTGTCCTAGGCCGTGTTCCCTGTCTCGACACTTCGTCGAGCGAAATTCGTTGACTTCCCGGGCTCTCGACGAACCCGAGCACGACACGGTCATGGACACGCCCGTGTCCCAGACCGTGTGACCCTTACTAAGACCCAAACTTGGCTCTCGACGCTGTTCGTCCCTCTTTCGAATTTTGGGGCGTTACATGTAAAGTCTTACGATCTATCAGATTTGAGCTAACCTGATTTATTACTTCATTTGCTAGACTCAGCCTATACATCTCATTTATTACATAAACACAACCAAAAATAATGTGAGTGAATCATTAAGATTACTCTACCACCACTAATGTTAAATGACATACCAGCATCGCATAACAAACTAATTGAAATTAAATTAGCAGCTAATGTAGATATAAATTTAATATTTTTCAAAATTAAAAGCGTACTTGAGGAAAGTACCAAACTGACATTTCCCACCTTCAGCACGTCAACTATTCCACCATTAGCAACAGTGACAGTCTCTTTTACTCCAGCGACGTCCTCCAGAAGCGTTGAATTGTTGCAGACGTGACAGGTAGCACCTGAATCGAGCTACCACTCTGTACTGGTCTTCCCATTACCAACCATCGCAACAAAATCGGCAGACGCAGTCTGATAAACCATATTAGCTTTATTATCAGTTTTTGGTGTGCTGGAGTCACCCCTCTTGGGTTGTTTGCACTCGGAAGCATAGTGACCCCACTTATTGCTAGTGTCAGCAATTGCGGGTGCACTGGAGTGTGGTCTAGTCTTTCCAGGCTTAGGATTACGCTTAGGATGCATGACTATGTTAGCAACAGAGTTTTGCTTGCTAACCATCTTCATGGCGTGCCTAGTTCGGTTCTCATCCTCAATGCAGATGAAACGCTTGAAGTCTTTCAGACTGACCTGCGTTTTCTTCTGATACATCTCCGTTTTGAAGGAGTACCAGACCGATGACAGCTTGAAAATTATAGCTCCTGCAACAAACCCATCTGACAGAGGGATGTTCTCACTGTTCAGTTTATCCACGAGGGATTCAAATTCTACAACTTGAGGAAAAATCTCCGTCTTCAGTAAAAGTGAAGGCCATGAACTTGTCCACCAAGTGCGTCTTGGACATGTTCTCTTCCTCTCTGAACTGCTCCTCCAGTACGTCCCAGATCTTCTTGGCAGTTTTCATCTTATTGTAAGTCTCTGCAAGTCTGTTTGAGAGGCAGTTGAGGAGGTAATCACGACAAAAATACTCGTCATCGATCCAGTTATCCTCGTCCTCTCCTCCTCTATAAGACACAAAATCGGACTGCACAGTATAAAAAATATTCAAGTATTTCATGCCGAACTGCGTGTTCCGCTTCCAGGCATTGAACTCCGAGTTGGTGAATTTCTCCAGCTTGATCATCGACACAGGAGATGAGAGGTTGCTACCCTTCGACATTGTGTCTTTTTCTAAATTTCTAAGTTCCTGTAGGAAAATAAAGCACACGCAGAAAAAATTATAAAGAGGTCACCTGAGCCGCAGAGACGATGAATTCTTCGGATCCAATCCAGAGATTTGTTTGCTCCTCTTCAGCTGAACGCAATCGCCGAAGACTCGATCCTATCAACAAAATCACACCAAGATAGTGGCCTTATTCATCAACAGAGATTATCCAGAGCAATCTTCCCTAGTTGGTGACAAGAGAAATTTTGTCTCGGGCAACAGGTGTCAATCTTGCTGTGGAAACAAAGAGGTAAATGAGAAGAAATGTTCTTCCACCTTATCCTCCTTGTCCTGTTTCCGATAAACAAAAGGGATAAAATCGAGCAGAAATTCTGCCCTGGATCTGGTTCACCTTCATCGAAAACAGAGAGGTATTCACACATGAGCTATCCTCCCCTTCCGACAGTTGGTTGCCTTAGATAGGTAGCGATTAATGAAGGAGCAGCGATCTTCTTTCTCCAAGCAAACGACGACAGATCCAGAAGGGAACGGGCGGTGAACAAAATCTACGGCGGGGGTGGGTGAAAAAATCCCGAGCGGTGCTGAGGAAACACGCAGAAAAACATGAGCGATTATGCCCTAGATCCAGAAGAAGCGTGTTGCGGCGCGCGAGATTGAGGAAAGGCCCGCGATCTGCGAGAACGAAGGAGCGATCCACAGGATCCGCGGACGATTTAGGTTTCTCCTCCTACAACTCGCGAACGGAGGATGGCAACGTGAACACCACTCCAGCGGCGAGATTTTGCAGAGAAAGAGAGTGGCGGGGAGATGCGCACGGGAGAGGGGCTAGGGCGCACAAAACAATTGCTTCGAGAATGTTAGTGTGCTCGAAGCATCCCGTGTGGTCGTCTAGTTTGGAACCGCCTCCACGTTGCCCCCAGCAGGGATATTTATAGGCGTAACCATAAATCTCTGACGATGGGTTATTGGATGCCTAACAGATCCAATCGAACCAAATAAAAACCCGTTACCAATATGAAATATACCTCAACACGCCCAACCTCACTCAAGGAACTCCGTCCATTTTTATGTTCAAAAATAGCTTCCACAGCTTCATCTTGCCAAAATCGCTGCTGAAAAATGAATATGAAGAAAGAAAATCACCCCATATTTAGAAACTCAAAGAAACTCTCTTGTCGGGGCACTGCTGCCGCTGTTGCAAAACCGATCAATTTAGGTCCGTTTTGTGGACATCCTAATTTCTAAAGGCTCAAAATCCATGAGTTTTGGCCTTTTGGGTGAAAACCAATTTTGTCTAGAAAATGGCTCCAATGAACACAAATATTGGTATTGACCCAATTACTTTCTCTCAAAACCGATGGACTCAATTCCATCCTACAAAAATAACAAACGAACCCAAATATTGGAATTAGGTGTACCAAAACAAATTACCTCCTAAAACCCGTGAAATGAACACACCCTAAGCTTGTTAGGTTAAAAGTAGGAAGAAATAAAGTGTTTATCAGATTCACAATTGCAAGAGATGTAAGCTTCTTGAAATTATCTTGTTTGATTTTTATCATACTTGATGCTTATGTTAGTGAATGTGCAATAGTCCATTGCCGACAAGTCTGTTCTCTTTCACCATTCATAGCCGCCAAACTGAGTCTGTATGTATATTTTTCTGATGGTTGATTGAAAAAGAATTCAATCATATTTTCACTTCCATCTTGAATTCTTGAACTTTAAGTGAATCATGTGATGATACAGAGAAAAAATTATTGAACTTTTAGCTTGCAATAGTTTATATTTCCTTGTTCAGAGTTACCCACCTTGGATTCTATTGGTGTCTGCATTTCTTCCTATTCTTGCATTTTCTATCACCTGCAGTAACAGATGACACATTACGAGTTCTTTTTTTCTTGAATTCTGATGAAATTGTAATGTCAAGAATGCATTATACTTCATGAAAATTTGAGCAATCTTATCAAATAAATGATAACAATAGAGATGAATTCAAGCTGCAATGCAGATGTTTATTCTGCTTGTCTATTATTTATGCTTTACACATGCACTTAAATGTTGGGTAAGGTTTGCCTACATTTCATCCATGTGATGGAAACCTTCCCCAGACCCTCACGAGATGCTTTGTGCACCGGGCTGCCCTTTTTTTAACACATGCACTTAAAAGTTAGTTGATTGTCTCTATTTGAGAAACAGTGGCATATCAAGGATGTCCATCAAATGCATTTTACTACCTCAATGCCCTCACATAGAAAAAGAATATAAAGAATATAGTTATTAGATTTTAACTTTTGTGTAGGATCTATCTGAGGGTGAACTTCTTTTTTACCCCTCTTATAGTTAGTGCAAGACACTCTACTAGGTAGCGTACTGAGCCAGCACACTTGTGTGATTGATGGATGGTCACCTGGCTAGGGAGTCCTTGTTTATATTTCTTTATTTAAGAAGTTATAAGTAGAGTACTTGTTAGTTTTTTTTCTTAGGATGTTATGAATTCCTAGCAATTAGTTGCTTTCTGAATTGGGAGTTACGATTGATATCCTTGGGAGGTATGTGTTAAAATTTTAAAGTGAAATTGATTTATATATATGTATGTATATTACCATGAGCTGCGGGTTTGAGTTCCATCGTGTTCTATTTCTTCCGCCTTAAAATCGACACAAAGCTCCTACATATCAACGCACGCCGATTTTCACTAATATTCGATGTTCAGCCATATCACACATCAATGCTTATGTTTCATCCTGGACGTACGGCTATTACCCTTCTGTAATCCACATTCTGGTTATTCAACACTCGAGTCATATATATCTCCCCCGAAGACCCTAGTCCATTTTTTTAGGGTGCTGATATTTGTACACCTTAAAATTATATTTGTACCCTGATATACTATTTGTACTCCAATTTTTGAAATTTTAAAATTCACATAGAATGATCATTTTAAAAAGCAACAACTACATCATTCTCAAAACATTAACACCGTAAGCCAAAATCAATTAACAAATAACCCGAAATCATTGTTTGACTCTCAACTCCAAATTTGTTATCAAGATTCCAAAACCTGCAAATAGATGGAGATCATCAAGTGATCACAAAATAACAATAATATTAGACTAAGAAATTGTAACAACAAAAAATAATTGGAGGAATCTATTTAATTAACTCGTGGTGTGCAAAAAAAACAAGATTTGGGCGAAAAAAAAAGAAAAATCTGGCATGCAGAAAAAAGATTTGGGCAAAAAAATGTGGTGTGCAAAAAACCTATTAGCAGGAACTTGGAACGAGGAACAAAGAGTCTTTTTACTCCTGAGTAGTGATTTTAGTCCGCCTTGGCCAAGTGGGAGTGGGATGAAGTGGGAGAGATGATTCAGAGAGCAGCTAGCAACTGCATTAGTGATGACGTGGGGCGACTTTAAGCAACCGTGAAGAATTGTGCTGAACGACAACACTGGTATTGCCGATCGTCAGTTGTAGTGAGCAAAATTTGGGAGTCGACGCCACCAGAAATAGGAAGAGAGAGACTCTGACGTCGCCAGATATTGCAGAAGATGGCTAGCTCGTCACTCACCCGTCGACGTCACTGCCAGAAAACAAAATGGAGAAAGTTTGCCCGGAGAAAATGAGAAAACGGAATTACGCCCAAAAAAACTGCTCGGGCAGGCGCCTGAACGTGTCTTAGGGTGGGTCCACCCATGCAAATAAGGCGGCCATGGAGGAATTGGGATCAGCGGAATCCCGCGAACGTCGGCCGCTAGATAGGAGGATCGGCAACGGGAACGGGAATGGAGGATGGGCCGCTGGATTGGAGGAAGCCGGCTAACTGCATGGCGTCCGGAGGCAACCCCAGGCGGAGAAAACACCGAGCAGAAGATTCGCGGGCCTGCGACTTCTTAGGGTATCAGAGAGAGGCGTGAGATGAGGGCTGAAAATGAGGTACAAATATTAGATTTTAGGGTTTTAAAAAGAGGAGTTTTATTAAGAAAAATGGTGTGTGAATACCGTTTATGGTGTACAAATATCAGCACGCTTTTTTTAAGAAGCTGGAAGTTTTTTTTGAAGAAAGACACAATAGGAGTTCTAGAGAGAGAGAATAAGGAATAAAGGATCCAATCTTCTCTCTAAAACAGCTGTCGTCACCGACCTCCGTTTGTCGCCTTTCTTGGTTCCGTTCTGTAGACACTTCAAAGAAGTGCGCTACTGTGTGGCTTGTTAGCCTTGGTTGTACTTCTTGGTGCTCGCAAAAGTCGTAGAAGTTTCTCACGAAGTTGGAGGTTATTTTCTCTTCGAGATTTGGTATGCACTGCCTTGGATAAATTTCTCTAGATTGTTTTTCTTCTTGTATGTCTTTATGTTTGTCTTGATGTTGTTGTAGTAGACTCGTATTTTTGATTTCAAGCATTTCTTGCACTTTCTTTTTGGTGTTCATCTTCTGGTGGTTCGAGCATCCTCGGGTGCAGATTTTTTACATGATATCCGTTGTTCAAAGGTTTTAATGGTGCTTGCTAAGTTTCTTTGGTGAAGGTTGGTGTATCGAAAATAGATGGTGCATTAGGATTTAATAAAGGTTTTGGGATAGAGTTGTTCACTCAGACAAATTTCAATAAATGAAAATCGTGTATGAAGAGCTATTTGTTGGGAGAAGACTTGTGAGAGGTTTTTGACGGTGATGTGCAGGAGGAAGTTCGACCGGGGACAACAGTCCGATGGTGAAAACATGGAAAAAAACAAATGCGAAGACAAAGTTAAGGGTGAAAAAAAGGCTTGTCGGGCTTAGGCCGAGCTCGGGCCCGGGCTTTTTGTTGTCGGGCCCTGCTCTAACCGGGCCCAGGTCGGGCCTGGGTCTCAGTTAAATAAGGGGCCCTGCTTGAGCCTACCAAACCAGTCCAAAGCAGGCCTCAAAATAAACTGCCACTACCAGCCAAAAGTTGCTGGCAAATGACAGCAATTCCTGCTGTTTGATAGTAGAAATGCTGGACGACCAGTATTAAATTGCTGACTATCCAATAGTTAATGCTGGGCAGCGCCCACAATTAAAATGCTGGGCAGCGCCCACAATTAAAATGTTGGGCGCTGCCCAACATTAAAAGTTGGGCAGCGCCCAGTTAACCGGGCACTAGTCCCCGAGCAGGCCTACGCTCGGCAAGACACCAGGTCGGGTCATGGTCAAATAAGGGGCCTGTTGAGCTCCTTAAATCTGGACCAGGCCTAACCAGACTCAGACCCGAGCCAGGAAACCGGGCTCGGGCCAAATTTGCATCCCTTGGAAGAGTACACGCTCAAACAGATAATATCTCTGAACTTATTTGGTCACATCATTAGGTGCAGATCGGCTTCATCGTTTTGGGCGTCTCTTGATAGGTTGTTCAATAAGAAATATCGCAAGGTTGCAATCTTGGAAAATGAGTTGGCGAAAGCCGATCAGGGGGAGCTGTCGATTTCAGTCTTCTTTTTGAAGATGAACCTATGCGCGGAAATATCAGCTTCAGATCCCAATGAGCCGATCTCAGAAGCCAAGTTGAAACGACATATCATTCAAGGATTGCGGAAGGAGTATGTTCCCTTTATCACTTCAGTGCAGTTATTGACTGCTCAACCATCCTTGTTGGTGTTAGAGAACTTGTTGATCTCGCAGGAGAGATTTGCAAGACAGATGTCTGGTTGCTCTATCTCAGGTGGGGAGAAAGTGAGGTCTTGTACCCAGGAATGAAGAGTTGGGACGGGAGGAAGAAAAAGAATGCTTGAGAGGGGCCTTCTACCTCATCACAGGAGGATGGGAGCAAATTTCCTCGTAGGAATGAAGGAGGGAAGAAGGTGGCAAAATGTTACAGGTGCAACAAACTGGGTCACTTAGAGAGAGATTGCATAGTAAATCTAAAGCAAGGGCACGTGACAGAGATAGAAGAAGGATCCAATGATGAAGAAGAGTGAGGGAGTTGTTTCTTAACAGAGATGGCAGCGACACCAATGAGTGTCTTGGCCTCCATAAATATTCAAGATGATTAAATTGTTGACTCTTGGTGTGGTCATCACCTCACCAGCGATGAGTCGAAGTTCTCCTCCCTTCAGGCTTATGAGGGGAATGACGCAATCGTGATCGTGGGTGATTCTATACATGCAGCTGAGAAGGAGGGGACTATTGTAACACTAGAATCTTATACAACTGCATAAAACTAATAAACTCTTAAATAAATTTATTTTTGAAAAAATAAAAGAAAGACATTGACGAAATGTCGTAATAATTTTAATTACTTAAATTAAAATGTCGTAATGTTGTAACACTAGAATCTCGTAATGATTTATTTTTTTGAAATTTAATTGCATTCTAATTTCTCTTTGAAGCACGAATAACAAAATTAGTGAACATTAGTGTAATAATAATTGATTTTGGCGCGCCAGTAGTAAAATCGCCTTGGTTAGGAGATTTAAGTAGTAATAAATGGATTTGGGTTCATTTAAGACTTAATTGATCTAGTCTTAAGGTTGGGCGGTGACATTTGGACTTCGCCTCACCAGTCAGCACAGCAGGAACCTCCTACTTCCCCTCCTTCCTCTGATTTCTCATTCTCTCGGCAGAAATAGGGTTGGATCAACCATTTCCCTCCTCTCCTCCCCTCCCTCTCTTTCTCTGTTTTGAATTTTTCAGCCAACAAGAATTTTTACAACTACTTCGGCTTCATTTGGTAGAGCGGTTGCGGTTGTAAAAGGAGCTGTTGTAAAAGCAGGTTTGTAAATGAAGTTGTTGGAAACTGGATGCTGAAAATTGAGATATGTTTGAATAGTCTGTGTTTACAGAGCTGTGCAAAACAGAGAAACGTTTGACAAAACAGCGGTGGCGTTTTGTAAATAATTTTTTTTTAAAAAAATTATTATATATTTTTATAAATTATTTTTTATAATATATGTATATATATTGCTAAATGGCACAACACAAATATAATATTATCCGCACACACTCACAAAATACATACACTCAAAAAATAAAATACAACACATACACAGGCAGTCATGAAATAAAACACATCACATAAACACACACACTCATATGTATATATATATTCTAATTATATATATATATTTTTAATATTACTGTTTAAACATTATACTATAGGCGTTTTTTTTTTTGTAATTTTTGTATTGTTTTTGTAAAAAAATCTATTCCTCCACCCTGCTCCACCCAGCCATGCCTCCATCGTGCTTCCGCGCGGCTCTACCGCCGTCGAGGGAGATACCCGAAGCCCCGCCGGCGTTGTCGAGGGAGATGCATGGGTGGAGGTAGCTGGCATTGCTGAGGGAGATGCCAGTCCAATTCCACCTCCGACCGGGTAGCAGAGATGGAGCCCTGCGTCGGAGAATATGGAGCCCTGCGGAGTCGGAACCCTGGAAGCTTGACCAACGAGTTTTGGGTGCGGTGACGCCGGAGAAGAAAGCGGCGACGGGGAAGACCTCCGCCGGAGAAGAATCACCTGTGAAAGTTTCACCTCCTCCAAACGCGGTAAACGGAGCAAAGGTGCAGGGTTTCCTCCCGCGATTTTTTGATCTGCTCGCAAACGTCGGGCGGATCGAATTGAGGGCGGAAAAACAAATGAGAAACCGAGCGTGCGCTGCGTTTTTAGGAAACGGAACGCGCATAAATGCTAAAACAAATGAAGCCTTCATCCAGCCAAGAGCAAGATTTATCTCCACCAGAGATGGATGCTTCACTAACATTCAACAAAAAATGGGTACCAGAATCTCACCTAAGGGGACAGCCCCTGAACGGATTGATTAGTTGGAGAAGGGGAGAGTTCCTGATTCTACCAGAGACATACAACACAACATACATTTAACATCATCCAAAAGATAATGAAAAACCCTAATCCCCACTGCCATTTATACTAGATGGCCAATTTCAAAATTACCCTGCCCCAAGTTAACTAAAATAAATAAAGTTCACATCAATACATCCTCTAAAAAGTCCTTGTCCTCAAGGAATAACAAAATACGGGTAGCGCCTCTTGAGCACCTCCAAGTCTTCCCAAGTCGCCTCTTCAGCGGAATCGCTGAGCCATTGCACCAATAGCTGTGTGATTACTCGACCTTGCCTCGGGATGATACGGCGATTAAATATAAACATCGGCTCGATCATCAAGTTCCCATCTTGATTGACCGTGGATGGAAATAGAATTTGTTGTGCCGGCCATTTGCCTTTATGTTCTCGTAGTTGTGACACGTGGAACGTGTTGTGAATCTTTGCGTCCTCTGGTAGTCGGTAGGCGACTTCTCTCACCCGTTCAAGAATTTGGAAGGGTCCAAAAAACTTTGGGGATAATTTGTGAAATCCATGCGTCCGGATGCTCATTTGCTTGTATGGTTGGATGCGAATATAGGCCCAAGATCCCACCTCTAGAGTCTTTTCCCATCTATTTCTGCCCGCCATCACTTGCATTCGGTTTTGTGCTTGTGCTAGGTTGAGCTTCAACAATGAGATCACCGGTTCCCGAGCTTCAAGCGAGCGATCCAATTCTTCCACTTGTGCTGTCCCGAAAATATATGGTACATGTAGTTCCGGTTCTTGGCCATACACCACTTCATAAAGTGTAATTTTGATGGCACTATGATATTTATTATTATACCACCATTCGGCCAATGGTAACCACTTAGCCCAACTTTTGGGTAACTCAAAGTACATGCACCGAAGATAATCTTTTAAACAATGGTTGACCACTTCCGTTTAGCCGTCCGTTTGCGGATGATAAGTCGTTGACATATTCATTTGAACTTTTAGGATACAAAATATTTCTTGCCAAAATTGGCTAAATAGCATCTCGATCACTCACAATAGAGACCGGTATGTTGTGGAGGCGAACTATGGAGTCTAGGAAAGCTCTTCCACCCCTTCGGCGGTGTACCATTGGCTTAGAGCGTTAAAGTAGGCTTGCTTGCTCAAGCGGTCCGCCACTACAAGAATTGTCGCTTTCCCATTGCTCTTGGACAGCCCTTCAACAAAATTGAGGGAGATATCTTGCCAAATACGGGAGGGAATGGGCAATGTCTAGAGCAGCCATGCCATTTTTTGCGTGTCCGCCTTGCATTGTTGGCACACCGGACACTTTTGAATGTAAGCGCAAACCTCCGGTTTTATCTTTTTCCAATAGAAGGTCTTCTTGAGCCTTTGATATGTCGTCGTGATGCCCGAATGCCCTCCGCCGGGGCTGTCATGGTACAACTTCAGCAATGTCTCTTTCATCGGGACATCCTTTATCACCATTAGTCTTCCCTTGCACTTAAGAATGCCGTTAACCCACTCTTATACTTGGGTCGGTTGGAGGGATCTTGCTCCTTTTGCGCGATTAGCTGTTGTATGTCTGGGTCACGTGCCCATGAATCTTTGAGTTGTCGTAAGATATCCGAATTAATCGTGACCAACATGTTAAGCTCCGCCTCCTCCTCATATTTGCGGGAGAGAGCATCCGCGCATAGGTTCTCCTTGCCCTGTTTGTGTTGAATGGTGTAATCATAGTCCATGAGCTTCGCACGATATTTTTGTTGTGCGGGGGTAGCTAATTTTTGATCCAATAGAAACTTTAAAGATCTTTGGTCGGTCTTGATGACGCGGGAATTGCCCAACAAATAGTGTCACCATTGTTGGACGGCCATCACGATCCCTAACAATTCTTTCTCGTATACCGATAGACTTGCATTCTTCTTCCCAAGTGCCCGACTAAAGTAGGCAATTGGTCTGCCCTCTTGCATGAGGACAGCTCCCACTCTGGTCTCCGATGCATCTGATTCAAGGACGAGTGGCTTGTGGAAATCTGGGAGACACAGCACCGCTGGCCGCGGCACCGCCTCCTTGAGCCGTAGGAAGGCCATTTCGGCCCTCTGTCCACCAAAATGTAGGAAGCCGAAGAAAATCCGTGAGTTGCTTGGCGATACTTCCATAATGTTATATGAACCTCTAATAGTACGTGGTCAATCCAAGAAAGCAGCGTAATTTTTTGACGGATCCCGACCTCGGCCATTCCACCATGGCCCGAATTTTAGAGGGATTAGTCTCGACTCTACGATTGGAAAGAACATGTCTCGTGGACCTGCGAAGTCGCACTTTGACTTTTTGAGGATGAGCTGATGACGTCGCAAGATGCCAAAGGTGAAACGAATGTGTTCCACATGCTCGTCCCAAGACCTGCTAAGCACAAGTATGTCATAAAAAATATGAGAATGCACTTGCGATTGTTCATCAAGCTCTGAAAGGTGTATGGCGCGTTGGTGAGCCCGAAGGGCATAACTAAGAACTCGTAGTAGCCATGATGAGTGTGGAAGGCCATCTTGTGTATGTTTGCTTCCGCCATTCGTATTTGGTGGTATCCAGCGCGTAAATCCAACTTAGAAAAGAACACTGCACCATGTAACTCATCTATCAGCTCTTCAATGATGGGGATCAGAAACTTATCCTTCACAATGTATTTGTTGAGTTGGCGGTAATCAATGCATAGTCTCCATCTACCGTCAGTCTTTTTTATCAGAACCACCGACGACGCATATACACTTGAGCTATGGCGGATGGCGTCGGTTTGTAGCATTTCCTTCACTAATTGTTCAATCATCGTCTTTTGGAGGGGCGGATACCGGTAAGGGCGCAAGTTGATGTCCACCTTGTCATCTTTCAAGAGGATGTGGTGCTCATGCTCGTGAATGGGGGGCAGCACGATGGGGTCCACAAAGAGATCATGGAATTCTTCTAAGTTCCAATAGCATCAACATTTGGGTTTGGTGAAGAGGTTCCAAGTGTGGCTCCATTTGCAAAGATGCCAAACTCCCTGATGGCTGTAGTGGTGGATCATTACCACCTTCCTCCATGGGTGTGGGGGCAGCACATATGGTTGGCATATGCAACTGACCATGTTGGGCGTGTGCGGCCTCGTGCTTCTTCTGCTTCATCCACCTGTCTGCCTTGGTTTTGGAGCCCTGTAAGGCGATTTTCTTGCCTTGTCGCGTAAATTCCATCTTTAGATTCAAAAACTCCCACTGTAACACCCCCAAGGTGACGGGCCATTGCACTCCCAACATCATCTCGCACCCTCCAAACGGCAACACAAGCATCTATGACGTAAAAAAACCTTGTAAGTGCCACTTGAAGGCTGCCACCTTATAGGAGCTAGAGATGAATTTCCCATTGGCCATGACGACGTTGAACTCTGAAATAGGGGTAAGTGGACATTGCAGTCTTTTGGCCGTCTCACTATCCAAGAAATTATGTGTACTACCTGAGTCCACCAAGACATGGATAGGTTGTCCTTCATACGAGGCGGTGATGCGCATTGTGTAGAAATGTGTGGTGTCGGTTAGTGCTTGTAAAGAAACTCGAGGAGTCTCCTGCTGCTCTTCTTGATCAGGAAGTATGCCCAGATCGGTCTCTTCATTGAGATTCTTCCCCTCACCCTCCTCTAGGTTGGGTATAAGCTCCAATGCATAAGAATGTCACCGTCCGGGGCAGTGGTGGCTCGGACTATATTTTGCGTCGCACCAAAAGAGCAAGCTGCGGTTGCATTTTTCATCCAACTTAGCAGAGGTGAAGCGTTGTCCTCCCTTGGTCGTCGATGTGGAGGCGTGGTTGTTTGGTGGAGTCGGGCCCTTAGCTTGTAGGGGCCGGAGAGCTGGCAGGGGATCGGATCTTCTGAAGGAGGTAGAGTTGCTGCCCAAGAACTGGTCACCTATGGGTCCAGTGTCATTGGTTGTGTGGACCCCCTTCCGCTTGGTTAATAGCAGCTTATGCTCCCGGAGACGAGCAAGGGAGGCAACCTCGGATATAGACTTTGGCTGAAATATGCGGATGGAGTAGCTAATTTTGTCTTTCAGCTCTGCGAGGTAAAAACTGATGGCATGGTCCTCGAAGATGTTCCCTTGGTGACGTAAGCCATCGAAGTCGTCCAAATACTGCTGAACAGAGTCTGTCTGGCAGAGGTTCTTCAGTTCAAACATTAGGTCATCAAAGAGGAGGGAGTCAAAGCGGTTTGAGAGGGCAGTGCAGTATTCCTCCCAGGTCGGCCCATGTGCAGAGAGACTGGCGCTCATGAATGCTTAGTGACAAAACAGGGCTTTCCCTTCCAGGTGCATCGTTGCTAGGCGAACCTTCAAATTTGGGTCCATACCGTTAATCTCAAAGAACTGGGCGCTGTGAAATAACCACTCGTGGAGGGCGTCACCGTTGAAGTGGGGAAACTCAATATGTGGGATGCGTGTGGCCAACGACGGGGTGGAAACAGGGGGGACCTCTGAGGATGAGCCTCTACCACCTGGGTCTGGATTCTAATATGTGTGGACAGCGGAGAGCAGCTCGCAGACCTCGTCCAAGGTGCGACTTTGGTGGTTCGTCAGTTTTTGCAGTTGGATATGCATGGCTTCTTTGTTGTGCTGGAGCAAAGCCTGATCCTCGCGGAGGGCATTCACCTCATGCGAAAGGTCGTGCAAACGGGTAGAGTCGGCCGGCGTCATCACCCACACCCAATCGTGACTCAGATACCTTTGTTATGAATTTTTCAGCCAACAAGAATTCTTACAACTAACCCCCTACAGACACTCACTTCAATACAGCCAAGGGCAAGAATAATCTCCACCAAAGAAGGATGCTTCACTAACAAAAAATGGGTACTGGAATCTCACCTAAGGAGACAGCACCTGAACGGATCGATTAGTTGGAGAAGGGGAGAGTTCCCGGTTCTACCAGAGACATACAAAACAACATACATTCAACATCAGCCAAAAGATAATGAAAACCCCTAATCCCCACAGCCATTTATACTAGATGGCCAATTACAAAATTACTCTGCCCCAAGTTAATTAAAATAATAATGTTCACATCATTCTCTCATGATACTGAAGGGGATTTTCCTTTAGTTACTGGGATTGACATCGACAAAGCTGTAGGTTGAGCAGTGTGTTACTGGCTGGTTCTGGAGTGTCGAATATGTGCCCTAAGTTCTTCTACCTCACTCTAAGCTCTCTTTCTTCCTTGAACTCTTCTTTCCTCTTCCTAGATGCTGAATGCCACTGTAAGTGAAGTTAGGGTTTCAGTTTTAGCAATTGATTAAGAGTTTATTTGGCCGACTGTTATGATTCTCATATTGAAGAGAAATGTTATATTTCATGCTAGGATTTGTTGTCCAGGATTTCAGTTGGGATTTTTCATTTGTTTCAGTTGGCCGGCTGCTATGGTGGAACTTTTCCTAGTCTTCTTTATGCCCAAGGAACATTAAAATTGAACATTGATGCTTGTTCATGAAAGT
Organism: Platanthera guangdongensis; assembly: GCA_039583875.1. Lineage (NCBI taxonomy): Eukaryota > Viridiplantae > Streptophyta > Magnoliopsida > Asparagales > Orchidaceae > Platanthera > Platanthera guangdongensis. The sequence continues at coordinate 148,840,375 of CM077149.1, forward strand.
GAATACTTAATAGGTGGCTGTTTTGGGGAAAATACATGGAAGCTACTTATAATTGAGCAGTATGTTTTCTGTTGAGTCATTAGTAAGCGTGGGGAGTTGTGAGATGTTTTGGATTTTCATGTATTATTATCATGTTTAATGTTTTGCATGTTTCCTTTTTTTTATTGTATTAAAAGTCATCCAACTCTTTTCTACCCTAGACAACTCCTAAAAAGTCCAAGTCACCAAATATTGTCAACATCAAAACCTAATTAAGATGCAACCTATTGAGTATTCCTGATATGAGATGATTAATAAAATTCCCTAATTACAGATATTGTTGAGGATGACATTGAACGATAGGCGTGTCGATGCCATATGACTTGATAAAAGGAAAGAACAAATGCTTGCGAGAAATGAGGATTACCTTTTTAATTATGTTTTTTTTCAAGTATTTTCATTATAGACATTGCTATTAAATTACATAGTGATCTTATCTCCTGCATGTGGACTGAATTGTTTATAAAATTATATAAGTTCTTAATTCATTATCACCGATAGATAATATCGCTATTATTGAATTAAAGAAATGAATAGATAACTTATACTCCCCCCAACGCACCTTTACAATATTAAAAGGTAAAAGTTGTCATTGGTGAAAAATTCAAAAATGTCAATTATGCTCTCATTTTTATAATTTATTGACTTGACGTATATTATAATCTATAAAAACAATACAACACTCAAGCCTTTATCCCACTATAGTGGGGTCGGCTATATGGATGCTTTGTCGCCATTGTACCCTATATTTAGTCATACGCTCACTAATGCCTAAATACATCATGTCTTTCCTTATAGTTTCATTCCAAGTCTTTATTGGTCTACCCTCTCTTGTTTAACATGCCTAGTGACTAGACTCTCACAACGCCTAACAAATGTCTTTAATGGTCTCTTTTGTACATGTCCAAATGATCTTAGTCGAGCTTCACACATCTTCTCTGCAATTGGTGCTACTCTCGTCTTATTCCTGATACATTTATTCCTATTTTTATAAAGTCTCGTGTGTCCACACATTCACCTAAGCATTCTCTTCTCTGCAACTCCCATTTTTTGCTCATGTGCACAATTCACTGCCCAACACTCAGAACCATAGAGCATCGCTGGTTTAATTGCAGTATGGTAAAACTTGCCTTTAAGTTTTAATGGTACTTTACGATCACATAAGCTCCCTAACTCACCTCTTCACTTCAACCAACCCGCTTGGATTCTGTGTCACATCTTTATCAATACCTTCATCTTTTTGAACTATCGATTCAATATATTTAAAATACTTACTAATGAAAATATTTTGATCACCCAACTTAATAACAAAGTCATCTGTCCTTCTTGCACCGCTAAATTTAAGCTCCATATACTCCGTCTTTGCCCTGCTCAACCTAAAACCCTTCTTTTCTAAAATGTCAAGATTCAAGCTTTGTGTTTACACCCTCGCACGTCTCATCGACCAAAACGATATCATCCGCAAACAATAAACACCAAGGTATTGCTTGTTGGATATGTCCGGTGAGCTCATCTAAGATAAGGGTAAAGAGATAAGGGCTTAAAGCAGAACCTTGATGTAAGTCAATAGTGATAGGGAATTCTGGAGTTAATCCTTCGGATGTCCTCACCATTGTCACTGAATTTGTATTCATATCTTTGATTATGTTAATGTATGATACATTTACACATTTCTTTTCTATGACTCTCTATAAGATCTCTCTCGGAATTCTATCATAAGCCCATTCAAGTAATCACACTATCCCAAATTTGAAAGTAATGATGAAAGTTCATAAAATCCAAAAAGTTTTTAGTAGAACTTCAACACCTACGATGGTAAGTTGTCATTAGGCATGCCAACGGTCTATTCGAGGAAAGTTGTCATTAGGCATATCAACGGTATTTTCGAGGAGATATCATTAAACCAATCAACTTTATTAAAGTTGATTAATTAATAATGTATTTATTTTTAAACCGCATTAAATAATTGATAGGGGTGGTGTCCCGAACCTATTGCAGCCGTGGTATTGGCGCGATTGGCCGTAGGCGCGGAGCCTCGTGTTTGTGACAAGTATATATATATATATATATAAGATTATAAAAACACAAATGAAATAAATGTATAACACATCGGTGCATACATTATGGGTATCTGTAAGCAAACTTAAATCCAGTTGGACCTCAACGGGTATTAAGCCAGTTGTGCGCTGGATCAAATTCCTGGGTCAACTTAGTTGGGCTTTATCGGGTCTTTTACGAGTTGTGCGCACTGAGTTCGACCCAAATGGAATGGACCCAAGATTGAAGACTGATATAAATGTACTGACCCTTAATGTAATGAAAGGGTAATATATTGAAAACGGATATAAAAGTACAAAAATTAAATGAATATAATGTAATGAAATAAGAAAACAAGAATTACGAAGAATACACATTACTCCATGAATGTTACTTGACCATTACACTCTCTTACGATTACTTATTGTTTATATAAATACAACTTGAAATGTATCATTATGCACTGTTCAAGTAGACTGTTTATTGCTGATTACGATACATTGTTTACTGACTAAAAAACAAAAGAACAATGTTTATTACGAATGGAATGAAAAGAACAATGAGTGTTTTGGCATACAAATGAATACCAAAAATGAATATGATAAATTATATGAATATGAAATTGGCTATTACGTATGAATCATATATGAATGAAATACATCATAGACAAAGTAATTACTAAATATTTATTATTATTTTAATTATTACTTAGCTACATGTCTTGGTTTTACATTAAACAATGTTCTATAAATCTCGTCCATTTAATTAGATTGTTATTGTTAATCCAACTAACATAATGAACTAAGTATGTAATTTATTACCGACATGTACAAGCAGTTAAAAAGATAAATTCTCACATAGTCTTTATTAAAGACTAATCCTTTAGTTGTATATTTTTTACGATTAAGAATGATCGATCAAAATGAAATTTTGAAGTTTGTCTACTCGTGACAATTAGGTATGTATATTATATTAAGAGTGGAATTTTAGCCATGTATTATTTTTAATGCAAAGACAAGTTATGTGATACAATACATATTTGGTACTCAATGTGATGTATGTTATTGTACTTTGCTCAAAATGAATATGAAAACATTGCTTTTAAATGAATAATATATTGTGGCGGTATCCAGACCATTACAACTGTTATACTGAGCAGTGATGAGAGTGCACTCAAGTTGAAGAGTGTTTATCACGTGTCAGGGATGAAGAAGAATCTCTTCTCGGTGACCAATGCGGTGAATGCAGGGTATCATGTCCTCTTTGAGCCAAATGAGGTGAAGTTCTTGAGGTGAATTTCTATATTGTGTTCTCTACAAACTCTTATGCGAACAAGATGGAGATCAATGATAGTGCGGCGATCTGACATGAGAGATTAGGTCATGTGGAGATGAAGTTGAAGACTATGAAGGTGAAGGGCCTGGTGAGACGCTTGTCTAACATGTATTCTTTTGGAGATGACCATGTTTGTGAGGGTTGCCAATTTGGGAAAACACGTCGCCTCTCATTTGACAAGTCCCTTTCCCTGTGCAAGAAAACGTTGGAGTGCATCCGTAGCGATTTGATGGGGTGTGTGCCACACCCACACACTCAGGGAACAAGTATATGTTTGTGCTTGTGGATGACTTCTCACGATACACGTGGTTGTATTTTGTAAAGGAGAAGTCAGAGATTTTTGGAATGTTTGTGGAGTTAAAGGCGAGAGTTAAATGGGTGCTGAGTTTGCAGATTAAGAAGTTGAAGACGGACAATGGAGGGGAGTTCACCTCCATGGAGTTCCCTATTTTTTGTTGCAAGCATGGAATTAAGTGGGAGTTATCTTGTGCTCACACCCCGCATCAAAATGAAGTGGCGGAGAGGAAGATTCGACACTTAGCGAAAATGTGTAAGTGTTGGTTGCATGTGAAGGGCCTGCCCAAGACCTTATTGGCAGAGGGCAGGACCTGTGCTACGTATGTGATCAACAGGTTGTCGCTAATCCCCAATGAGTTGACGTCTTCATATGAGTTGATGTTTGGAGAGATGCCAAGTGTGAAGCACTTATGGGTGTTTGGTGTTACCTGCTATGTGCACATACCAGATGCTCTAAGAACCCAATTGGTTGTGAAGGCAAGAAAATGTATATTCATTGGCTATGACGAGCGGAAGAAGAAGAAAAAGTGCAAGGATCTGCAAACACACCGGTTCATTGTTTTTCGTGATGTTGTGTTCGACGAGCTGACGTCATATTATGGAATTTCAATCATTGCTCTGGAGGAAAGTGAAGGAGGAGGAAGTGAAAAAAGAGTTGTCTATGACTCTTTGGTGGAGCAGGTGGAACGATAGTTGAAGAAGACCCGCTATGGTTTTAAGTAAGCGCCTCAGGCATGGTATGAAAAGATTGCAGATTATTTGCTGTTTTGTGGGTACTATGCATCGGATTCTAATTCGAGCTTGTTTGCGAAGAAGGGCGGACTTCATGTTCTTATGTTGTTGTATGTCGACGACATGATCGTGATAGAAAATGATGAAGATGTGGCAATGCTTAGGGTGGAGCTATCTTTTTGCTTTGAGATGAATGGTTTTGGGGAAGTGTGGTGTGCTGGTATCCCAAAAAGGCAATGCATGACGAATCATTGAGGGATTTAACATGAAGGAAGGGAAGAACAGCTCTACTTCACTTGAAGTTGGATTGAAGCTTCGTCTGGGCGAAGGTAGGGGCCCTTTTGAATCCTAAACCCTTTCGAGTTCTGGTGGGGAGTTTGATATATTTGACGATTACCCGCCCGGATATCTCAGCTGTGGTTGAACGAGTAAGTCGATGTATGCAGGAGCATAGCAAGCCTTATTTGGAGGTGGCGAAGGGAATTTTGAAGTATGTGAAATCAACCATGGACATTGGGTTGCTGTATGGAAGGGAAACCAACTTCAATTTACACGGGTTCACGGTTGCTCATATGGTGGAGATGCTGATGATCGGAAGTTGACGTTCAGGTACGTCTTCATGTGCAGTTCAACGACAATTTTGTGGTGTAGTAAGAAGAAGGATTCGGTGTCCATCTCCACCACTGAGGCAGAGTACATGACGTTGTCCTTAGGGGTTCAGGAGTGCATTTGGTTGCGTAGTTTGGTAGAGGATATTCATGAGGAGGTTCGTAATCCTACTTTGCTCCATGACAACAATAAAAGTGCATTGAAACTTGTTTCCAATCCAGTGTGTCACGCATGGACAAAGCATATCGAGATCGAGCATCATTTTGCTTGTGAAAAAGTACTTGATAGATATCTTATTGTGGAATATGTTCGGAGTCAAAATAACATCGCTGATATCTTCACGAATCCTTTGTGTAAAGGGTTGTGTGAGATCCTTCGCGGTTTGCTTGGGCTCATTTCCCGATTTCACTTTAAGGGGGTGTGTTAAATTTTTAAAGTGAAATCAATTTATATGTATATGTTACAGGTCCTCCATTGGTTATCTTATATTATTATTATTATTATTATGAGTTGTGTTGTATGTGTGGAGTCTTAGTATTTTAATATTTTAGTGTATGTATTGTATTTAAAATTATGCTATCATGTGTTCTATTTAAAGGGACTCAATGGGTCTTTGTATGACATGCAAGATATTAATCAAGTTGAATTTTATCTCTCTAGCTTCTCCTTCTCTAGTTCTTTTCATCTTCTCCCTCATTCTAGGGTTTATCCCTTGTATCCCCGCCTCCTTTCTACCGTAATTTGGGGCACGTAACAACTTGGTATCATCCCTCTCGGTCCTCTTCCGCCGACGCACATCAATACCTCTCCGAAAGCTGTGCCCTAGGGCGCCGACGACATAAACAATCCTTGGTTTTTCATCAACTTCATAAGCCTCCAGTTGATGCTTCACCACGAGTCCTCGATAGCCTGCAAGCGCACCTCCCGTGCTCAATTCTGCTTCCAGCCGACCCATCGTCGCTCTGCTTCTGCCGTTTCCCCCAAGCTAGTGCAACTACCTCTCGGTCGACTCCAGCAAACCCGCAACCGCGGGCTTCCAGCGCCGCTCGAGCCCCATCCCCGTCATCGTGAGTCGTACGGTCTTCATCGACCCCAACAACAACCCCTTCACGCCAAAAAAAACAGGGCGACATCGCACGCAGCCATCTATGCTTCATCATCGGGACTTGTCTCCCTCATCTGCTTGACTATCTAGCTCCACAACCCGTTGGAGCCTGGCGCGGTCTTCATCTTTTCCCTAGCGGCAACCCCCACGAGCCACCTGCTTCATCGTCGCGCTGGCCAGCTCTGCTCCGCCCGATCCCGCATGCCCCTCCCTCTGCGCTATAGAGCCGCACGATCTTCTTTGAGCCCATCGCCAGCCACTGTCATTTCCCCATCCTATCTTCTTCCTTTTCACATCAACAACCTGTCATTTACCCATCCTGTCATTTATTATTATTTTGTAAGTCCACCCAAAATTTCCCCCCTCCTGCACGCTACTATCCCATGCACCCTACCCATTCTTAATTGATTAATCAACCTCATGATTAATTAACTCTTACAAGATCACCTAATTATGGCTCACGTGCAATTAAGGTCTGCTCAGTGGGCCGCCTCGACGCAACTCATTGCCAATGGGTCGAGGACGGCAACTCCGCTGCCGTTGCAGCCGATTCCCTCGATTTTGAGGATGCAATCGCCACCACTTGCTCTGCCGGCTCCTGTCTTGTCGGTGTCATCTCCTCGTCATCTAGGAGTGGTGCCACTTCTTTCTCAGCCGCCTATGTCTATCATAGGTGCCGCCATTCCACCTCGTTCATCATTGTCTCCTCCACCGGCTCCTCCGGCCGACTCATCACCGCCTCCGTCGGCTCTTGCTCCGCCGCCCCCTGTCATGCCGCTCCCACCGGCCACCTCACCACCTCTTCTGTCGGCACCTGCTCCACCGACCCCGACAAATCCATTCCTACCGCCGCATGTCGGTCCTCCGACCTCCGTGTGGCTGCTGCTCACAGACCCTTCAGCGGCCCCGACGAAGCCACTTCATCTGCCGCCCATTTTCCTGATGGCTCCACCGTTCTTCGCCGGCGCCACCGCCACCGCTACGCGTTACCGTGTGTTGTTCTGGAGGGAGGTCAAGGTACCAGTCTACCAGATGATCCAGTCACCCGCATGGTGCACGAGCTTGAAGACAAGCTCGTTTTGAAGGACGGATGGAGTGTCGGGTTCTCCACTGGTTATCTTATATTATTATTATGAGTCGTGTCGTATGTGTGGAGTTGTTAGGAACTAGATGAGATTTGAGGGAGAAGGAGAGATTTCTAGGGTTTGAGAGGGGGCTAGAGAATTACCTTTGATAATACTTGCATGATCCTTTCAATAGAGGATCCGGGTACATTTATACCCGGACCAAGGCCGACCGGCCAAGGGGGCCGGCCGGCCCCAATTGGGGCTGAACCGGGTGGGTTCAGCCCCCGAAGGCCGCCTTTTAGAAAGTGGGGGCTGAACCAGTTGGTTCAGCCCCGTTGTCGCCTTCGGATCCGTCCGGGGGCGTAACATTCCCCGCCCCATCAAGACCCAGCTTGTCCTCAAGGTGGGAATCTGGTGGCTCCATACGTCCGCTCAGGTCTACCCAAGCCACGTCATGCCCTTGTCCCTGCAGCCTCTCCAAACAGCAAAGAGAGCCCCCCGGCACTGGTGAGATGTTGATTCCCTGCAGACAGTACTCTCGCCCACCCTTAGCAAACTCCATAGTGAACTTCTCCCAATCCAGAGTCACCCTACCCAGCTGTCGCAACCACTGGGCCCCCAGAATCACATCGGGCCCCTGGATGGGCAATAAGTAGACATCCATGTTGTCGGTGTATCCCTGCACACTGATTTCCACGTCCCGAAGCACCCCTGCGCACTGCAGCTCGTGGCCACAGGCCACCACAACCTGGGAAGCGGCATCCTGGATGATCTCTAGCCCCAATGTCCGTGCCACCGTCGGGCTAATGAAGTTATGTGTACTCCCACTGTCAAACAGAAAGGTCACCTGCTGTTGTCCAATCCGCCGCGCAATACTCATAGTGTTCGGAGCGGAGTCTCCCGCCATGGTAAGGGAAGATACCCCGTACTCGATTGTATCCAGAATGTGCTCCTGTGCCCCGCCGTCTACATCCGGCATCGGATCTTCCTGCAACATGTAAACCTGGATCCTCTGACATTTGTGGCCTGGGGTAAATTTCTCATTGCAGTTGAAGCACAATCCCTGTTCCTTCCTAGCCTGTAGCTCTGTACAAGTCAATTTCTTCAGCGTCGCCTGTTCCGTAGCTGCGTGAGCCTTTTTTGTGTCGGGAAGGTGTGTAACGTTCCTCGGAGTGTCTCCCCTGGACTTCTGTCGATGGATACGCTCTTCTTGAATCCGGGCCAAGTTGATAGCGTGTGTCAAACTGCGCGCTAGATAGGCATGCACCTCATCTCGGATGTCCTCTTGCAAGCCGGAAATAAAACAACTTGTTAATGTCCTCTCGCCCCACTGCACCCGGTTGGCCAACCGTTCAAACTCGGTTCGATACTCCATCACCGTCCCTTTCTGACGCAATTTCTGAAGAAGAGCCTCAAAGTCTTCATACTCAAGTGGACCAAAGCGGGCGATGAATCCGTCGACAAACTCGTGCCATGGCACGTGATCCCGTCCCCGGAGGAACCATTGGGTCCACTGGTATGCGTCCTCTTCAAGGTGGAAGGACGCCAACCTTACCCATTGTGCCTCTGGTATCTCCTGATAGCTGTAAAATAACTCTGCCTTTTGGACCCATTCGAGTGCATCTCCTCCTTTGAACTTGGGGTAGTTCATACGGGTAACCTTCGGCGGTAGATAGGCGCGTGGTAGTTGGTGCCCGGGTCCTCCGTACTCTTGCCCGTGTCCAAGCGGTTGTCGTCGATCAGCGGCCACGTGTGGGTACCCCCAATCCCTTCCATAGGGGTTCCCCAAGACTAGCGGCCTAAACTCCCATCTGCCTCCTCCCCTTCCGCCCGCGACGTGTCCTGGTTCTCCTGGAATAGGGAGGAGCCCATCACGAGGTGGGCTCCCGATCCCGTTGGGTCGTTGGTCCTCCTGGAGGTCTTCACGGTAAGAAGGAAAATCCAAGGCAGACGCGGCGATGCCGCCAAACTGGGTTGCCTCGGACCAAGCTTGTGGTCCCCGTGAGCCTCCTACCCTTCCACTGTCAATGCCAAGCCCCCCATTGAGGCTAGAGGCCCGATCGTCGTGCCCCGATGCTGGAGTAGGGAGGGGAAGCTGGACTGCGTTGGCCTCGCCCACAACAGCTTTTCCTTTAAGGTGTTGGGTTAACATATTTTTAAGCTCGTCCATGCGGGCGTCCAATTTCTCTTCGAGACGTTGTTCCGATGCTGTTAACTTATCGGCGAGGGCTGCCACGGTGGCGGTCAGCCCGGTGTAGTTTTCTTCGAGATGTGCGAGCCGATTGGAGTCTTCTTGGGTGCGAGTCACCATGGTGGAACCCCGGGGCGTGCGCGAATGGCAACAGATGCAGCAACCGGAGCGACAATCAGATGCAGCAACCCGATGCAGATGCGGCCGTCGGCGGAGGATGCAAAAAAGTGGAGGTGGTGTCCTCTGGATGCCGCAATCAGATGCAGCAACCGACAGTCGGCAGTAGGATCGACGCAGGAGCCGCAAGCAGATGCCGCAACCGGCAGTCGGCAGTAGGATCGACGCAGGAGCCGATGATCGGGAGCGATGCGGCAGTCAGCAACAGATGCGGCGGTCGACGCCGGGATTCGACGATCGGGATCGACAGAGGCAGCAAACGCGGCTGTCGATGCGGAGGCAGCAAAAGCGGGATTCGACGATCGGGATCGGGATCAACAGATGCGGGGTCGACCGACGAAGTCTGGTGGAACGAAGCCTGGATGCGAGCCGGAACGAAAAAAATTTGAGGGAGGAAGAATCCTCTGATACCAAATGTTAGGAACTAGATGAGATTTGAGGGAGAAGGAGAGATTTCTAGGGTTTGAGAGGGGGCTAGAGAATTACCTTTGATAATACTTGCATGATCCTTCCAATAGAGGATCCGGGTACATTTATACCCGGACCAAGGCCGGCCGGCCAAGGGGGCCGGCCGGCCCCAATTGGGGCTGAACCGGGTGGGTTCAGCCCCCGAAGGCCGCCTTTTAGAAAGTGGGGGCTGAACCAGTTGGTTCAGCCCCGTTGTCGCCTTCGGATCCGTCCGGGGGCGTAACAGGAGTCATAGTATTTTAATATTTTAGCGTATGTGTTGTATTTAAAATTATGCTATCATGTGTTCTATTTAAAGGGACTCAAGAGCATGCAAGATATTAATCAAGTTGTATTTTCTCTCTAGCTTCTCTCTCTCTGTCAAGTTCTTCTCATCTTCTCCCTCATTCTAGGATTTATCCATTGTATCCCCGCCTCCTTTCTACCGCAATCCGGGGCACGTAACAGTATATTACCATAAGCTGCTTGCTTGAGTTCCATCTTGTTCTCTTTCTTCCGCCTTCTTGTCGACACAACTCCTACATATCGACACATGTCGATTTCCTCCACTCTTCGACATTCAACCATATCTCTCAGGGACGCTCATGTTTTCGGCTCCGTTTGGCACGGTGGTGGCAGTCATGACCATGGGGGTTAAATTGTCATTCGTTAACACCAACCTAAGGAACTTCAACTACTTTTATGTTCAAACGGATGATGTTTGTTAGATGACCTTTAACGAATAACGGTTTAACCGATGCATTTACGACCACCACCACCGTGCCAAATGGAGCCGTCATCCTCGCCGTACAACGATTTCCCCCCATTTAATCCACGTTCTGACTATTCGACACTTGGGTCATATATATCTCCTCCGAAGACCCAACCTTCTTTTAAGAAGCCACAAGTTTCTGCTTGAAGAAAGACATGATAAGAGTTCTAGAGAGAGAGAAGAAGGAATCAAGGTCCAAGGATCCAATCTTCTCTCTAAAACCGCCGTCGTCCCCGACCTCCGTTTGTCACTGTTCTTGATTCCGTTTTGTGTACACATCAAAGAATTACGTTGGTGCATGGCTTGTTATCCCTGGTTATACTTCTTGGTGGTCGCAAAAGTCGTAGAAGTTTCTCACGAAATTGGAGGTTATTTTCTCTCTTGGATTTGGTCTGCACCTGTCTTGGATGGATTTCTCTGGATTGTTTTTCTTCATGTATGCCTCTATACATGTCTTGATGTGGTTGTAGCGGACTTGTATTCTTGATTTCAGGCATTTCTTGCACTTTGTTTCTGGTGTTCTTCTTCTGATGGCTTGAGCATCCGCGGGTGCAGATTTTTTTAAAATATGTATACCCATAAACTGACGACCCAGTATGGGGAAGCACAATGTAAGCAGGGCTCGGTGACAGAGTGACACTTGACAGAAAGGTTAGAGAAATCGGCAAGGAGTGATTACAAGTTCCACTGCAAAAGATAAGAGCACCAGTGAATATCATCAAGGTTCTCGTCAGAACTAATCAAGGTTAGAACTCACATTTGTAAGCCCCTATTGGATTTTTGTCTTTATTAATTAGTATGTAACAAACTCTGGAAGGCGGTTGCTGGTTGTTCTATTTTTATAATTTTTAGAACTAGCTTACCTTAACTACATACAAAGATTACAGTAGTCCTTACAACTGCGACGGCTATTTCATTTTTCTTAACTAATTGATTTTGACTGATCTTCAAAGTCTTGTCAGTTATGGAGTTTCCGCATCTACCGATTTTTATAGATGCCAAATGTTTTTGATTTAGCTTAGTAGTCAAATACATCGGGTGGCAATATGTAGCATGAGTAGATTACCTTTTGATCTCCAAATAACAACGTATTTGTTTGAGGCAGTTTATGTTCAACCGCCACAAGCACTATGGGGTTATATTCAGAGAGCAACTATGATACGCGGTAACCGTATCAAGATATAAAATAAAGAATATGAACTCGCATTGCAAGAAATAAACGATACAATCGAGAGACAAGCCCTCGCCAAGCACCCGGAGGCTGGGTTCTCCAAAGCACTCCTCTCTCCAAAGAGAGGCCAAAGACTATCACTCAAAAGATGAAAAAAATTCACAACCTAACAACCTAATGCTCCTTATATGGATGGAGCTCCCACTACAGGACAAAATACTTAAAAACACATACATAATTAACTGCGAATAATATAACCTATAACAGGCGCTGCGTCTTTGCTCGCTAGGCATGTGTATAAAACTAAGAGCAATCGTGAGAGTCAAGGGTAGCAGGATTGATAAGAGATCTTTCATCAAATCAAAATGAATTTACATGAGGGCAAGGAAAAAAATGAAGTCCCAGGTAGACAATAAGCTAGCACGCTGACAGTTTGAGGGATTAGAATTTCGTGAAGTTGCAACCGTACCTGAAAACGTTGGTGTAATAGAGTTCCTACGAGAAGTTTTTCCTAGTGCTACTAGTAGAAATCAGGATTAAAATTTTTCACACACCCTAAACTGGGCACCACATACATATATATAGGTACAATAGCACGTGACATATCACGTGGAATACATAATCTCAATACGAACTAAAAAGCGAATATTCAACTCTCCCCCTCAAGTTGAGAATATATATTGACCATTCCCAACTTGTCAGTATTGTTCTTGAAGTTGTCGTTGCATAGCCCCTTGGTGAAAACATCGGCAAGCTGATCAAATGAGCTCACAAACGGAGTGCAAACATTCCCCTTGTCGATGTGGTCTTTGATGAAGTGCCTATCAACTTCCACATGTTTGGTCCTGTTATGTTGAACTGGATTGTGTGCAATGCTGATGGACGCCTTGTTGTCACAGTAGATAGTAATAGGTTTGTTCACCTAAAGGCCCAAATCCTGGAGCATGGTTCTTGATCGTGCGCACTATTCTCCATTTTCAAAGTTCTGTCTGGGGCAAGCGTACGATCATTGGACATAGTGTGCACGACCTCTGGTCGTGCGCCACTGCTCGTGCGCGTTTATTCCATTTTTTCTGGAGTTCTGCCATTGCTAATCGCACGATCATGGGATCCAGTGCGCACGACCTCTGGTCGTGCGCCACTGATCGTGCGCTCTGATTTCCTACTGCCGTATTTAAACCCGTGCTCCGCGAATTAGGGCAACACTTTTCATTTTTCGCCCCGTTGCTGCGCGCGAAGCGCCGTTTTTCACCCTCACAGGTCCTCCACTCATCTCCACCCTCCGGGAAGCTTTCTCCGGCGATCCGAAGCCATCTTCAACCCTTCGGAGAGTTTCCGACCACCAGTTCGGAGAGTTTCCGGCCACCAGCAGTGTGCAACGGAGATCTTTCGGTACTACTCATTTGGGCAAAAGGGAGAAAAGATTGAAGGAAAGGAAAAGACGGAGGAAGACAAGTGGATTGACAACCCATTTACCTCCGGACGCAACCAACGTTCTGAGCCGAGAAGTGGACTGACAACCCACCATTCCGGCCAAGAACCACGGCTAGGCTTTCCCCCTATCGGTTTATTCTACCTCTTCTCATAGTGAAGTGTATTCTTAAGCTTATAATGAACCTGAACTTACTTTTATTTGTCTATGAAGGAAGTTTGCTTGGGATAGTTACATCTTCTTTGTTAGCTGTGATGCACTCGCCTCCATTCACATCCACTCCACTCACGCACTAGAACCACTCTAGCAAAGGCTAGTGTTGGTAGTTGAAGAGGTGATTGCGACCCTCACTCTCCGCACGTGTGTTCATTCCATCCACTTGCTCTCCGTCCATTCGCCTCACGAAGCACGGCATAGCGGCCTGCACTAGTTCCATCCACCAAGCGAAGCGGTGCTTACGACCCGCATTAGTTCTCTTTTTGTTTTGTTAGCATTAAGAATCGAAAACCAATCTCATTTGTTGTTTTGTTTAACTCTTAGTAACGATATTTCTGCGACGCTATCACGATACCCAACCTGCATTCCCTCGAGATCGACATTCGAGGAAGTTATTCCCAAAATTATTACTTGACAGCGACCGGTGCACTTGCCGACGCATCAAGTTTTTGGCGCCGTTGCCGGGGAATGCCGACGTATTGTTGATTTGTGTTGTGTTATGAGAGTTACGACAAAGTTGTTTGTTTCGAATTTGTTTTATTCCAGTCTATTTTTGTTTTTTATGTCGGTTGAAATTGTTAGATTTTTATTGAGAATCTATGCAAGGTAGTTTAATCCTGGAAATTAGTGATCTCTGCAATGTGGGCCAGTTTTAATATCCGTTGCCGCTGGTGTGGAGATATCTCTCATGCAAGTGATAGATGTCCTAAGGAGTATGGTAGCCAAGACACTCAAGGATCTATATATGGAGCACCAACCTCATCTGGTACTCAATATGATAGACATAAGCCAGTTAGCTACTCATCCGCGCTTTCATTGCCGCACTACTTTCTTTCGGCGTCAGTACCCGTTGTACAGACAAAGCCGGCTAAGCAGTGTTTATTTTGTCGGAGTTGGGATCACTCTTTGAAGGAGTGTGCTGCTTACTTGACACAGTTGGAGGAGGATGATGAACCGGATGTTCAGATTATCTCCACTCCGACAACTTGCAGCACCCCTTCTGTATCTGGGTACGTACTAGTGCACGAGTATAAACTCGTGCAATGCTCCTAATCGAGTATAAAATAGATTTATACTTTTTCTACACAGACCATGAGTACTCGATTAGAGCACTGCACGAGTTTCACACTACTCTATCCTAAAATCCTAAGCCAGCACCACTATTTTAAAGTTTACACACAAGCAATGTTTTTGACTCGATTAGAAGTACTGCACGAGTTTCGCACTACTCTATCCTAAAATCCTAAGTCGGCACAACTATTTTAAAGTTTACACACAAGCAATGCATTTGACTCGAGCCGCGCACATGGATAAGATCGCGCTCAAGTGGGTGATTCAGTGTGTGCTACAGTGATTTTGAAATAAATAAATAACAACTGGTATGCTATAAAATGTGTGCTCGTGTAGTGATCACAGACATGCTCTCCCCCCAGACTTGAATGCGACAACTCATAAAACTAAACATTCCAAATAATATAAAGTGTTAGGGGTAAGAAGTACCTATGCTCAAAACTGAGCATACCAGTCGTGATGCGAGGTTGTCCGATAGCGGCTGGTCTGCTGCGCTTCAAAAATTTCCAGCACCTGCGAATTAGAGATCTCACGCAAAACAAGAAAATAGAAATACACATAAAAAGAAACACATCACACAAAACAGGACCAAGTGGTCCTACTTAGGTTGTCTCCCATAAGCCCCTTTTCTTTACCGTCCTTAAGGTGTACTGAATACCTGTATTAAGCATGATATATAAAAATAACATTCGGCACCCAGAAGGGCGCCCACAGAAATATAATTGTTCCATGACCCCCCAGAAATATAATTGTTCCATGACCGAACCTGCTAAATAAAGTACAATACAATTCCACAGATAAATAAATCACTAGAAAAGCAGAAGATGTGGTAGACTCGCTACGCGGCGAACTCCCCTCACTCCTCGCTATCGCTGTCGAGAATCTCGATAGGAGACGGACAACAAGCAGGCGCGGCTGGAGCGAAACGAGCCGGAGGCGGTGGAATATTCAGCCCGCCTCTCACTGCTTGCTGATATATAAAGTCTTGCATCCAGTACTAAGAGGCTAATCTGCCCCTCATGCTTTACTTGAGGCCGCTGTTGCTGCAGACTCGGCTGCAGTGGCTCTGCCGCTCTCCGCCTACCCATGGCGGAAGACTCGGCCGGCTCTCCCACATCTTCCTCCAGGCGCATCACCAGGCATGATAACAACAAACTTCCGGCTAGCCTTCCTCCCAACCACTCGCAGCAAATGGAAACTCACCATATTGGCCCTGGTGATCATGGTGGGAGCAGTGACCTGCTCCATCGGAGGTAGCTGGCTCCAAATCCCCAAACTCTTCGCGATGCAGGTAATGTAGTAAGCACCCCCGATCGCGCCCACGAGGTCATAAGTGGCCTCGTAACGGAAGAAATGGGTCAGCATATACCCCAGATGAATGGGGTACTGCTGCTGCATGCTATACAGGGAGATCAAATCTTGTCACCCCACCACGTTCTTGCTCAGGGCCCTTGCGGTGAGCGAGTGACTGAGTAAGTGCTGCATATACCTCAGAGCGGGGGAGACAATCCTTGTCGATTTGGCCCTTCGGGCGACGTACTCCTCGTTCCCCCCAGTCAGAGAACACCAAGCGGCACACGGAGTGATGCCTTCCGGAAAGTCGATGCATAACTGCTGAAAGTCAATCCTGGATGCTTCAGCCTCGATGTAGACGCCGGCGTGAATGGCAAGCTCGGGCAAAGTGACGGTGAAGACGTGGCCTAACACACGGAAGGAACAAGTAGGTAGGCGGAGGTTATCCGAAGTTGTCCCCCAATCGAAAGTTGACAGGAATTCCAGGGTCAGCTCCCGATACCCAAGCTCGTCAGACTCGAACAATTTGCTCCAATGATCGAACGAGTAGAGAAGGAGGACGGCCTCCGCTAACGCACCATTGTCTCAGATCGACCGGAGTTCGTTCCAATCTACAAGCCGCTGAGAGAGGAAGGGCTTATCCTTCAAGGAATTGAAGCGCTGGGTGTGCTCGGCCTTGGAAAATGTCGTCATTCTTCCCAAAATTTGCGCGGGAGTAGCCGAAGAACGGCCGGAGCGTTGGTAGGATTTCACCACACGGCAACTTCCCGATTCCATGGCAGCACAACGAGGAGGAAGAAGACCGAAAAATGCAAGAGCTTACCAGAGAAGGGGCGGATCGACGAGAGACGACGCACGCACAGCGGAACGAAGCGAGAGGAGTTAGGGCGCACGCACAGCGGTCGGCCGGCTGGGTTTAAAAGAAACTGGGCCGGCGCACGACCGGTGGTCGTGCGCGGAGAAATTTTTCGCGCGCCCTGTTTCGCAGTCAAACCCACACTGCAGACCACATGGGTGCACATTTGAGCACATCACAGCAGCGGGGCTACCACAACCCTTTCGACGGTTAAATTAAGCAACAATTATAAACTACAAACAAAAAGTACATACATTTTAAAAAAATATTAATCTAGATAACTGATGGGTTTATTGTCTCCCAACAGGACTTATTCAAGGACCATGCACTCTTTTAACTGATGGGCGTATGAAATTTGAAGTGCTCGGACAGTTGTTCAAGTTCACATTTCGGTAGCGGGTACCGAAATGGCGACAGAACGAATACCCACATACATATGTTGTTATACCTGTCTTGAACATCAGGCATGGGTAGAAAAAATGTTGTGAAGCTCGACGAATCTGACTCCACCTGCACCCGATCTCCATCAATGCTAGGCTGCATTGCAGGCCCTTGCACTAAGTCGACCGGTTCCACGATGTGGTCCTCAATCTTGGGGATGATCCCGGTGTCATCTCCCATCGCCGGAATTGTGGGTGGATCTACACAGCTATCTAGGCTGGTGCAAGTATGTGCTAGAGCTGCATCCGCCTCGTCCGCGCATTGGACTTCCTTACATGGGACTGAGACAGCAACCTCAGCCATGCAGATGTCCTCCTCGACTGGATCTGGCATAATGCTACAAACACCAGCTTCTCCCTGCGAATCAACCTCCACAACGGTGTCAGATACAGAAAGAATGCTTTGCAAAGTAGAGGATAGAGGAGCAGTGCTCGCAAAAAAATCAAGCACAGGCTCCTCACAACTAACAGACTTCATACAAGATGATATATGTACTTCAGGAGTAAAAACATCCGTGTCAGGCTTTAGATCAACACATGTATCTGTGCAAATACTAGTATTTCTCCCTTCAAAATCTGAAGGTGGCACTAGTACGTACCCAGATACAGAAGGGGTGCTGCAAGTTGTCGGAGTGGAGACAATCTGAACATCTGGTTCATCATCCTCCTCCAACCGTGCCAAGTAAGCAACACACTCCTTCAAAGAGTGATCCCAACTCCAACAAAATAAACACTGCTTAGCTGGCTTTGTCTATACAACGGGTACTGACGCCGAAAGAAAGTAGTGCGGCAATGAAAGCGCGGATGAGTAGCTAACTGGCTTATGTTTATCATATTTGAGTACCAGATGAGGTTGCTGCTCCATATGTAGATCCTTGAGTGTCTTGGCTACCATACTCCTTAGGACATCTATCACTTGCATGAGAGATATCTCCACACCAGCGGCAACAGATATTAAAACTGGCCCACATTGCAGAGATCACTAATTTCCAGGATTAAACTACCTTGCATAAAAATTTAACAATTCCAACTGACATAAAAAGCAAAAATAGACTGGGATAAAACAAATTCGAAACAAGCAACTCTGTCGTAACTCTCATAACACAACACAAATCAACAATACGTCTGCATTCCCCGGCAACGACGCCAAAAACTTGATGTGTCGGCAAGTGCACCGGTCGCTGTCAAGTAATAATTTTGGGAATAGCTTGCACGAATGTCGATCTCGAGGGAATGCAGGTTGGGTATCGTGATAGCGTCGCAGAAAGATCGTTACTAAGAGTTAAACGAAACAACAAAGGAGGTTGGTTTTCAATTCCTAATGCTAACAAAACAAAAAGGAGAACTAATGCGGGTCGTAAGCACCGCTTCGCTTGGTGGATGGAAGTAGTGCAGACCGCTATGTCGTGCTTCGTGAGGCGAATGGACGGAGAGCAAGCGGATGGAATGAACGCACGTGTTGAGAGTGAGGGTCGCAATCACCTCTTCAACTACCAACACTAGCCTTTGCTAGAGTGGTTCTAGTGCGCGAGTGGAGTGGATGTGAATGGAGGCGAGTGCATCACAGCTAACAAAGAAGATGTAACTATTCCAAGCAAACTTCATTCATAGACAAATAAAAGTAAGTTCAGGTTCATTACAAGCTTAAGAATACACTTCACTATGAGAAGAGGTAGAATAAACCGATAGGGGGAAAGACTAGCCGTGGTTCTTGGCCGGAATGGTGGGTTGTTAGTGCACTTCTCGGCTCAGACCGTTGGTTGCGTCCAGAGGTAAATGCGTTGTCAATCCACTTGTCTTCCTCCGTCTTCTTCCCTTTCCTTCAATCTTTTCTCTCTTTTGCCCAAATGAGTAGTACCGAAAGATCTCTGTTGCATACTGCTGGTGGCCGGAAACTCTCCGAAGGGTTGAAGATGGCTTCGGATCGCCGGAGAAAGCTTCCCGGAGGGTGGAGATGAGTGGAGGACCTGTTGGGGTGAAAAACGGCGCTTCGCGCGCAGCAGCGGAGCGGAAAATGAAAAACGTTGCCCTAATTCGCGGAGCACGAGTTTAAATACGGCAGCAGAAAATCAGAGCGCACGATCAGTGGCGCGCGCCCAGAGGTCGTGCGCACTGGATCCCATGATCGTGCGATTAACAAAGGCAGAACTCCAGAAAAAATGGAATAAACGCGCACGAGCAGTGGCGCACGACCAGAGGTTGTGCGCATCATGTCCAATGATCGTGCGATTGCCCCAGACAGAACTTGGAAAAATGGAGAATAGTGTGCACGATCAGTGGCTCATAACCAGTGGTCGTGCGCTATAGATCCAATGATCGTGCGCAGTATTCCTGTACCGTTTGGGGTTTGATGAACTGACCACGCACGACCAGCGGTTGTGCGCTAAGGAGTCCACTGACCGTGCGCGTGTAAAAACGCACGATCAGTGGCCCTTAGGCGAAAAACATTCCCAAACAATCTCGGAACACACACACGACCTTTGTACCTGCAGCAAAAACAGAAGAGTCACTGAAATGGGCATTCCACATTCTCCAGACACAGAAAAACACCAAGTATGACAAAAGTATAATAACTACGGAATCACACTGAAAACGGGCCAAAAGTGCACTTAACATGGAATGGACATAATAACAAATATGAACAATTATGGCTCTAAAGTGTAGTGCATTAACGAGAAAACTAGCTCAGATGAGTCCAAAAATATGTATATAACTTGGAATCATCAGTTCTCAACCACAGTCCCTCACAAACACCTTGAGCCATAGCTCTGTATTCTGCTTCAGCACTTGAGCAAGTTACTACGTTCTGCTTCTTGCTCTTCCATGAAACCAGGTTGCCTCCCACAAATGTGCAGTACCCCGTGGTTGACTTTCTATCATCTTGACTACCAGCCCAATCAGCATCAGTAAAAACTTCAACCTCTAACGACTGATTAGCCTTGAACAGAATCCAGTTCAACATGACAGGACCAAACATGTGGAAGTTGATAGACACTTCATCAAAGACCACATCGACAAAGGGAATGTCTGCACTCCGTTTGTGAGCTCATTTGATCAGCTTGACTTTGAGTATATCCAAGTCGTAGCATGGTCTTGTTAAAACACCCAAACCACGCTCTCGGAGACTGCTTCAGACCATACAGGATTTTAGCAGGCGATAGACCCTCCGGTTGGACTCTTTGACATCAAGGCCAGGGGGAATATCCATATAGACCTCCTCTTCCAGATCACCATGCAGGAATGCATTCTTGACATCGAGCTGCAGTAGCTCCCATCCGCGAATCACATTAGAAGAAAGAAGCACCCGGATTGAGTTCATCTTGGCAACAGGAGCAAAGGTCTCCTGGTAGTCAATGCCCTGAGCTTGGGTATATCCTCGAGCCACTAAACGAGCTTTGTATCGCTCCACCACCCCATCTTGGTTCTCTTTAACAGTGAAGACCCAATGGGATCCGACCATTCGCTTCCCAGGGGGAAGGCTAGTGAGCCGCCATGTTTTATTTTTATCCAAGGCACTCAGTTCCTCCTCCATAGCCTGTTTCCATTCAGGTATCTGTACAGTCTCCTGCCATGTCTTAGGAATCACATTAAATGAAAGAGAGGAGAAAAAGGCTTTATGATGCTGAGATAGATGAGTATAACAAATGTAGTTGGCAATGTGGTGTTTGGTGCCACCCCTTTTACCTATAAGACGTGCAAGAGGAACATGAAGGTCATCATCTGAATCTGGAGCTGAGACGGTCACTGGTACTGGCGGAACATTCACAGTCTGCACTTGCTCAACAGTCCTGAGACGACATGAGTACGTGTATAATATAGGTGGAGCGGAGGTGGAAGGAGGGGAAGCGACAACAATTGGAAGAGGAGATTCAATGTTAACAATTGGAAGAGGAGATTCGATGTTCTCGTCACCGTCACATCTCGTCTCCCCCTGACGAGGACGGAAGTATGACTCCCCCTCACGAAATGTGTGCAATAGTAGCGTCGAGTCGGAGGATGATAACAATGATACCCTTTGGTGGTAGGGGAGTACCCAACGAAAATACATCGTAGGGAACGCGCATCAAGTTTATCACGATGCGGGGTATGAACATGAACAAAACATTCGGAGCCAAAGATACGAGGAGCAAGATGAGAGGTGTGTACGATGTGTTGTTTGGTAAGACGCGATAGGGGCGTATCAAATGAGAGGACACGAGACGTAAGACGGTTAATGAGATGAGCAGCTGTGAGAACTGCATCACCCCAGTTGAATTTGGGAAGGTTCATAGCAAGGAGTAAACACCGAGCCACCTCCAGCAAATGTCGATTTTTCCGTTCGGCCACTCCATTTTGGGTGGAAGTGTGGACGCACGTGGTTTGATGTATGATGCCATTATCAGATAGATAGGCCCCCAAAACACCCCGATCATCATATTCCCTGCCATTATCACTACGCAGCACACGAATTTTGCCACCAAATTGTTGGTTCACCATCTTATGAAACGTCTGAAAACAGGAAAGGACATCACTTTTCTTTTTAAGCAGATAAACCCACGTAACGCGGGAGTGACAATCAATAAAAGTAACAAACCATTTATAACCAGATAAAGATAACACTGGAGACGGACCCCAAACATCAGAGTGAATAACATCAAATGGACAAAAACTAGGGACAGACAAATGACTAATACTCTGACGGACATGTTTCGAGCGTTCACATGCATCACAAGAGAAAGACTGAATTAAAGAGGTAAAAATAGGAAACAATTTAGTAAGATAAAAAGACGAAAGGTGGCCAAGGCGCTGGTGTCAGCGTTGAATGTCATGTAAAGTCGGAGATCTGGTGGATGAAAAGGCACTGGAAGAAGACTGGTCCAGCAAGTACTGTCCACCAACGTTCCTACCACTGTCAAGCGTCCGCCTCGTATCCAGATCCTGAAATACACAAACATCAGGAAAGAAGGTCACAGAACAGTTTAAAGTAGTTAAGTGACTCATGGAAAGTAAATTGCGAGGAAAAGACGGGACATGCAAAATAGAGGACAGTGATAGGTCGGGAGAACAGGTGACAGTCCCTTTACCAGCGATGGCGGAGAGGGAGACATTAGCAGCAATAACCTTATCACGACCAGAAAGAGGAGTATAAGAGGTAAAACCTGAGGCAGAACCAGTCATGTGATCGGTCGCACCCGAGTCAATAATCCACACGAAAGGTGAGGAGGACACAACATGAGCACTGGAGAGACCCGAAGTAGCAACAACAACATGAGAACCAGCAGTAGGAGAGTCATTGTGGGAGCGCAGCATGCGACGGAGAGCATCTAATTCAACAGCAGACAGGCCGCCAGAGGTGTCCTCCTGAACCTCAGTAGAGTGCGCAGAAAACTGAGTACGATCGCCAGACTGACGACCACCACCACGGTGCCCACCACGACCCCGAGCACTAGAACCCCGACCAGCAGGGGCAAGGTGAGGGTGTAAACGAAAACAGGAGTCCTTTGCATGACCCTTCTTCCCACAGTAGCTACAAAGAGGAGGTCCACGTGAAGCCGCAGCAAGCGCAGAATGATCAGTAGCAGGAGCGACACCAAGAGTACGACGGCGATTCTCATCATTGAGGAGCATGCTGAAGGCCTCCCGAAGGGAGGGAAGTGGCTCACGATGGAGAACATGCAAGCGAACAACATCAAACTCCATGTTGAGCCCCATAAGGAAGACGTGGACACCAAAACGATCTTTGTCTTTCTGAAGTGTCAGCGCATCAGCAGTACAAGCAACCAAAAAAGTATTGAAGAAATCCAGTTTCTGATAGAGGCGCTCAAACTTGGAATAGTAGGCAGAAACAGACATAGTGCCCTGCTTCAGCTCCAGAACACGGCGAGTGAGCTCATACACTTGCATCGAACTGCCTGCCTGAGAGTAGGTATCACGGGCCCGAGTCTAAATATCATATGCGGAGTCCAACACATATAACTGCGATACACCTGAGGGGACATCGAGTGAAGTAACCACGAGACAACCAACGTATTTTTCGCATCCCATTTTTTCCATGTGGGATCGGTACGTGGTGGCTCAACGGTGGTACCATCAACAAGTCCATATAACTGGTGGCTGCGAATAGCATGCTGGGCCGCCCTGGACCATTCCAGATAATTCGTGTCATCCAAGGCGACAATAGTGATCTTCAACGAGCCAGACGGGCCATGGCTCCGAGCAGGGTCGGCAGACGAACCAGTTGGAACACCGGATTGAGGAGCCGTGGAGATAGTGGACTGATCATCCATGGAGAAGAGAGATGGAAGAGCTCCAAATCCAGAGAAGACGGCCTCCAACGGGTCCCCCGTAGATCATGACGCCGGAAGGAACACCGGAGGAGGTGAGCAAGGTGTCTCTGGCTGCCCCATGGAGGACAAAACGGCCGGAGACGCGGGGGGCCGCCCGGAAGGCCGGGCGGAGATGGCCTCCGAAGGCGGAGAGCCGCTAAAGAGAGACAGAGAGCCGCGGAAGAGAGACGGTGGAGGCGGACGGGCTAACGGGCGAGCGGAAGAAGCCGAGCGGTCGAGCGGACTGGCGACGGCTGGCGGACTGGCGGAGGAAGCCGAGCGGAAGGAGGCGGACTGGCGGAAGAAACCAAGCGGAAGGAGGCGAGCGGGATCGAGGCGAGCGGGATGGAGGCGAGCTGGATCGACGAACGCGGAAGGAGGCGAGCGGGATCGACGAACGCGGGAGCGGCGGAATCCCTAATTCCTTTGATACCAAGTAGAAATCGGGATTAAATTTTTTCACACACCCTAAACCGGGCACCACATACATATATATAGGTACAATAGCACGTGATATATCACGTGGAATACATAATCTCAATACGAACTAAAAGCGAATATTCAACTCTACTATGATCCAAATGAACCGAGCATCACTGATGAGAAACTTGAGAAGCAGTGGATTGGATATGATAAGAAGCGATGGACTAAATCTGGGGCAAGGTACATTGACCTGCTCTGATATGATTAACAAATGAATGGAGGAGAGACAAGGATACCTGACAAAGAAGTCACTGTATATCCATCCAGCCAATTGGAGACGAAGGAAGACCATCTTATTTATCCTCATTTGTTTCCCTAACATGCTAATGCCACCTTTCCAAAATAAGAGATTCGAATTAGGGCCTACGTAACTCTGTGGTTAATTGAACAAGGAGAGGTGATACACTCAACCAATGGTTTAGTTTGTGTATATTGAGTGGCATCAATTTTAGTATCTTCTTCTCGAATCAAATTTACTCCCCTTTTCTTGTAAAAGGGAAGTCCACAATGATTGAAATATTTCAGTAGGTTCTTCACTAAGTCCTTAATTATAAACACGGTTTACCTTTGCCAAACTTGCCATACGTAGCCTCATCTTCCTCTGAATGGAACCTCGGGTGCACTGCTGACTGGTTAGTTAGGTTCAAAATTTTGAAATATATTTAAACAACTAGGGAGGCAGTGGTAATATGGTATACTACTTACCTTCACGTGGTACTTAACATATGCATCAAAGTTCAGTAGAGCATAGATAGCCTTATCAGCTCCTTCGCCTTTAGCATGATTTGAAAAAATGTCTGTATAAAGGCATAAATGAAGACTTGGATAATTAGACATGGCCTTCCAGTTTTTTGACATACATATTCTTATTGCCACATGCACACTTTTTCATAAGCAACTCTTTTGTCGACAGTCATTTCAAAGACATATATTTATTCCTTCCAAAACTTATGATTTTACTTCAAATTATCTCATAATGTGTTTTATATAATTTCATTTATTTTGCAGAAGATTTTCTCAAGAGTTTTTTTCAATTGATGTTATGTAGAGAAGAGTGTTACCAAGAATATAATGTTATTCATATTACAGTTATATCTTACATATTCAATTCGTTTAGTTCACTGTAATACTGACAGTTTTTTTTTATTGTTAAGAAGAATTCAATTCCGTTCCCATTTCTCGCATTATGTATAGAACTTGCTTGAAAGAGAGACAATCATCAAAACCACCATGGAATAAAAAACAAAAGCACAAAACTATCAGTTCACTGTAATATTCAATTCACTGTGTTCAACCTAACAATGTAGTACTAATAATGTAATATTTTAGCTGTGATTTCATATTCTTTTTGTTGTTGTTGTTTTGGTAACTGCTTCTTAAATGTGGGAAGATTTGACCGGCGTCTAGATGTCATAAAATAGGGCTTAAATGACACTTATAGATTAAAAGTGTCAATGAATCAAGTAGTTGACATATAACATTGGAAATGACAGCGAACCAAGTAACTGCTTAGTTGCAGGGATTTTATACGAGAATGTGTGCATACCAAAAGATACAAATCCACCGTTGGTGGTCAAATGCTGGAAATGCTCTCCCCTCAACTTTGGAGGAGGAATTGGTGACCATGTACAATGTGGCCCCTTCTTGTAATCCGATGAATTGCTGAGATCCATCAGTTCCTGTTGTGGATATATACATTTGTGAAATTGACAAATATTGTAACTTAGAAGGTTAATCAGATAGGATTATTCTTTATTCGAAACTTACCTGACAGAAGGCTGTTGCTAGAATAGCATCCGAGTGGTCTTTAAAACGCATGGGAAATATGAAAGTTAACTTTTCTGGCTGTTAAATGAACACTCCGTGATGTCAGCTTCATCAAGTCAGTCTGAAGTACTATCAGAAATGTTAAGAAAAATAAGAGTAAGACATAATTTGATGCTAAAGCAAATATGCAAGTTGAGGTTCTTCTCTAGATCTCTGTTAAGCCTTCAATACTTATTCTATATGGATCAGTTACCAGTCTTGATAACATCAATCATTCTTCAATTAGGTGTGTTTGCATTAAGTCTTTGTTAACGTGTGAGTAAGCCTTAGATGGGATATGGGTAAAGCCTTCGACTTTCTTGTAATAAGCATAGTTATCAGGATCGCGATCCGGATCATAGGATCTTACGATTCTGAAAAAGCAGCTAGATCTGATATACTCTAGAGGGGGGTGAATAGAGTATATGGTGCTTTGAAACCTTTTTACAACAACTGTTGTAATAAGTGTGAGCAGGGAAGCAGAATAAAACTAATCACAGCACTAAGTTAAACAAAAGCTAATCACAGAGAAATCAAGGCCAGAAACAAACATAAACACAAGCAAAACCAGAACACACAAGGAAATATAATGGTTCCCCTAAACTTGGGTACATCCACTCTTCTACCACCCTAGGTAGGAATCCACTGCAGGATGAGTTGATCAGGTGTCCTGGGCACCAATGAGCTTTTGATAAGGTGCTCAAAAAATCAAAGCAGATTTTTTGATCAGGTGTCTTGCCACCAATGAGCTTTTGACAAGGTGCTCAAAAACCAAGCTCAAACTTTTGAAGGGAGTTTGAGAAACCCTTTACAGAGAGGGGGTGAGAGAGTGATGTCAGTCTTCTCTTTCTCAAACAACTGAGAAGACTATGTGGATTGTTGATGTCAAAGCTCCCCCTGAATTCTTGAGATCTTCAGGAAGAAAAGTTTTGCTGAGGGTGATAGACCTTCAAAGATTGAACTCCAGCAATGGATGATTTCAGCAATAGCTGAAATGTTGAATGTCTGGAGTCTTGAAAATATATCGGCCTTGAACACTTTGAAAACTAAAGAGATCTGAAGATTTGAGAAAGCTTGATCTCCTTGGAGGTGTGTTCTTGAGAAATCTTTTAGACAGAATATTTTTGAATGTGTCTCTGTAATCTGTTTGTCTCTCTCTGTATATCTCATAGAGACTCAAAAAAAATTCTGTCTTTTTTTCTCTTGGTTCATAATAGAATAACATTCTCTGCCAAGAATAGCCGTTAGCCTGCATTGAATGCATCCTTAATTGCAAAATCTCTTCTGGAGGAAAGTCCACAGAAATATTCCTTGAAAAATCCCTTGAAACTTGGTCCAGAATTGAATGAAAACGGCTAGGAAATCTCTGAATTAATTGCAGAATAACTCCTTAACTGATTTGAATTTGAATTCAGAAGCATCCTGGAAGTTATCTGAAATCGTCGAACTGAGCTCTGCTATCGTCGAGCTGAGCTCAGCGACCTGGAAATATACAGCAGCAAACTATCGTCGATCTGAGCTCAAAGATCGTCGAACTGAGCTCAGAGATAAAGATCCAAAGCAGAGTCAAAATCGTCGACCTGAGCTCACCGATCGTCGAATGGAGTTCGACGATATAATGAAGTTGAGCTCAGCGATCGTCGAATGGAGTTCGACGATCTGTCGAAGTTGAGCTAGACGATCGTCGATCGGAGTTCGACGAATCGTCGTGCTGAGCTCGACGATCAGACTTAGTCTCCAAACACAAAATCTTGGTCTTCAGGGCAGCTTCCAAACTTAGACTTCTATCCCTTAGACTCAATTCTAATTGACCTATTAAGCTATACATGAGGTCAAGCAAAGGTTCCTAGAGACATAGTGATCCTGACCCAAATTAGTAATAGGGTGTTCCAACAATCTCCCCCTATTTGGGTTAGGATTACTATTTACAGACTTTGGAAAAATTTTAAATAACAACATACAATCAGTAAAACATAAAAACAACAGCTAGACATTGCAGAATCACAGAGATATATAGCATCCAGATAGTAATCAGAAATCACAGAATGTCATCTTACAATATCATTTCTTCTCTTTGCCTTTAACAAGTTTAATTTCTCTGTTATGATTGAGGGTTTCTTGTTTGACCTGGTATCATCTGCTGCACCCAAATATGTTTGCTTTTTAGGCCTGGGAACTACAGCTTCAGGATGTAATTCCATATATCTGTCAGCATCAAAGAATTTACTTGAAGCATATCTCTCTAGCTCTTTCTGTCTCTGTTCAGACATAGTTGAAATGTTGGAAGAATCTATTCCTTGCTCTCTGGCCTTTTTAATCTGG
>CM077149.1:148869077-148933317 GCA_039583875.1 Platanthera guangdongensis
ATTATTTGTGAATGTAGCAAATACAACCAAAGACTCTAAAATAGTCAACTTTAGGTTTTCTTCCTTTGAGTAATTCATAGGGAGTCTTTCCCTTCAGTTTATGTATCAGACTTCTATTCAGCACATAGTTGGATGTGTTCACTGCCTCTGCCCAAAAG
Organism: Platanthera guangdongensis; assembly: GCA_039583875.1. Taxonomy (NCBI): domain Eukaryota; kingdom Viridiplantae; phylum Streptophyta; class Magnoliopsida; order Asparagales; family Orchidaceae; genus Platanthera; species Platanthera guangdongensis. The sequence goes on from CM077149.1 coordinate 148,869,236, forward strand.
GATAGAGGTAGATGAGCATCTGACAACAATGTAGTGGCAGATTCAATAAGGGTTCTATTTTTCCTTTTAGCTACCCCCATTTTGTTGAGGAGTTCTAGGAGCTGAGAAAGTATGTCCGATCCCTTCACTCTGACAGAACTCTTGCATAAGAAGAGAATCAAATTCTGTCCCATGATTACTTCTGATCAGGGCAATGTGAATTGAACTCAATCTGTATACATTTGAGAAACTCTGTCAGACACTTAAAGTTATCAGACTTCTTCCTTAGAAAGAATACTCAAGTGAATCTAGAGAAGTCATCTACAACTACTAAAGTGTAGTATTTCCCTCCTAGGCTTTGTACTGTGATGGGTCCAAAGAGATCCATGTGTAACAGATACATATCATAGGTGAATCACTCTTATTAAGTGACTTAAAGCTGTTTTTAGTTTGCTTCCCTAATTGATAAGCCCTGCAGAGTCCTTCCTTCCTGTAGGGCCAGAAGGTAGTCCTTAACAAAGTTGTCCTTGGATAGCCTAGCAATAGTTCTAAGGTTTAGGTGTCCTATCTCTTATGCCATAAAACATTTGGTCTACAGGCAGAATTAAACAAGCAGATATCTACAACAGTTGAAAGAAAATCTACTAGATAGATGTTACCTTTCCTTTACATGTCAACACAGTTGTGTTGTCCTCTGACTTTGATTTTGCATAAGGTTTTTGCTGAAAGTCACCTGGTAGCCTTCATCACACAGTTGACTGATGCTAATTAGGTTGTGCTTCAGTCCTTCCACATAAGCTACATTCTTGAAAGTTACTGATCCAATCTGGACTGCACCATATCCTTTAGTTGTCCAAAGTTTGAATCACCAAAGATAACTTTGGGTCCAAGCTGGCTCTGAAGGATGTGAGGTTGTCCTTGTTCCCTGTCATGTGCTTAGAGCACCCACTATCCAAATATCATTGCTGGTTAGATGTTGGATAGGTCTTCACCTGCACATAAGACAATTCATTTATTTTTGACCCAGTTTACCTTAGGCCTAGGTTGATAACCTCTAAATTCTGAAATGAAAGACATCCCAGGTTGACTCTTATATCCTTCAAAATGATATCTCCTTGGAGGTATAACCCATTCAGTATAAGGGTTAAAGATTTGGGATGAAGTACCTTAGGATTCAATTTTGATTTGCCTTTGAAAAATTTTCCAGAGCTCTGACCTCTGTTCGACGATCTTGGAGCTGCGTTCGACGATCTTGGGTCAGATCGTCGAGCTCCGTTCGACGGTCGACTATGGCTGAGGTCAGGTATTTGAGATCGTCGACCTGCGTTCGACGACTTTGGCTGAGATCGTCGATCTGCGTTCGACGATTTTGCCTGAGATCGTCGAGCTGCGTTCGGCGATCGTCGATCTTCATTCGGCGATCGTCGATCTCCGTTCGACGATTTTTGCTGGGACTTAGTTTTCTGAGGCAGGTCAGAATTTTTCCTAGCAACCTCTACAACTCCCTTTCCTTGTCAGAAATGAATTTGATTGGAGTTGTTAGAACTATAGGTTGGCTGGATGAAGCACCCAAGCCCAGTGTACTGTTGAATCTGGAGTTCACTGTGCTTGTGATGTCCATCAGCTTGATGCTTCTCCCATTGAGGGATTCTTCAAGCTTCTTGGCCTCAGAGAGCTCACTTTTCAGTGAAGCTATCTGTTCCCTACAGCACTCCAACTCCTGAGAGAGTTTGAGGTTTCTGTCTTTAAAGTATTGTATTCAGATAATTGATTTCTGAGAGAGATAATTTCTTTCTCAGACTTTAGCAGGTCTAAATACAGTGCTTTAAATTCAGATTTAAAATCCTCTGACTAAAATCAAAAGAACCAATTACCTGATCTTCTTCAGGTTGAGTCTCTGAATCTGACTCTGACTCATCTTCTTCTGAATTATGTTGTGAGACATTGATTGCCATCATGCAGAACTCCTTTTCTTCTGCATCATCCTCATCATCACTGGAGCTGGATGAGGCTTATGACTCTTCTTCAGTCTCACTACAGGATTCAGCAACAAACTCTTTCTTGTATGCTTGTTTTTGCTTGAAGAAGGTTTGCTATTGTCATTCCTTTTGGAGTCTTTCTCCTTTCTTCTTTCTTCCTGTCCCTTCTGTCCTTGTTCTTGTTCTCTGGACAGTCAGGAACTATGTGCCCTGGTTTTTTGCAACCAAAGCAAATAATGTCTTTATTATTACTAATGGACTTGTCATACCTTGACTTATCATGCTCCTTGTATGATCTTCTTCTGAAGTCCTTTCTGGCCATTTTGTAAAATCTTTTGGTCAGCAGACTGAGTAGTTCATCATTGCCTGTGGCTTGTCTTCAGGCAGATCTTCAGTTGCCTTGAAGGCTATGGTCTTCTCTTTTCTTGTGGCTGGAGAAACAGCCTTCTGTTCTTCCTCTCTATTCTTGATGAGTAGCTCATAAGATTTGAGCTTACCCAATAGAGCTTCAGTAGTGATCTCATTCAGACTTCTGGCATCCTTAATTGGCCAGATTCTTGAATCCAAGTGCTGGGGAAGCACATTAGGATTTTGTCATTAAGTTCTGTTAGAGAGATCTCTTTGTGCAATGTCCTGAGTTCACTGACAATTAGACTTAGCCTGTTGTACATGTCTCCCACTGACTCAGTCTCTCCCTTCTTGAAATTTTCATATTGAGAGATGAGATGAGATCTTCTATCCTTTCTCTCATCGGCTGAGCCTGAGACTATTTCTGAGAGTTTGTTACAAATTTCCTTGGCTGAATTACATTCAGCTACCTTTTGAAATATGTCATCAGACATTGTCTTGGCTAGTATGTTCATAGCCTTGGCATCAGCTACCTTCCATCTCTTGATATCAGCATCTGTTCCTGATGGAGGTGGTACAACATTTGTACTTGTATTCTCTGGGGGTCTTGGACATACTGTCAAAACAGAATTAAAAATATCTTCGTCAATAGAATTCATGTAAAGTCTATCCTTGCTTTCCAAAGTGCAAACTTGGATAGATTGCACACTGGAGGTCTGGTGCTAGCATAATATTTGTTTTGAGTCATGATTTGTGAAAACAAAATCTAATAATAGAATACAAAAGAAAAGCAGATCTAACTTGGGATCTTGGGTTCAGGTGTTAGCCTGTACAACCAATCAGGTATGGTATGTTTAACCAACCTCCCTCTGATACCAATTGAAAGAGCAGCTAGATCTGATATACTCTAGAGGGGGTGAATAGAGTATATGGTGCTTTGAACCTTTTTACAACAACTGTTGTAATAAGTGTGAGCAGGGAAGCAGAATAAAACTAATCACAGCACTAAGTTAAACAAAAGCTAATCACAGATAAATCAAGGCCAGAAACAAACATAAAACACAAGCAAAACCAGAAGACACAAGGAAATATAGTGGTCCCCTAAACTTGGGTACATCCACTCTTCTACCACCCTAGGTAGGAATCCACTGCAGGATGAGTTGATCAGGTGTCCTGGGCACCAATGAGCTTTTGATAAGGTGTTCAAAAACCAAAGCAGATTTTTTGATCAGGTGTCTTGCCACCAATGAGCTTTTGACAAGGTGCTCAAAAACCAAGCTCAAACTTTTGAAGGGAGTTTGAGAAACCCTTTACAGAGAGGGGGTGAGAGAGTGATGACAGTCTTCTCTTTCTCAAACAACTGAGAAGACTATGTGGATTGTTGATGTCAAAGCTCCCCTGAATTCTTGAGATCTTCAGGAAGAAAAGTTTTGCTGAGGGTGATAGGCCTTCAAAGATTGAACTCCAGCAATGGATGATTTCAGCAATAGCTGAAATGTTGAATGTCTGGAGTCTTGAAAATATATCGGCCTTGAACACTTTGAAAACTAAAGAGATCTGAAGATTTGAGAAAGCTTGATCTCCTTGGAGGTGTGTTCTTGAGAAATCTTTTAGACAGAATATTTTTGAATGTGTCTCTGTAATCTGTTTGTCTCTCTCTGTATATCTCATAGAGACTCAAAAAAAATCTGTCTTTTATTCTCTGGTTCATAATAGAATAACATTCTCTGTCAAGAATAGCCGTTAGCCTGCATTGAATGCATCCTTAATTGCAAAATCTCTTCTGGAGGAAAGTCCACAGAAATATTTCTTGAAAAATCCCTTGAAACTTGGTCCAGAATTGAATGAAAACGGCTAGGAAATCTCTGAATTAATTGCAGAATAACTCCTTAACTGATTTGAATTTGAATTCAGAAGCATCCTGGAAGTTATCTGAAATCGTCGAACTGAGCTCTGCTATCGTCGAGCTGAGCTCAGCGACCTGGAAATATACAGCAGCAAACTATCGTCGATCTGAGCTCAAAGATCGTCGAACTGAGCTCAGAGATAAAGATCCAAAGCAGAGTCAAAATCGTCGACCTGAGCTCACCGATCGTCGAATGGAGTTCGACGATATAATGAAGTTGAGCTCAGCGATCGTCGAATGGAGTTCGACGATCTGTCGAAGTTGAGCTAGACGATCGTCGATCGGAGTTCGACGAATCGTCGTGCTGAGCTCGACGATCAGACTTAGTCTCCAAACACAAAATCTTGGTCTTCAGGGCAGCTTCCAAACTTAAACTTCTATCCCTTAGACTCAATTCTAATTGACCTATTAAGCTATACAGGAGGTCAAGCAAAGGTTCCTAGAGACATAGTGATACTGACCCAAATTAGTAATAGGGTGTTCCAACAGATTCTACGATTCAGATTTTGCAAATCGATCCTGATTTTGTAAAGCGATCCTCGATCCGACCATACTATCTGACCCGATCCTACCTCGAAACAATCTCATCTAGTATCTCGATCCCGACGACTTTGGTAATAAGTATCTTGCGGTACCAAGTTGGTATCGGTCTTTGGATGTTGCCAGAGGAGAGGTCGGAGGTGGAAATGACGATGGCGGAGATACTACGGAGCCTTGACCGTGGTTGCCTAAGTGGGGCGTGAACGGGAGAGAGAGCTTCCAAGATCTTTTTTTAGGGTTAGGGAAAATAGACTTTCTTCATTCATACCGATACAAGACCAACTAGGTCCTTTAAATAGGATTTACAACTGACACCAAAAAGGAGAGACCATTAAAGGAAATAACGACAGCCTTGAACATGGGACAAAAAAACACTACACAAATAACGACGTCATTTAAGGACGCAACTCTTATGACATAATAAATGCATATTCGGAAATAAATAATAATAAGTAATGTCATAATAAAACCCATAACACACTGACACAATTTTCAGCCTTTCAGTTTACCACGCACGCCTTTGTTGGATTATGGATAGATCTTGTTGCGGCCAACTCAACCCTCCCGGTAGACCAGATTAAACTTGGTCGTCTTAGCCCGTAGAGCGGTCGAGTGCGCACACAGTCACATAATAAGCAGAAGCACATAAGACGATTTTAAAGTAGAAAAACCCTTTAAATGTGTAAAAAACTACGTGACCGGAACGGTGCCGGTCAAACTTCAGTATTAGCGGTTGTTTACAAAGAGTTTAGAGAACCGAGGGCGACAGGACGCTCCTCGTTACAGCTTTGAGAGGAGAGATTGTAGTGTGTTCAGTGGGAAACAGGCTGCCTCACTCAAAGTTGATTTCTTTCCTACGCTCGGATGGAGATGAGCATTCTCGGACGTTGCTTGCTGAGCAGACTTCGTGGCGGAGCGCGTCGAGATGCGTTGACGGTGATTTGGGTGGCGTTGCGCACGTAGGAAGCTCTCTAGAGTCACGCGCAGAGTGCTTCTTCTTCAGAATGTCGTGGACTTAGACAAATTGTTTGGTGGTCTGACTGGTGGAGGAGGCTCGTAGGAAAATTCCGGCAGAACTTCGACCTGAGGAAGTAGTCTAGGAGGCGAAATGTTAGAAATAAAGGGGGTCCTGGGTCCTTTTTATAGGCTTCAGGAGGTGGTTACGGTGATTACGCGGCTATCCGCAACCACCCATAATCACTATTTGTAGAGCATATCTAATATAGTTTTGGGCGGATATTATGCGTATAATTTATACTAAATGCAGACCGTTTTTTAATTACTGATAACCCCTTTCTAGTCATGACAGTTAGTGAGTGGTTATCCATGAAACGGACGGCGACGATCGTGGCGATGATCGGACGGTGGGGAAGACCTGCTACGAAAGAGCGGCCATCTCACCGGTGGACAGTCGCCGGTGAGGGGAGAGGAGGAACCGCGACCGGCGGGGTGGCTGACCGCATCGGGAGCTACCCCGTGGGGGCTTTGTGTTTATCTTTGTGCTTTTGTACTTGTATTGTATCATCCTTTGACGATATGTATACTGCTTTGATGTGCTTCTTTGAGTTGCCTTTGCAATTCTGCTTCAGCGTTGAGCTTAACTTGTGTGATGCTTTCGGACGTATTGACGTCGTTGTCTGGTTGTTAGTTGAAGGACGAGACCCGGTGATATCTTAACTTGCTGGCCAGACAAAAATTAAGATATTCGTACCAGGAGATATCGCTAATTATAGTGACCTACCGCGGGGGAGAAGGGCACACCTTTGATCCGGAGCAGTGCGAGGTCATTCTTGCCAAGTAGCGAGAGGTCGCAGGAGCGGAGCACGCTGCCAAGAGGCAGGTGTTATGAGCACGCTGCACGAGGGCAGGTGCTGTGAGCGCGTTGTCTGAAGGCAGGTGCTGTTAATGAGCGCGCTGCACAAGGGCAGGTGTTGTTAATGAGCGCGCTGCACCAGGCAGGTGTTGTTAATGAGCGCGATGCCCGAAGGCAGGTGTTGTTAATGAGCGCGCTACACGAGGGCAAGTGCTATTAATGAGCGCGCTGCCTGAAGGCAGGTGATGTTAATGAGCGCGCAGCACGAAGGCAGGTGTTATGAGCGCGTTGCCCAAAGGCAGGTGCTGTGAGCGTGCTGCCCGAAGGCAGGTGCTGTTAATGAGCGCACTGCACGAGGGCAGGTGCAGTTAATGAGCGCGCTGCCCGAAGACAGGTGTTGTTAATGAGCGCGCTGCACGAGGGCAAGTGTTGTTAATGAGCGCTCTGCCCGAAGGCAGGTGCTGTTAATGAGCGCGCCGCACAATGACAGGTGTTGTGAGCGCGCTGCCCGAAGACAGGTGTTGTTAATGAGCGTGATGCACGAGGGCAAGTACTGTTAATGAGCGCGTTGCATGAGGGCAGGTGCAGTTAATGAGCGCGCTGCCCGAAGGCAGGTGTTGTTAATGAGCGCGCTGCACGAGAGCAGATGCTGTGAGCGCGTTGCTCGAAGGTAGGCGTTGTTAATGAGCGCGTTGCACGAGAGCAGGTGTTGTGAGCGCGCTGCAAGAAGACAGATGTTGTTACTGTAAGAGGGTATCCTTTCTTTTGGGCAAGATGTGTACGTAGTCCTGATGACGTGGATGATGCTTGCCTTTATAGACTTGAAGTGCGCAAACTTAAAAAATCATTAGAGTCTCAATCACGAGTATGTTCATGCAGTAATTTACATGAAACATTCATAGAAAAAGAAAGCTAATAAAATATTGTGCTGGCACGAGTAGAGCCTTGCTGATGGATAGGGAGCTTTCCCTTGAGTTGATTGTCCTACGGGTTACCCCCTGATCCATCTTGGTGAGCTCATGGCTGACCTCCCGCTTGCCGATTCTGTACTTTCCCCTGTAAGAATTTTTCCAACAACCCTTGTCTAACGAGGCGCTCGATCTCCTCTTTCAGCTTGGAGTAATTTTCTTTGTTGTATCCTTGTCTATGGTGAAACTCATAGTACTTTGACTAGTCTCCTGCATTTTTTGCGAGCTCTATGTTCTTCCCAACGTTTGATGAGGCTTCTTGCTCCTTCCTTCTTTTCGATTTTCTATTGAACTGTCGTCGGTGTGTCTCGATTGTTTCGTCAGCGGCGATCTGTGCTTCAACTAGTCGTACCAGCTCAGGGTAACTTGGTACTGTTTCTCTCATTAATGTTGAGTAGAAGCTTTCGGGGCGGATACCTCATAAGAAGAAGCCTTGCAAGAGTTTTGGTTCGACTCCTGGGATTTGTCGCGCCTCAGTGGTGAAACGTTGAAAGAAATCTTTAAGGGTTACCCCTTCACTTTGTCAGATCCCAGAAAAGAGAGAGGGGTCTCGTACAACCCTCCTGTTTGCGGCAAACTGGTCGACAAAGAGTTGAGATAAACTTGTATGGTTGTTGATTCCTCCTTCCTTCAGAGAGCAGAACCAGGCTTGTGTTTTTCCTTTCAAAGTTGTTGGGAATACTTGACACAACAGTTGATCGGAGGCATTGTTGAGCCTCATGATGTTGGATAAATGATGAACGTGCTCTGATGGGTCATCTGTTCCATCGAACGCCTCGATTTTGGGGAGCTTGAAACTATGCGGGGTTGGGTGTGTCAGAACTTCGGGTGCTAGTGGGGACCCAGTCCCGACGGGGCGGTGTAGATACGCGACATGTTGGCCAAATTGGCCATACTCCTCTGCCATGAATTCTCTGATTTCTTCCCCGATTTGTCTTCTGGTAGGATTTCCGAGGGTGGCCTCCCGTTGGTGTTGTTGCTGCTGCCCGACTTCGGCGGCTCTAGCCAAACAGGCATGGTGCGAAGTGCTTGTTGCTTCCGAGTATTCCTCAGAATTTTCTTCTGGGTGGTTCTCTGGAATGGGGACTACAGGTGGAGGTGCTTGATCGACGGGTGCTGGAGGCGCTGCGGCTGCTTGTGTTGTTCCCATATTTTTGAGAAGTGTGAGCACTTCAGCTTGCTGCTCTTCTATGTGAGTGATTGTTCCGATGAGCACGTTGTCCGGTGCGACAATTGTTTCTTCTTGTCGAAGTGCGTTGGCCAGGGAATTTGAGGGTCCAACATTGTCCAGTCCTTGTCGGGATGATCCCTGAGTTGTGCGAGTATTTCTTCTCGTCATTGATTTCAGTCGCGAGTGTCGCTGGGCAGAGGATACTGTCTTCAAAGTCTTCGGTAAAATTTGTCGGACTTTTGGGGGAATGTGATCCCACAGACGACGCCAAACTGCTGTGACCAACTCAACCCTCCCGGTAGACCTGATTAAACTTGGCCGCCTTAGCCCGTGGAGCGGTCGAGCGCTCACACAGTCACATAATAATTAGAAGCACACAAGACGATATAACGTGGAAAAACCCCTTAAATGGGTAAAAAACCACGTGACCGGAACGGTGCCGGTCAAACTTCACTATTGGCGGCTATTTATAGAGTATGTAGAGAACCAAGGGCGACAGACCGCTCCTCATTACAGCTTTGAGAGGAGAGATTGTAGAGTGTTCAGTATGCGACATGCCACCTTACTCGAAGCTTATTTCTTTCCTACGCTCGGATGGAGATGAGCATTCTCAGACGTTGCTTGGCGAGCAGACTTCGTGGCGGAGCGCGTCGAGATGCATCAGTGGTGATTTGGGTGGCGTCGCGCACATAGGAAGCTCTCTAGAGTCGCGCACAGAGCGCCTTCTTCTTCAGAATGTCGTGGACTTTGAAAAATTTTCCGGTGGTCTGGCTAATGGAGGAGACTCGTTGGAGAATTCCGATAGAGCTCCGACCTGAGGAAGATGAAGGCTAGGAGGAGAAAAGTTAGAAATAATGGGGGTCTTGGGGACTTTTTATAGACTCAAGTAGGTGGTTACGGTGGTTACACGGCTATCCGCACACCGCAACCACCCACAATCACTATTTGTAGACCATATCTAATATAGTTTTGGGCGGATATTATGCGTATAATTTATACTAAATGCAGACCGTTTTTAAATTATTGATAACCTCACACTAATCATGACAGTTAGTGGGTGGTTATCCATTAAACGGACGGCGGCGATCGCAACGGAATGATCGGACGGTGGGGAAGGCCTGCTACGAAAGAGCGGCCATCTCGCCGGTGGACGATCACCGATGAGGGGAGAGGAGCCGCGACCGGCGGGGTGCCCGACCGCAACGAGAGAAGCCGCGGGGAGGAGCGGCCGGGCGCAGCCTCCCATTGCAGGCGGCGCCCCGCGGCCGCGGGGGAGGGGCGGCCGGGCGCTGCCTCCCCTTGCCGGCGGCGCCCCGCGTCCACGGGAGGAGGCCGTGGGGAGGGGCGGCCGCCCCTTGCTGGAGGCTCCCCGCGGCCGCAGGAGGCGGCTGCGGGGAGGGCGCGGCCTTCCCTTATGGGTGACGCACCGCGGCCGCGGGAGGAAGCCGCTAGGAGTGGCCGCGGCGTGGCTCTGACGTGGTCGGTCAGTCACGGGCCGCCCAACGCCGGCGATGGCGGCGCCGGCGGCCGATCATGGTGGAGGATCGGATGGTGCACGTAGATCACGTTTGACGATCGCGTGTGTGGCGGTCAAACTCATGATCCCACTAAGTTAGTGGGGATCATGGGGAGGAGGCTATTAGCACCCCAAATTCTCTACAAATTTAGGAGGGGCTTACCAGGTCTTAAACTTTTTCATGGTAAGTGTTGCGGTCTAACTCGACGTCCCGGTCGGACCGGAATAACCTGGACCGTCTTAGCTCTCGGAACGGTCGAACGCGCACACAGTCAATAGAGTAGGTCGATTGTACACAAGCAGTTTTAACGTGGAAATACCCCTCAACTGGGTAAAAAACCACGTGACCGGATCAATGCCGGTCAAAGTCCACTATTCTCTGGTTGTTACAGCTTGTTTGTGAAGTCGAGGGTGACAGACCACCTCTCGTTACAGCTTTGGGATGAGAGAACGCTTGGCACACGGCGTACGACAGGCCGTCGCGCCTCGGGTTGTTACAAATTGCGCTTCGCGCTGGTGGTCTTCTGTTAGCGGCTTGCTGATCCTGGATGTGGAGCGGAGCACCTGGACTTGCGGTTGCGGGGGCCACTTGGGACTTGAGAGATTTGGCTGCGTCGGGTGGCCTTGACTTGACTCGCTCGTGGCTCGGGTGCAGCTCGGGTGCGGCTCGGGTGCTGCTCGTAGGAGGAATTCGGCAGAGCTTCAACCTGATGAAGAAGAAAACTCAGAGGAAAAAGGTAAGAAATGAGGAGGCTTGAAGCTCCTTTTATAGGCTCGGGGTGGTGGTTATGGTGATTACGCGGCTATCCGCACACCATAACCACCATCATAATTACTTTTGGTATAGTTTAAATGCGCGTATTTCGCTATTTGGAGACCATTTAAATAAATTATAAAATATTAATTAAATCCCCCCACTAACCGGGTGGTTAGTGGGTGGTTACGCGTGAATCGGACGGCCGAGACGCTCCCCATTGATCGGGCGACTGGAGCGGGACTCCAAGGGCGGTCGTTGAACATGCCGCCAAGTTCGCCGGCGAGGGGAGGACCGCCGGCGGTGGCCGGGGCAGAGCGGCCGCTCCCCTGGGCCGCGTGCTGGCGGCCGAGGGAGGGGGATGCCCGGGCGGCCGCGCCGTCGGCCAAGGGAGAGGGAGGCCCGGGCGGCCGCCCCTCGGCTGCGTGGGAGGCCGGGGAACGGGGCGGCCCGGGCGGCGGCCCCCTTGGCCGCGAGGGTGCGGCCTGGGCGGCCGCTCCCCTCGGCCGCGCCGGAGGCCGAGCGAGTGGGCGGCCCGGGCGGCCTCCCCCTGGCCGTGCGAGCGGCCGAGGAAGGGGGCGGCCCGGGCGGCCGCTCCCCGGGCCGCGTCGGCGGCCGAGGGAGGCGCGGCCCAGGCGGCCGCTTCCTCGACCACGACTGGGGCCGGCACGACGAGAGAGGGCGGGCGGGCGGCGTCCGGAGAGGAGGTCGGCCGCCCGCCGCCGGCGAGGTGGGGCTCGCGGCGGTTTGCCCATTACGCGTAATGGGATCGATGCGCGGGGGATCAGGCGCGGTGATCGCGCGCGCGGTCAATCCCATGATCCCACTTCTTTTGAGGTGGAGATCATGAGTGTGTGGTTATGTGCACACCTAATCTCTATAAAATGGGGGTCATCCCCAACAGTAAGCATGCAGATTTTTTAGAATCCTATTGGCACTCTCGCGAAAGGTTGATAGTTAAATTGGGAGACAAATGGCGCAACACATCGAATTTTGAGGAAGTCAGTTTTTATTCATTCATTTATTCTTGGCCACACCCTGTTTATAGATTTAGAGGAGACGTAATAAAACTTAAGAATGCAGGGTAAGTAATTATTTACACACGCTGATTTAAATTTTTAATCCTTTGCAAATGTATTTTAAGATTCTTGTGACTGTTGTGGATCTCTTTTGGAAAATTGGTTAGTTTGTTAAGTGGGCTTCTAATGTATTTGTGATAGTGTAAGGTTGTCTGACGTCTTTGATTTTTGTGGGCAATACAAATATATGATGGTTGTCTTGTCTCTATTTTCCATTAGTGGTGTGCAAGTGTGACATATGTTACGTCTTCATCTTTCATTAGTTGTGCGTAGGTATGACTGCTCATTATCTTCTGTTAGTTGTGTTGCCACGTCTTTGCCTTTCGCTAGTTGTGCGGTGGTGCGACTGATGTCATCTCTCAGCCTTCAGATGGGCCTGCCGTCGTGGTAATGTTACGTCCCGATGGACGTATTTTATTTTATGTGTGTGTTAGTATTGTTATTTATGTTTTGGGTAAGGGGTAGTCTGGTCTTCTGCTGCATAGGGCTTCTTTTATTGTTAGAGAAAGGGAGTTTGGGGATTATGCTGAAACACTTCCTGTTTTGATTGTATCGTGGTGTGCGGCGGCTACGGGAATTCTTCCCCTGCTCTGTGCAAGAGATCTGTTCAGGCTTGCCTTAGGATCTCCGGTTTGTTCTTGTTATTCAATTAATCTTCTCTGTTCAGTTCTATTCTTGTTTGGAGTTCTGTCGTGTGGTGTGTTCAGGCGTTGCGTTGGCAATAATTGCAACAAGGTATCAGAGGGACAACGTTATCGGGATGCCGGTGTCGGATGCTACCCGCTCCAAAGAGCACAACAATGAAATGGAAGTCATCAAGCAAAATCATGAAGAGTTGGACCGGACGGTGCAGACCATGAGTGAAGATCTCCGCGCCCTGTTAGCCGCATGGAAGACTGAGAGGGCCGGCGAGACTCAGGGAGGGGGGTTCTCGCCAGCATCGAGTCATACTAAGGCTCAATCTTCGTCGCAGTTCATCACCCAATTCCCAAGGTTAGATTTCCCCAAATTTTCTGGAGCGGAGTTGTTGGAGTGGATCTACAATTGCGACCAGTTTTTTGACATCGCTGATACACCAGAGGACATGAAGGTCCGGATGGCGTCAGTGCACATGGAGGGCAAAGCATTGTACTGGCACCAAGCTTACATGAAGGCTCGACTCACACGCCAATGGCCGACTTGGGAAGACTACTGTCAGGCATTGCACGGTCGCTTTGGCTCGGTGCTTTGCGATGATCCCATGAGTGAACTGAAAAATACGCCAGTACGGATCCATGCAAAACTATCTCGACGAGTTTGATTTGTTTTTACACAGGGTAGAACTACCGGAAGGACATGCCATCAGTTTTTGCTTTGCCGGGTTGTGGGATGAGATACAATTTGGGGTTAGAATGTTTCAACCAAAATCTTTAAGTTAAGTGTTCTCACTGGCCCGCCTTCATGAACAACAACTAGCAGTTCAGGGGAAGAAACATATAAGTTTACAAAGGGAAGAGCAGTCCCGTGACGTTGCAGACCGGCCACTAACCCAACATGCCAACAGCAACGGGTTCTCTCAGCAGCGGTCAGGGATGAATGGCTCTCGGAAACTGACTTCTTCCGAGATGGACGATAAACAGAGGAAGGTGTTGTGCTTTTGGTGCGATCAAACGTATATTCCAGGCCACAAAAGCCCAAACCGGCGACAAGCCTACGCACTGGAGGTGCTAGTGGAGGCAGTCGGGGAAGAAACAGGAGTGGACGAGGAGGACGACACTCTATATATGGGAGGGGAGGAGGAGGTTCAACAATCCCCTCAGGTTTCAGTGAACGCCCTCACAGGTATCACACATTACAACACCATGCGAGTCAAGGCCTCACATCAAGGTCAACCTATTCATGTGTTGATAGACTCCGGCAGCATGCATAATTTCTTAGATGAGGCAGCGGCCCTACGTTTGCAATGCAACATGGTACCCATTACGCCATTCTCGGTGTCCGCGGCTAATGGAAAAAACAATCTCCAGTTCACACAAGGTTAAGAATTTTCGATGGGTAATGCAAGGGGCGGACTTCATGACCGACATGGTGATCTTACGTTTAGGCGGTTGTGATGTCGTCTTGGACATACAGTGGCTAATGACATTGGGTATGGTGAACTGGGATTTTTGTAATTTACGAATGGAATTTGCTAGTAATGAAAGGAAGATCAGCCTTCGGGGATCGCAACTGGGCAATATCTCCTGGGGAAAAGAGGAACAAATTCAGAAATTATTGGCTAAAGAAGGACAACTTAACATGCTAGCTCTATGCGAAATTCTTAAGGAAAGCGACCACCACGGTGACACCGATATGGAGGAGGGTCCAACTGGGTTTCAGACATGGCAAGTGAAAGGGCCGGTTCACAAACCGGCTGAACAGGCACTTCTACAGGCACTATTGGAGCAATTCGCAGATTTTTTTTGTTGAACCGCATGGATTACCACCGAAAGGAGGACAAGAGCATCGCATAATCTTGAAGGATGAGGGCGCAAGTATCAATCTGCGCCCATATCGATACCCACCCTTGCAAAAATCTGAGATTGAGTGGCTAATCAGGGAGATGCTCCAAACCGGCGTGATTCGCCACAGTTGCAGCTCCTTTGCCTCCCCAGGGGTCCTAGTGAAAAAGAAAATGGCACATGAAGATTGTGTGGATTACCGTCATCTGAACCAAAATACGATCAAAGACAAATTTCCCATTTCGCTGGTAGAGGAGTTGATCGACGAGCTACATGGCGCACTTTATTTTTCAAAACTGGACTTGCGTGCTGGCTACCACCAAGTGAGGATGGCGGAGGACGACATCCAAAAGACAACCTTCAAGACCCACCAGGGCCACTACAAATTCTTGGTGATGCCCTTTGGGTTAACCAACGCGCCCTCCACGTTGTAAAGCCTCATGAACCGCATCTTCCAAGGTCAACTCCGGAAATTCATCTTAATTTTTTTTGATGATATTTTAATTTTCAGCTCGACATGGGAAGCATATTTGGAGCATTTGGCATTCACATTCAACACGTTACGTATTCATGAGCTCGTGCTCAAACGTAGCAAATGTGATTTTGGATTGTCACAAATACACTACTTGGGTCATATCATATCCGAACAAGGTGTGTCCACCGACCCAACGAAGATACAAGCTATGCTGGAATGGCCGACGCCCACGTCACTTAAGCGAGTCCGAGGATTCTTGGGCCTCACCGGCTACTACTGTCGATTTATTCAAGGGTACGGAATGATCGCCCAACCTTTGACATAATTGCTCAAATAGAGGACATTTACTTGGTCGGCACCAGCAGAGAAGGCTTTCCAACAATTGAAACAAGCGGTGACCAGCCCACCGGTGTTGCAACTACCGAATTTTCAGCTATCTTTTGTGGTGGAGACGAATGCGGCGGATACCGGCGTCGGCACGGTGTTGTTGCAAAGCGAACGGCCCATCGCATATTTTAGCAAGGCCTTGGGCCCAAAGAATGCGGGGCTCTCTACTTATGAAAAGGAATTATTAGCGATTGTGATGGCCATATAGAAAATGACGGCACTATCTATTGGCAGGCTCGTTTGTTATACGCATGGATCATCACAGCTTGAAATTCATGCTCGAACAAAAATGGGCAACGCCGACGCAACATTGTTATTTGTCTAAGTTAATGGGCTACGACTTCACAGTGCAATACAAACGAGGCAAAGAGAATGTTTGTGTGGATGCTCTCTCACGCATGCATGAGCCACCAGACGCCAATCTAAGCACCTTAACAACACTACAGATGGACACTATGCAAATGATAAAATGTTCCTGGGAGCAAGATCCTCATCTGCAGCGGATTATCACCACAAAGGAGGGGAATGCTGAAGCATTTCCAAAATATTGTTGGCAGCACAATGTGTTAACAAGGAAGAGCAAGATCGTGGTTGGGCAGGAGCTGTCCATCTGATCCAAATTGCTGGAGCTGTACCACGGCGGGCCCTTGGGAGGCCATTCGGGTAGAGGGTTTTTTACTAGAAGGGAATGAAAGCGGATATATACGACTACATACAACAGTGCACCGTGTGTCAACAGTGTAAGGCGGACAACCAACGACCTGCGTGGTTACTTCAGCCGCTGCCTATTCCGGAGAGGGTGTGGCAAGATGTATCAATGGTTTTCATCGACGGGCTACCCAAGAGTCATGGCAAGTCAACCATTTTCGTCGTCGACCGTTAAGCAAGCAAGCACACTTTACAGCCATATCCCACCCTTATACAGCGGAGGCAATTGCGCAGACCTTCTTGGATGTTATTGTTCGTTTGCATGAGCTGCCTTCATCCATCGTCAGCGATCGAGACACAGTGTTCCTCAACGACTTTTGGCAAGAATTATTTTGGGCCCTCCAAATTCAACTCTACACTTCGACCGCGTATGATCCACAATCGGACGGACAAACAGAAGTGGTAAACCGTTGCGTGGAGAGCTACTTACGCTGCACATGTTTTGAGAAGCCCAAGGATTGGGTCGAGTGGCTGCCGCTAGCGGAGTGGTGGTACAACACATCATACCAGAGCGCCATTCAAATGACACCTTACGTGGTAGTATATGGCCAAGAACCCACGGCAATTCCTCCTTACGTCGAAGGGTCGGCCAAGCTTGCAGTCGTGGACCGTTCCTTGGCGGCAAGGGATCGGGTTATGACATTACTTAAATTCAATCTGGCTCGGGCTCAGGAGCGGATGAAGACGCTAGCGGGCAAGAAGCGGAGATAGCATGTCTTGGAGATCGGAGACTTTGCGTCGGTGCAGCTCCAACCTTACCGCCAAGTTACTATGAGGGAGCACCGACAACAGAAACTGTCACCGCGATATTTTGGACCATTCTCAGTGATTGAGCAGGTGGGGACGATAGCATATAAATTGGAGCTTCCACGGGGCGCTCGAATTCACCATACATTTCACATTTCACAGTTGAGGAAGTACAAAAGAAACCCAGTCGGCATCATCCAACCCCTGCCAACCGTAGTGAACGAGGCAGGTAACGTGCTTGTCGAACCCATGGAAATCTTGGACAGACGCATCGCCAACCGGGATGGACGCGCGGTGACTCAACTCCTCATTCAATGGGCTAACAGATCGAAGAAAGAAGCAACTTGGGAGGATCTGTGGACATTGCGCCAAAGATGGCCGGAGTTTGTTCCTTGAGGCCAAGGAACATTTGATGGGGAAGGTTTTGTTACGTCCCGATGGACGTATTTTATTTTATGTGTGTGTTAGTATTGTTGTTTATGTTTTGGGTAAGGGGTAGTTTGGTCTGCCGCATAGGGCTTCTTTTATTGTTGGGGAAAGGGAGTTTGGGGATTATGCTGAAACACTTCCTGTTTTGATTGTATCGTGGTGTGCGGCGGCTACGGGAATTCTTCCCCTGCTCTGTGCAAGAGATCTGTTCAGACTTGCCTTAGGATCTCCGGTTTGTTCTTGTTATTCAATTAATCTCCTCTGTTCAGTTCTATTCTTGTTTGGAGTTCTGTCGTGTGGTGTGTTCAGGCGTTGCGTTGGCAATAATCGCAACAGGTAATGCTTTCAGTAAGATGTGTGCAAGTGTGACTGCTTTGTCTTTCATAGAGAGGCTGCTCTGGCCACCCGACTGATGTCAGCCTCACCAAAAAAATAAAAAATTATCTCATCGGCCTAGATTTCCAGGGACGGTTGAAGGAGTAAAAGTTACCATTATAAAATTAGATTCAAGCTAGATTTTGAGAGGAGTAAAAATTATGCACAAATCGTTAGCAACAATTAAGTATATTGTACTGTCGATATAATGCATGATAAAGTACCTGTCTTATGATGAAGAATGGCTCGGTTGGGTTATAGACAAATTTGATGGGTTTGTACATCCCATACGGCATATCTAGAGAACTAACATTCCACAGAAGATCCTTCACTTGGGAGCTCAATATGATTTCTTTTAGGGAGGAAATTTCTGTGATAGTCTTCATCCGGTTTTCTGGAGCAATTACCACTTAAATTTTAAAGTCATTCATATTTGCTTTATTTGCAAAGCTAAAACAACATTTTCATCAAGAAAATTAGTCCAGATTCTGTCATTATAGGTATACAGGAGTTGCTTGATACCTGACAATCACCATTTAATTTCAGCATGCAAGAGTGCTCCATAGGTATACAAACACACTCTTGTACGGATCACCATTGATACCTTGTAAAACACTCTTCTATATATACTTAAGGGTCCATTTGTTTTAGCTTTTAGGGTCCGGCGTGTTTTGGTGAAACGGAGGTTGTGTGTAATTAGCGTTTGTTTTTCCGCCTCCGTTTCCAGCCGCCCTCCGTTTCTCCCGGGTTCAGGGTCCATTTGTTTTAACTTTTAGGGTCCGGCGCGTTTTGGTGAAACGGAGGTTGTGTGTAATTAGCGTTTGTTTTTCCGCCTCCGTTTCTAGCCGCCCTCCGTTTCTCCCGGGTTCAAACAAGCGCGGCCCGAAAACCTGCTCGATCACGTCGTTTTCTCACGTTTTTTCTTGCTGGCGAGGGCTAGGGCGCTGTTCTTCTTCCCGATCGACGATTCTTCCCCCCCCCCCCCCCCCCGCCCATTTCACGGCGTCGGCAACTTTCAAGCATCAGCCACCCTAGCGACCCCCGCAGTCGCTGTCGTCGTTCTTCCGCCTCTTCTGTCGACGACAACCGGTCTTCTACTCCAGCATAGGTATTACCCGCAAAGGTATTACCCGCCTCTTCTATCTGGCGGTGAAGTGCTTCTGCTCCAGCAAAGGTATTACCCACAGTCCTCTAGGGCTTTCTTGAATCCTGTATGAGCTTTTGCAAAATACTCATCACTCTCTTCTCCTCCTTCTTTTGTATTCCAGTGACCCCCAAATCCAAGCAGCAGGACTTCTTCCCTTGACTTTGCAGATCAACAACAGGTATACCTATGATTTTGGGGAAATTTTTGCTACTTCCTATTGTGTATGTGCTGAAATTTTTTTTGGTGTGATGTGTGTGTTTTTCCAGTGTGTGTGTGTGCTGTAAAGTGTGTGTGTGCATTTGCTGAGTGTGTGTGTGTGTGTGTGTCCAAAATGTGTTTGCTAGGTATGTGGTTGTGTGCTTGTTTGTGTTCGGCATGTGAATGTCTGTGTGTGCTGTAATGTGTGTGTGCTATGGTATGTGCTTGTGTTTTGGTGTGTTGTAAAGAGTGTGTGTGTGCGTGTCTGTGTGCTGTAAAGAGTGTGTGTGCGCGTGTGTTTGTGTGCTGTAAAGAGTGTGTGTGTGTGTGTGTGTGTAAAGAGTATGTGCGTGTGAATGTGTGTGTGTGTGTTGTAATGTGTGTGTGTCCAAAATGTGGGTGGTAGGTAAAGAGTGTGTGTGTTTGTGTGATGCAAAGAGTGTATTTGCTATTGATGTATGTATTTGATGTAAAGAGTGTATGTATGTATGTGTGTGTCCAGTGAATGTGTGTGCGTGTTTATGTTTTGTTTGTGTTTGTCTGAAACTGATTTGTGTAGATTTCAATATATGCTTATGGGTAAACATAAAGAAGGCGGTGTAAGTGCGAGTTGGGAGGCTGGTGATGTATTAATTTTTTGTGACTTGTGTTTGAAAGAAATCAAGTTGGGTAATCGCCCAACCACCCACTTTAGTAGAGATGGTTGGACTAACCTGACAACAAATTTCATGCTCGCACGGGGAAGACGTATGATCGAACCCAAATGAAGAACAAGTGGGATCAGCTTAAAAAGATTGGAAGTTATGGAGGGAGCTTAAGGGTCGTGAGACGGGGCTGGGGTGGGATCCTATTCGCAAAACGATCCTTGCATCAGAAGATTGGTGGAAAGAACGTCTCAAGGTTTGAACTTTTTTTATTTGAGCTTTTATTTTTGGTAATATATGATAGTGTTTGGTATGTCTAATACATAGTCTGCTTCATCTCAGGTACTTCCGAGTGCAAGGAAGTTTCAGTTTGCTGGCAAATCACCCGAGTTGGAAGAGATGCTGCATATGATGTTTAGCCAGGTGGTTGCAAATGGAGATTTTGCATGGGCGCCAAATTCAAGAATCTTTGAACATGAGTCAGTTGACGAACATGACGGGTCTCCCGAACATGACACACATGAAATCAACGACAATGAGGATACTACAACTAAACAGAAAAGGGTAGTTAAGGAAAAAGGATTTCTACAAAGAAAGTAAGAAGTTCAGCAATGGATGAGTTAGTCGAGACATCGCACATTATTGGTCGTTGCATGCAGGAGCCGCCTCGCATATGTAACATCCGAAATTTGACGCGAAAAATTATTTTATTTGTAGGGTCGAGTCGCGACGATTTTTGATCGAGGCAGCGCGTCGTCAAGGTACAATGTTACAATGTTTGTCATAATTAGTGAGAAGTATTTCTTTAATTTTAGTAACGTTGCTCGGCGTGTCGTTAAGTTCTAAGGCGTTAGTAGAGAATGAGTTGCGTCTAGCACGAAATTAAGAATTTAGGGGTGCCAATAGCAATTTCTCCCCCTCTCATGCGGTTATCGAAACCGCAAAGCCGTGGATTTTAATAACCTGCATTTCTCTTTTCGGGAGGAACCGCAAGCCTTCCCGACGTTCTCGTTTCCGCACGCAGCGACGGACGAAGCCGACGCATCCCGCGGCCCTTTCCGCCGGCCGATCACCCTCCAGAATCCCTCTCCGACTTCTCCTCCTTCCTCTACGAGCGCCGGTGGGTATTCCTTTTCCTTCCTTGGCCGTGGAAGAGCCGGATTCAACCCTAACCGGTGGAAGTTGAAATCGTTCGTTTCCGGTGAGTTTATTTCTTCCTTTTCTCCATTCCTTCATGAAAATCCTTTGATTTGGAAGATAAGATAGACTAAGTTTTCATTCATATTGCCCTATTTTAGGTTTTGGTCTTCGTGGTTCACCACGGAATTTGTGTGGAACGCATTGAGAGCATCAATCGCTATACGTAAAGGTAATATACGAAGTTTAGCACATGTATTTTTGTAACCCTAGATGTTTTGGAGATTTTCCACCGAAAACCCTAAAAGGGGAACAATTATGAAAATAAGTTTGTCTTAAATTGCAGGACTCTAGTAGGTTCGAGGCAGCACTCTGAGTTTTTCCATACAGTAGAATTTCCTTCGGAAGAGCTAATGTCGTCGGGTCGAGTGTACGAGCGTCGCAGCACCACGGTAAGGAATTTCTTTTAGTTAGACATATCAAGTAATTATATTTTTATACGCATGAGTAGGTTTCGTACAAGCATCATATCCATGCATAGAAAAGTGTGGCAGTAGGAAAATAATCGTGGAAACGCGTATGATAACGCATCCTTCCATAACCACGTTAGTAAAGTCATGACCAGTTATTTAAGTACGAAACTTTACTCGTGGACGTAAGTTTGGAGATTGTCCAACCAAGGGCGCGAAGGTCCCTTCAAGTCGACCACGAGAAAGTCAAGGGTCGCTCAGTAGTACACCAGAAAAGATATCTCATGCAGAGTAGCGTCAGACCAAAAAGGTCAGTAGCACACCAGTCTTTTCGTGCTTGGTAGAGGCGCACTACCTTCCTCATAGGGCATATGGTATCCTATGAGTTACAGAGTCTTGGGAGTTGACTCCCCTTGAGACAGTTAGTAGATTCGAGACCGTGTCCGCGCGACACTAGAACAATTGAGTTTGTCAGATGGTCTCGGGTCGTCAGTTTCAGTTGCGCGTTAGGAGCTACTCTGCCTAGAGCCTTCCCAGTAAATGTGTAGGCTAGAAGCCACCTAGAACTCAAGTACAGACTTGACGTGAGATAGTACACTAGTTAGTGAACGTCAGGACTTGGGTAAATGAACGGAAAGTCATGAATATAGAACTAATAGTGTGTTGACCAGGAAGTATAGGAAAAACATGCATAACATATAACATAAAATGTTTTCAGTGCACGAGACTATTTTTAAAGACATGCATGCATTCATATGTAAATCTGTTTTAGTGTCACTAAGGGGAATTGTTTTTCTTTACTCTGACCCTTCGTGGGCAATGTTTTTCAGGTGACCCAGGTGGGAAACTACGTCTAGGATGAGCGTTATGGTGACGTCAGTTTGTAGTACTTTTTCCATTCAGTTTACTCTATTTCAGCATGTACTTGTAGATGTGGACAATGTACCTGGTTAATATTTTATATAACGTGTATCAGACTATTTTTGTTATACAAATTTTCAGTTATTTCAATTCCATTCTTGTTTAGTGGCTCTGTGAATCCAAATATCAGGTATATGGTTACCCTTAGTTTACTTTTTTTTTACTTCCGTTGTAAGTCTTAAATTGCTTAGTATAGACTTTTATTACCTGCTGCTACTAGTTTAATACTGTTTCCTAGTTTTCTTTATATCGCTGACCCGGCCGGACGGCTGATTTCTGAAATACTGGGAAGGGGTGTTACAAATTGGTATCAGAGCAGGTTTAAGATCCCTGGACCCTAGAAGGTTTTCACAGAGTCATAGGATTGTGTAAGAGTAAAGTCTTGTTAGTAGAGTATTTTAAGTTGCGTTTAAGCCTTAGTTTTCGCAAGAGTACGAAATAAAGTTGCTAAGACAGATTTTGCAGATGTTTGATAAATAATTAGATTTCTTTTATATGTTCCATCATGCAACTCGAGTAAGTGAACCGGGTGAATCTTCACGTCAGGACCCTGTTCCTAACGCCATTATGGGAGATGCTGCCGTGCCACAGGTACCACCAGTTCCAGCAGCTACAGAGGGCACTGACATAGCGTCTCAGATTGCCAAGGCGGTTACTGTTGCCTTGATGGAGTTTTATAGAGGATTGGCTGCAGGGTTTCCAGTTCCCGTACAAGTACCAACCCCTGCACCAGCTCCTGCCCCGGCACCCGTGGAGATGACCCTGGAGTGTTATTTGAGGAACTTTAGAGAGCTTCAACCTTCGAACTACAGTGGGGACGACCCCGATGGACACAGATGATTGGGTGGCAAACACCAGAGACCTGTTGGATGTTTTGGAGTGCCCAGAGAACAAGAAGATTCCTCTCGCAGTTTTTCTCCTCCGAGGTGAGACAAAGGTCTGGTGGGACAAGTACCGGGCAGATGACCCCGCAAGTATATGGTTATGAAATTTCCTTTTATTTTTTTTGGAAGTGATACGTTCTTTTTTATATAGTATGACCATACTTTTGGCCAGGTCGTACGCCAGACATGTTTACGTGGGGCGAATTTTCTAGAGCCCTTGCAAATTGGTTCGTGCCTCCTTCTGCACGACGAGGTCTCCAGGAGAAGTATCTTAGGCTTTTCCAGGGGGACAGGGACTGTTGCTGAGTACGAGCGAGAGCTTACCCATCTGGCTCGATATGCGGGCGTGATGCAGGGAGACCAGACTGAGAAGTGCAGCCATTTTGTGGATGGTTTACGTGATTCGTTGAGGCAACCGCTAATGACGATGGTCAACGTTGATTACATGAGCTTAGTGGATATGGCTCGCAGGCTGGAGGCTGACCAGCAGAAGGTTCAAAAGCGATCAGGATTCGCATCAGTCGTAGCAGAGCAAGAATGACCAGGGGAAGAACTGGAACAAGAAGCAGAAGCCTGATGCGAGGAAGAATGACCAATCTGGTGACAGGAGCAGGGACTACCCTCTTTGTCCCAAGTGTCAGCGTCGCCATCCAGTAGAGTGTTTGGCCAGCGCGGGCGTGTGTTACAAGTGTCGTCAACCTGGACACATAGCTCGTTTCTGTCATGAAGGTGGTTCGAATTAGGTAATCAACCTTGTTATTTTTTGTACATTTATGAAATTTCTGTATATGACAAATGTATTTTGTTCCTGCAGTCGAAGTATGAGGTTGGTGGCCCTAGCAGAGTAGACAAGGGCAAAGCTTTAATGATTACTGATGGAAGACCACAGCAGGGTCGAGATTTGGTGCAGCCCAGAGCTTATGGGCTTGGTCAGCAGGAGGCAAAAGATCAGGAGGATGTAGTGACGGGTAAGTGTTTTATTTGCTTAACAAGTTTATTTAATCCTCCGTAGTGACACTCTTTTCATTATGAAAATCATTCATGTAGGCATCCTTATGATTCGTGATTTACCCGCCAAGATTCTGTTTGATATGGGTGTCTCGCACTCGTTTATTGCAGAATCTCTAGTGCGTAAGCTGAAGTTAGAAGTCTTTTCAGAGACGGTACCACTGGAAGTCATGATGCCTAATGGATCCCTTCTGCAGACCAGAGATAAGTGCATGGTACCAACACAGTTTGGTGATACCGAGATTATCGTGGAAACCTTGCAGCTACCTATCGCAGGATTCGATCTGATCTTTGGAATGTACTGATTTTCGGCAGTCAACGCCAGGATTGACTATAGGGCAAAACAAAGACAGTTTGAGGGCCCTAATCAGACTGCGTTTTCTTTTCAGGGCTTGAAAGGAGTTGTGAAGATGATTATCTCCGCAGTCCAAGCTAGAAGGTGCATCAGTAAGGGTTGTGAAACCTTTGTAGTACTGATGAATGCAAAGGCTAAGGCTGACTTGTCAGAGGTACCAGTGGTGCGTGAATTCCCCGATGTTTTTCCGGAAGAGCTCCCTGGTGCCCCTCCAGATAGAGAGATAGATTTCCCGATAGATTTGCAGCTCAGGGCTACACCAGTAGCCAAATCCCCCTATCGGATGGCTCCAAGGGAACTAGCGGAGTTGAAGAGCCAGTTGCAGGAGCTGCTTGATTTGGGTTTTATACGTCCCAGTACTTCTCCTTGGAGTGCTCCAGTACTTTTCGTGAAAAAGAAGGATGGTAGTCTGAGACTGTGCATAGACTACCGTGAGTTGAACAAGCTGACAGTAAAGAACAAATACCCGATTTCTAGGATTGATGATTTGTTCGACCAGTTGGTGGGCTCGTGCACTTTTTCCAAGTTAGATTTGAGGTCGGGCTACCATCAGTTGAAGATTCGGGACGTTGATGTTCAGAAGACGGCTTTCAGTACCAGATATGGTCACTTCGAGTTCGTGGTCTTGCCGTTTGGGCTGACCAATGCCCCTTCAGTATTTATGGACCTGATGAACAGGGTATTTCAGGAGTACTTGGATCGTTTTGTCATCGTCTTCATAGATGATATCTTGGTGTTCTCTAAGAGTGCAGAAGATCATGTCGCACACCTCAGGATTGTTTTGAGCACCCTCAGGAAGAACCAGTTGTATGCCAAGTTTTCAAAGTGTGAGTTCTGGCTTTCAGAGATTGCATTCTTAGGCCACGTCATCAGTCAGCAAGGAGTTAGTGTCGATCCGAAGAAGATAGAGGCCATTAAGAATTGGTCCAAGGCCGACGATAGTTCTAGAGGTTCGCAGCTTTTTGGGTCTTGCTGGTTACTACATGAAATTCATCAGAGATTTCTCAAAGATAGTCTTACCACTGACTTCCCTTACTAGGAAGGGTAAGGGCTTGGATTGGACAGTTGAGTGTGAATTGGCTTTTGAGGATTTAAAGAGCAGATTGATGACCGCACCGATCTTGAGTTTACCTTCAGGGCCTGACGGGTTTCAGATTTATAGCAACGCATCAGGTCAGGGTTTGGGATGTGTTCTCATGCAGCATGGAAAGGTCGTAGCTTATGCCTCGAGACAGTTGAAGGTTCATGAGAGGAACTATCCAGTGCATGACTTGGAGCTTGCAGCAGTGATGTAGGCTTACTCTTTCGAGCATTATGGGTGGCCGATGGAACTAACACGACGTTCTCCGATAACTCTCACGTCACACTCAAGCATTTAACGCAGTAACAGAAACAATTAATATTGTTACTAATTAAAGATTACAGGGGGGTTCGCAAGGCCCCTTAAGATAATACCAAGGCGATATGCCGAGGTCCTCTCAAGCGAAAAGAACCCACACGGTTCGATCGAGCGTTGTTGTACCAAAAGAGAATCCACCGAAAATAAAAGATTCGGACAAGGGTGGTTCTCTCCCAACAAAATAAAACGAGGGACGCCACGCCTCACGAACTTAAACGAAAGAAATAAACACGACAATAACTAAAAGAAATTAGCCACGAAAATTCAAGCGTTACACAAGCCACGCAATTTGCCAATGCCACAAGATCTATCTAAAGAAGAGAAACACAAAAAGGTGGAAATGCTCGTTACCCAACCGGATTTGATGAATCCGGTTCACTCTACTAGAATCGCTCTTCAACGGCTCCACCAGAGATACGACGGAGGGAGAGAAATTCGTCGCCTTCTTCGTATCACGCTTTATTTGGAAAGTCCCGGCGAAATCTTCTGAATATGGAAATAATATTTCCCAATAAGGCAGGAGAGAGAAAGGTGGCAGGATATCGGAAATAATTAAGGAATGATATAATTTCAAATATGGTAGGTAGAGAATTTAAGGACGGGATATATTTTGAATATGATAAATAAGGGATGAATATGGTAGATGATCTTTAACGTTTTTAGGAAGGGGAATAGGGTGGTGGGTCGGATTTGGTGAGGATGATGAGGCCTCGGGTGAGAGGTGGAGTGGCCGGATTTGTGAAGGGTGGTGGTGGAAACTCGGGTTAAGGAGTTTTTGGTGGTAGCCAGACTTGTGAGAGTGGAGGTGACGGCTTGGAGGTGGGAAAAGAGATGTCTCGTATAGTAAGGAGACAAGGTAGAGATGAGGAAGGAGAGGAAGGGAGGCCGAGAGAGAGAGAGAGAGAGGAGGGGAAGGGTGGCCGGTGGCCAAGGGAGAAGAGGAATAGAGGGGGCAGAAGTTTTCCTTGGAGGAGGAGGAGGATTTCAATCTTGAAATTGGTTTTCTTTTCATTCATTCACTAAAGAAAAACAAAGGAGTACATGCCTTTATATAGGCTTTACAATCAATGGGAAAAGGGCTACATGCAGCCCAACATGAAAATGAAATAAGACAACCATACACCATGGTTTTATAACATAACCATGTTACAAATAATACATGAAATTAAACATGAAATAAAAATGATAATTTTGAAATAAAACAACTATTAAAATATAATATTACTCAATTATTATTTATTAATAAATAATAATTGGGCTTGCGCTCCGGACGGCTATTGTGGCGACGCCAATAATTGGGCTTGCGCTCCGGACGGCTATTGTGACGACGCTTCGAAGGGTCATCCGTAAGCATGCTGTCGCCGTCATCAAAGTGTTGCGGGCCGACATCTCCATTCAAATCTATCGGGTCACCATCATCGTCAGAGGGAGGACGCTCCTTGGCCACATGTCGTGGGAAGTCGGCTCCATCAATCCTCCCCCTCTTAAAAATACTCATCACTGATGAGTATACCTGTGTGTACTCGCCTGGAAGGTCATCGGTGGGGAAGAACCTGCATGGCAAAAGGTGGTCTTGGAGGGACCTCAAATACGCGTTATCCAAAGAAGGAAAAAGAATTTCAACAATATCCATCAACATACCTCCGATGGAGACCGAGAAGGAGAACGATCCTAGGAAACTGTCACCACCCAACCCAATAGAAAACATAGTGGAAAATATATACGGAGAGGTAGACATTTCAAGTGGCATAAAAGCATAAAGCGTAAAGTATGTAACGATGAAAATAGGAGCTATGCCCCAATCAGTGGAAACTTTTAAAAGAAATGTCATGTCACCAAACTTCTGTAAAATTCGTAAAGAATAGACTAGCCGATTCGTTATTATTTCTAAGGTGCCCGGGAGCATCCGTTCAGGGGTGAGACAATCCAAAACCAAATCAATCACACAACGGTGTGAGACTTTTTGACACAAACTCGCAAGTAAATTAAAGGACGCATTTTGATGGGTTAAATGGATAAGAATGCGCCTAGTTAACTTAAAACCATGTGGGGTGAACCCATGTGCAACATGACTAGAATTATTAGTAGAAAATATTGGAACTATGTCAGGTGGCACGGGTGCTTTAAATTCAAAAATTATTTTGGTGGAGCTGAACGTTTTCGTTTTAAATTTGGAATTAAAATTTGATTTAAAAATGTCGCAATGAATAGCCAACAGAAAACGTTCGTCACCAACTACGTTTACCCACATCCATCGTAGTAAGCCTAATGGGGAGGCGGTAATAATAAACTTTTCCAAATATAAAGGGCTACAAATGACTAGCTCATGTCCTAATAAATCAACTACTCGAGTTAAATGAACCAGAGGGAGAGTCGACATGGGTGATTCCGTAGGGGAAGTTAGGTCACACTCAACGTCAAAACACGGATTTACTCGTCCAAGAACAAGCCTCCGGTTGTAGGCCGTTAAAATCATAAGAAAAATTAAACAGTGGATTCGTTCTCACTGAAAAATTCAGCCGACAAGTCTTCCAACTCATTCGATACTTCCTTTATTTCAGAATTAGTGATCGTATCATAGGTAGGCAAAATCGTATCCGACAAAATTTCTAAACAGTTTTCGGCCCCAGGTAAAGGAGCTATCAATGAAATGTCTATCAGACCCTCAGGGCAACCGTCCTCCAAAGAAAAGTCTTCCTCGTAGGGTAAATCTACCAAAGCTTCACAACCTTCATTGACCAGCTCTTCCCATGAGGTGGGTACGTCGTCACAATCAAAATAAAGGGATGGGCAAATCGAATCCCTGGGAGTATCAAAATTAACTTGACTTTTAAGAGGCGTTGATACCGTAAATGAACTAACTCCCGGATGTATCACAATAAGATTATCCCAAATTGAACAACCATCCCAAGGTGACTCTTCCAATACCGTTGAAACATCTATTAATTCTGGGTCAACCATAATAATGGGTCCTATCAAGTCATCACCTAAATTAGTAACAGGTAAGCTTTCAACATTGGATGACTCTACCGACTCAGCCGGAACGTCTTCAGTCTCAGGGTCATCAGACGACTCCCTGACTAAAATAACGTCAAAGGGTGGTGGAGATGATTCCTCAGGGGAGAAATCCTCGTCCAGGTCACTAGGGTAACCAATCTCCTCATCGTCACTATAATCGTCAGGGACAGCAGCCTCATCCTCAGTGACGAGCACCATCCTAAGCCTTTCCTTTGACTCATCGGAGGATTCAATAACTGGAGCAGGCAACTCACAGGGAGACTCAAAAGGTTCTATGGGCATAATCACGGGATGACACACAATAGAACCAAGATCAGATACGCCACTAGACTCAAAGGTAATAATCTTCTGACGTGAGTGAACCTTTCTCCTAGGAGGTCGGCGCTTCTCAATCTCCAAAGCCGTACTAAAGGTGAGGTCTAGGTCGGTGTGACAATAATGTAGTAAGCCGTACTCACTTACAGGCTCGGTTTTGGTAGTACGGAGATAGGCGGGATCAAATTGATCTGAAAGGAGGCTACGCATCACTTGCCAATTATGTTGATAACCACCAACACGCCGCTCTTCGTTCATCCAAAATAACTGGGCTGACCTATTAACCGTTCTCGGGCAAAGTGAATCTTTTGGGGTCATACCATCCATAACACTTAAAATGAAGTTCGATACCCTTAAGCCAATCCCTAAAAATTTTAGGACACCCTAAACCGTCATAAGTAGGATAAATGTGGTGTGCCCTAGGGGTGTGTTTTGTCATATCCTTAGCATAAGAATAGTCTAACTGGGTAGCAGATAGGTCATATGTCATTTAGTGAGAACCGGAGAGAAAACTCACCCAGAACTGGTGCACATGCAATGACTAAATAACCTGACCCTACTTAATTTTAAAAGATGAAATTGTTCCCGCTTAGCCACTAAGGTTATAATTATATAAAATAGATTTTCTTGCTGGAAAAAATATGAGGATTATTAAAAAAAATTTTATTTTTGAATTTTGCTGAAAATATAAAAATATAGGCCGCTATTTGCAGACCAACTATTAAATTTTAAAATAACTTAATAAAAATAACGATTTAATGAAAAATAAATTTTTTTTTTTTATTTCTGAAATTGGAAATTTAAAATTTGAAATTTGAAATTTGAATTTTGAATTTTAAATTTTGAAACTTGAAATTTGAAATTTGAAATTTTGAAATTTGAAATTTGAAATTCGAAATTTGAATTTTGAAATTTGAAATTTGAAATTTGAAATTTTGAAATTTGAAATTTGAAATTTTGAAATTTGAAATTTGAAATTTAGAAATTTGAAATTTGAAATTCAAAATTTGAAATTTAAATTTTGAAATTTGAAATTTGAAATTTGAAATTCGAAATTTAAATTTTGAATTTTGAAAATTGAAAATTGAAATTGGAAATTTGAAATTTGAATTTGAATTTTATTTGTTTTTAATTTGAAGAGGGGGAGGAGTGCCAATTAGGAAATTGACGAGAACCTCCCTCTGATACCAAATTGATGTAGGCTTACTCTTTCGAGCATTATGGGTGGCCGATGGAACTAACACGACGTTCTCCGATAACTCTCACGTCACATTCAAGCATTTAACGCAGTAACGAAACAATTAATATTGTTACTAATTAAAGATTACAGGGGGGTTCTCAAGGCCCCTTAAGATAATACCAAGGCGATATGCCGAGGTCCTCTCAAGCGAAAAGAACCCATACGGTTCGATCGAGCGTTGTTGTACCAAAAGAGAATCCACCGAAAATAAAAGATTCGGACAAGGGTGGTTCTCTCCCAACAAAATAAAACGAGGGACGCCACGCCTCACGAACTTAAACGAAAGAAATAAACACGACAATAACTAAAAGAAATTAGCCACGAAAATTCAAGCGTTACACAAGCCACGCAATTTGCCAATGCCACAAGATCTATCTAAAGAAGAGAAACACAAAAAGGTGGAAATGTTCGTTACCCAACCGGATTTGATGAATCCGGTTCACTCTACTAGAATCGCTCTTCAACGGCTCCACCAGAGATACGACGGAGGGAGAGAAATTCGTCGCCTTCTTCGTATCACGCTTTATTTGGAAAGTCCCGGCGAAATCTTCTGAATATGGAAATAATATTTCCCAATAAGGCAGGAGAGAGAAAGGTGGCAGGATATCGGAAATAATTAAGGAATGATATAATTTCAAATATGGTAGGTAGAGAATTTAAGGACGGGGATATATTTTGAATATGATAAATAAGGGATGAATATGGTAGATGATCTTTAACGTTTTTAGGAAGGGGAATAGGGTGGTGGGTCGGATTTGGTGAGGATGATGAGGCCTCGGGTGAGAGGTGGAGTGGCCGGATTTGTGAAGGGTGGTGGTGGAACTCGGGTTAAGGAGTTTTGGTGGTAGCCAGACTTGTGAGAGTGGAAGGTGACGGCTTGGAGGTTGGGGAAAAGAGATGTCTCGTATAGTAAGGAGACAAGGTAGAGATGAGGAAGGAGAGGAAGGGAGGCCGAGAGAGAGAGAGAGAGGAGGGGAAGGGTGGCCGGTGGCCAAGGGAGAAGAGGAATAGAGGGGGCAGAAGTTTTCCTTGGAGGAGGAGGAGGATTTCAATCTTGAAATTGGTTTTCTTTTCATTCATTCACCAAAGAAAAACAAAGGAGTTACATGCCTTTATATAGGCTTTACAATCAAGGGAAAAGGGCTACATGCAGCCCAACATGAAAATGAAATAAGACAACCATACACCATGGTTTTATAACATAACCATGTTACAAATAATACATGAAATTAAACATGAAATAAAAATGATAATTTTGAAATAAAACAACTATTAAAATATAATATTACTCAATTATTATTTATTAATAAATAATAATTGGGCTTGCGCTCCGGACGGCTATTGTGGCGACGCCAATAATTGGGCTTGCGCTCCGGACGGCTATTGTGACGACGCTTCGAAGGGTCATCCGTAAGCATGCTGTCGTCGTCATCAAATTGTTGCGGGCCGACATCTCCATTCAAATCTATCGGGTCACCATCATCGTCAGAGGGAGGACGCTCCTTGGCCACATGTCGTGGGAAGTCGGCTCCATCAAGCAGTCATACATGCTCTGAAGATTTGGAGGCACTATCTCTATGGTATTCGTTGTGAGATCTTCACTGATCATAAGAGCCTCAGTATATCTTTGATCAGCGAGAACTCAATTTGAGGCAGCGCAGATGGTTAGAGTTTCTATCAGACTACGACGTAGACATTCAGTACCATCCAGGAAAGGCGAACGTTGTAGCTGATGCCCTTAGCCGTAGAGGTTCGTGTTTCTTCCTCCTCACTCAGCCGGAGGAGTTAATGCGAGAGCTGGAGAGACTGCACATTACCGTTGTGTCACACAGTAGTTTTGGTTCTGCAAGGTTGAGTTGGATGGAGATTACCTGCGATATCAAGGATAGAATCAGGACAGCTCTACCGTTGGATCCAAAGATGGCAGAGATTTGGAGCTCAGTGCAGACAGGTCAGAAGGAGAGATTCACTATTCAGGATGATTTATTGTTGTTTGATGGTAGGGTGTGTATCCCCGATGTTTAGTCACCTTCGCGAGGACATTCTATTTGAGGCACATAATTCCAGATATTCTATACATCCGGGTAGCACGAAGATGTATGCAGATCTCAAGAAGTTAATCTGGTGGCCAGGTTTGAAGTGTGTTGTTGCAGATTACGTAGGGAAGTGCGAGACGTGCAGGTTGGTTAAGGCCGAGTGTCAAAGGCCTGGAGGCAAGTTGCAGCCACTTCCCATTCCTGAGTGGACATTCGAGGATATATCCATGGATTTCATCCATGGTCTGCCGAGATCGCAGAGTGAGAATGACTCCTTATGGGTTATAGTTGATCGACTTTCTAAGGTCGCTCATTTCATTCCTCTTAAGAAGACAGATCAGGGTCCCAGATTAGCTCAATTATATGTGGACGAGATAGTTCGACTTCACGGTGTTCCCAAGACTATAGTTTCAGACCGAGATGTCAGATTCACCTCCAGGGAGTGGCGATACGTACAAGAGCGGTTGGGTACCAGGTTACATTTCAGCACCGCTTTCCATCCCCAGACAGATGGGCAGACTGAGCGCACAAATAGGACTTTGAAGGATTTGCTACGGATGTGCATTTTGGACTTTGGAGGAAAGTGGGAGAAATATGTTACTCTTGTGGAATTCTCCTACAATAATAGTTTTCAGACGAGTATTGGGATGACACCGTTTGAGGCACTCTATGCTAGACGTTGTCAGACACCGTTATGTTGGGCTGAAAGTGAAGAGAGATCCACCATCAGAGAATCATGGATTGATAAGACCACTGACAGAGTCAAGCTCATTCAGGAGCGTATGAAGACAGCTCAGGATCGCCAGGCCAAGTATCATGATCAGAAGCACAGGTCAGTAGAGTTCAGTGTTGGAGACTACGTTTATCTGAAGGTCAGACCAGTCAGAGGAGTCTCTAGAATAAAGCGGATGAAAAAGCTGAGCCCCAGATTCGTTGGTCCTTTTGAGGTGCTGGAAAGAATTGGTGAGGTTGCTTACAGGTTGGCATTACCTGAGGAAATGAGTGGTGTACATGATGTATTCCACGTCTCCTATCTGAGGAGAGCAGTCAGAGATTCCAGTCAGATCATCAGTACCGAGGAAGCACCAATTGAGACAGATCTTAGTATTGGGGTTAGACCAGTCAGAATAGTGGATTCAAGGATACAGAAGCTCAGGAATAGAGAGATTCGCATGGTCAAAGTCCTTTGGATGAATTGTGGTCGTCCAGAGTATACTTGGGAGCGATAGGATGAGCTTAAAAACAATGCAGACTATTTTTTTCTCTTCGATTCAGGTATGGTTACAATTTTCGAGGACGAAAATTTTTTGTTAGGAGGGGAGATTTGTAACATCCGAAATTTGACGCGAAAAATTATTTTATTTGTAGGGTCGAGTCGCGACGATTTTTGATCGAGGCAGCGCGTCGTCAAGGTACAATGTTACAATGTTTGTCATAATTAGTGAGAAGTATTTCTTTAATTTTAGTAACGTTGCTTGGCGTGTCGTTAAGTTCTAAGGCGTTAGTAGAGAATGAGTTGCGTCTAGCACGAAATTAAGAATTTAGGGTGCCAATAGCAATTTCTCCCCCTCTCATGCGGTTATAGAAACCGCAAAGCCGTGGATTTTAATAACCTGCATTTCTCTTTTTGGGAGGAACCGCAAGCCTTCCCGACGTTCTCGTTTCCGCACGCAGCGACGGACGAAGCCGACGCATCCCGCGGCCCTTTCCGCCGGCCGATCACCCTCCAGAATCCCTCTCCGACTTCTCCTCCTTCCTCTACGAGCGCCGGTGGGTATTCCTTTTCCTTCCTTGGCCGTGGAAGAGCCGGATTCAACCCTAACCGGTGGAAGTTGAAATCGTTCGTTTCCGGTGAGTTTATTTCTTCCTTTTCTCCATTCCTTCATGAAAATCCTTTGATTTGGAAGATAAGATAGACTAAGTTTTCATTCATATTGCCCTATTTTAGGTTTTGGTGTTCGTGGTTCACCACGGAATTTGTGTGGAACGCATTGAGAGCCTCAATCGCTATACGTAAAGGTAATATACGAAGTTTAGCACATGTATTTTTGTAACCCTAGATGTTTTGGAGATTTTCCACCGGAAACCCTAAAGGAGAAACAATTATGAAAATAGTTTTGCCTTAAATTGTAGGACTCTAGTAGGTTCGAGGCAGCACTCTGAGTTTTTCCATACAGTTGAATTTCCTTCGGAAGAGCTAATGTCGCCGCGCCAAGTGTACGAGCGTCGCAGCACCACGGTAAGGAAATTCTAATTTCTTTTAGTTAGACATATCAAGTAATTATATTTTTATACACATGAGTAGGTTTCGTACAAGCATCATATCCATGCATAGAAAAGTGTGGCAGTAGAAAAATAATCGTGAAAACGCGTATGATAACGCCTCCTTCCATAACCACGTTAGTAAAGTCATGAACAGTTATTTAAGTACGAAACTTTACCCGTGTACGTAAGTTTGGAGATTGTCCAACCAAGGGCGCGAAGGTCCCTTCAAGTCGACCACGAGAAAGTCAAGGGTCGCTCAGTAGTGCACCAGAAAAGATATCTCATGCAGAGTAGCGTCAGACCAAAAAAGTCAGTAGCACACCAGTCTTTTCGTGCTTGGTAGAGGCGCACTACCTTCCTCATAGGGCATATGATATCCTATGAGTTACAGAGTCTTGGGAGTTGACTTCCCTTGAGACAGTTAGTAGATTCG
Source organism: Platanthera guangdongensis (assembly GCA_039583875.1). Taxonomy (NCBI): domain Eukaryota; kingdom Viridiplantae; phylum Streptophyta; class Magnoliopsida; order Asparagales; family Orchidaceae; genus Platanthera; species Platanthera guangdongensis. The sequence continues at coordinate 148,904,360 of CM077149.1, forward strand.
AGACCGTGTCCGCGCGACACTAGAACAATTGAGTTCGTCAGATGGTCTCGGGTCGTCAGTTTCAGTTGCGCGTTAGGAGCTACTCTGCCTAGAGCCTTCCCAGTAAATGTGTAGGCTAGAAGCCACCTAGAACTCAAGTACAGACTTGACGTGAGATAGTACACTAGTTAGTGAACGTCAGGACTTGGGTAAATGAACGGAAAGTCATGAATATAGAACTAATAGTGTGTTGACTAGGAAGTATAGGAAAAAACATGCATAACATATAACATAAAATGTTTTCAGTGCACAGACTATTTTTAAAGACATGTATGCATTCATATGTAAATCTGTTTTAGTGTCACTAAGGGGAATTGTTTTTCTTTACTCTGACCCTTCGTGGGCAATGTTTTTCAGGTGACCCAGGTGGGAAACTACGTCTAGGATGAGCGTTATGGTGGCGTCAGTTTGTAGTACTTTTTCCATTCAGTTTACTCTATTTCAGCTTGTACTTATAGATGTGGACAATGTACCTGGTTAATATTTTATATAACGTGTATCAGACTATTATTGTTATACAGATTTTCAGTTATTTCAATTCCATTCTTGTTTAGTGGCTCTGTGAATCCAGATATCAGGTATGTGGTTACCCTTAGTTTACTTTTTTTTTTTCTTCCGCTGTAAGACTTAAATTGCTTAGTATAGACTTTTATTACATGTTGCTACTAGTTTAATACTGTTTCCTAGTTTTCTTTATATCGTTGACCCGGCCGGACGGCTGATTTCTGAAATACTGGGAAGGGTGTTACAGCATACAGATATCTTCATCACTGTACATCATTCCTGAGGTTATTTCAGAGCTGGAAACTATGACAGAGGTTATGGATGAGTCTAATTTGGAGTTCTACCACTACTGCATCATCTTTCTGAGACAGAAACAGAATCGAGAACATTTATGAGCATGCGGAAAGATCGGCGCCTCACATGGCCGCAGGCTTGTTATGCCAAAAATTTGGAGTAGTTGCATTTCTGTGATGTGATATGTGTGTGTGTATTTCCTTAAGTTTTTAGTATGCTTTATTTTTTTTGCTGCACTTATTGCTGGACATATACTATTGCTACAATCGTTGCTGGACATTTACTATTATGTTTGTTTATTATACTGTCTTACAAGGTGTAAAAATAACGTACAATGTATTTAACCACAGATTTCAATGACGAGCCCGGATCACACTGACAGTTCGGACGAGGAGACTCGGCAGCAGGCGACTGATTTGTTTTATCATAATAGAGCGATCGGTACACAACAGTTTTTAGTGTCAATGATGGTACCCTCGAAAGGTGAACCGTCTAGTACACCTTGTATGACATCGAGCCAAACGGCGCTAGATGGATTGATGAACTTTTGGATGGACATCCTCACAAATTTTTCAGTGCCTTTAGAATGTCGAAGGTAATATTTATTGATTTGCTGACACTCCTCACACAACAGTATAGATTGCAAGGATCCAGGAGGACTCTCCCACGTGAGGTGCTTGCAATTACTCTGCAGATTTTAGGCCACAATTTATCGATGCAAATAGCGAGTGAACGATTTCAACACTCTACGGAAACTATTAGTAAATTCTTCGCAAGGGGTATAAATGCAATTAAAAGACTATCTTCTGATGTTATTAGACCTGTAGATCCACATTTCAATGATATTCCACCGCAAAATTTAAATGACGCTCGGTACATGCCATTTTTTAAAGACTGCATAGGAGCTATTGATGGAACACATGTGAACGCTCGAGTTTCTGCTGATCAACAAGTTGCTTACATTGGTCGGCATGACACAACAACGCAGAATGTCATGGTCGGTTTGTGATTTCAACATGTGTTACACTTTTGCATTAGCTAGTTGGGAGGGTTCTACTCATGACAGCCGTATATTTCAGCATGCTCTTATGAACCCCAGTTATAATTTCTCGTACCCGCCACCTGGTGAGTCATTTGTAGCATGAATCTCTTTTTAATAAGAAGTATTGAAGAACATTTTATTCACACTATTAGCTTGAAATATATAATTTTGCAGGCAAATATTACGTGGTAGATGCCGGATATCCGCTACAACGCGGTTTTCTAAAATCATATTCAGGCACGCGGTATCATTTGCCAGATTTTAGAAGGGGCAATAGACCCATACAAGGGCGACGGGAAATTTTCAACCAGGCTCACTCGTCGTTACGCAATGTTATAGAACGTTCATTCGGCGTATGGAAAAAAGTGGAAGATACTAAGGGATATGTCATCATACAGTTTTGTCAAAGCAACGAGACGTTGTGATTGCAACAATGACATTGCATAACTACATTCGCAGACATCCATCCCGCTCAGACGTTCATTTTCGTGCTTGTGATGTCGACGAATATTTTATTTATCCAGCGGGTCTTCAGAACAGAACTGCTCAAAATAATGTTGGCTCAAGTGGAGACGATGTTAGAGGATTCGGGTAGGAGTGAATGAGATGGTGGCATTGCGTGACTCAATTGCCGAACAATTATTGCACCGAGCTTGAACGCATTTTTCATATTTTGAAACGTTTACATGTAATGTGGAATATCTATCTATGTTTGAACTGCACCTTATGGTAACAACCATCGCCGAAGGTTAAAATTTGTGGCCTTTCCGAAAACAAACAGAATGTTATGTATGCGGATGCATAATATACCTATAACCACATATATATGCGGTTATAGCTTAATAAATGAACTAATATGAACTAATGAAATTCAATGATCAGCAAATCTAATAAAAAGTAATTATTTGTTTCCATTTCATTATTTTTAAAGGTTTAATATGCATATTTATATATGATGTTTAGAAGAAAAAAAAATTTAGCCTCGGATCTCCATTTCCAAACACAGTAATGCAAACAGTTCTCTGTTTCGAACAGCTCTGCAAACGCAGACTAGCCAAACAGAACTCCGTTTCCAGCATCCAGTTTTCAACAGCTCCCTTTACAAACATGTCTTTACAACAGCTCATTTTACAACCGCCACCGCTAAACCAAATGAAGCCTAAGTAGTCGTGCACGGGGACCCCGTGTGGGCAACATTTGTCGTGGGGGCGACGTCGGCCGGGGGCGGCGACGTCGGCCGGGGCGGCGACGTCGGCCGGGGGCGCGACGTCGGCCGGGGGCGGCGACGTCGGCCGGGGCGGCGACGTCGGCGGGGGCGGGCACATTCGGCGAGGGAGGGACATTCGGCGAGGGGGGGGGGGAGAGCACATTCGGTGGGGCAATCTCATTGGACGGGGGCAGCGACATTGGCATGGATAATATTGTTGTATCATTTTGAAAATAACTTCCAATCTACTTGATATTCTCTCATGGCATAAAGATCGCAAAGCACTGCATTATTATAACCAACTAATTGCAGCTGTGATGTTATACTTCTTCCATATAAGAGATTCAAGAACGTTAAATTGCTATACGTATGAATGATTGAGGATATAGGAGAGAACTTGAAATGGGAGGGATCTTCTTTTTCAGATTCCAGAGAAAGGAGGAAAGACAAAACGATCTTAAAACTTTTTTTTTTGAAATTGAAGTGGGGATTTTAGAGGGTTTTTTTAAAAGTGCACAGGGCCCCGTGGAGCGGGCGGCAATGTTTGGCGGGCGGAAAATGGACTCATTATATACTACTTGAGTTATCTAATGTTTGATCATCAATCTCTTCCAAAAAAAACAAAAATATTAACACCCAAATATAGGAAAAAAGAAGTGTAAATATGAACCTTTGTTAGTAAACAGTCCAAAAATGTAAAAAATGAGGAATGTTATTTTGTTTAATGAGGAAATTGAGAATTCAAATAATCAAAATAAATTGCCATTTCTCATCACCAGATGAAGGTGTATGTGCTAACACTATGAAGGAAACACCTGCAGAATGCCACTGTATTTACAATACGATTCGAATCAAAAATCCTGGTGAAAAGATTTAATGGAGAAATATGGGACACATTAAATTCATCTTAAATTCATCATGTTTTCATACAACATCTAAATTGTATTTCAATTGGGAGCAGAAAAATTAGATCAAATAAAGTTGAATGAAGCACTAATAGTCAGCAGCCTCTATATCAACACGACAGGTGGTTATATCCCAATAGATGGCGATAATAAAAATTCCCCAACCTCAAATCAGAGGGGTAGAAATAGAAAGTAAAAGAAGAACAAATTATTCCTTCTGAGAGGAATTCTATCAAACACTTTGTGGGTGAAAATATAATGGAATGCTTGAGAGCAAAAGAAGACAAACAAAATTTTAAAACATTATTTTTGAAAAGAAAAGGAACAAATATGTTGTAGGTGTTGAGAATAAACATCTATTTCATGAAATAAAAATTTAATCCTGAAATTTCGTTTTGTCATGGAGGTTACCTGAGCAACTTCGGCGGTGGGGAGGAAGGATGTCGTTGTTGTCGACTTGTCGTGATCCTAAAATTTTATCCTGGAATCAGAGCTACCCTAGCACCCTCTTTCATGAAATAAAAATAAAATAAAAACAACATTAGTAATAGCTTCCCATGATCACTGGAACCAAATGGGGAAAATGGAAGCCGTGATTTTCCTAGATCCGTGAGGAGAAAGACATATAATGTGTGTGTGTGAGTGTGTGAGAGAGGGGGGGGGTTTGGGTGGGGGGGGAGGGGGGGGGTGGGGGGGGGGGGAGGTGTTGGGGGGTGGGGTGGGGGGGGGGGAGGGAGAGTACATAGTTCCTTTTGAACACAATTGGTTTTGGAATCACCAAGGAAGACTTCCGACAAAGCTTCAGCATATTTAAAATAAAGAGAGGAGAACCTTATGACAAAGCTTCAACATTGTTGCGCTTTTGCTCAATAATCTATGAAGATGGGGCAAAGTTAAAATGAAGGTGAAGAAGAAGATCAAAATCACATTCGAGCAAAAAATCTGCTAAGAAGACCGCTGAAGAGTGATTACCTTAGCGTTGAAGTGGGAGGAGCTGGCCACGAGCAAGATATCGAGGTGGAGCCGCCGGGGATGAGCTACAGAGGAGGAGCTGAGGAGGAAGATATCTAGGAGGATGCACTGTGTAAAAGAGGCGTGATACTGACCATTCGGCGGGACATAAAGTTAAGTTTATTTTGGGGACCATAAATGCACAAAAATTAAGCGCTGAGTCGGCCGAAAGACCAAAAGGTCCTAAAGTTAAGGCCAAAAAGTGGTTTTAATGAGGATATTTTGGGATTAAAATGTTACACCATGAGCCGATTAGTAGTTTCCTTATATAATAAAGATAAAACACTTTTGCATACCTATAAAGTGCTCATGTGTGCCCTAAAGCACATAACTTTATACTAGAGTGTTATGAACAAGAAGGGATTTGGGAGAGAAGGGTGAAGAATCTAGGGTTTGAGAGAGGGAGGCGTAATACCTTGAAATACTTAGTTATTCCTCGCCAGGAAACCCTAGGGGTAATTATACCCCTTGGGCTATGGAGGAGCCGACCGACCCCTCTCTTCAGCCCTAACCGCCTTCTTGTTTTAATTAGGGAGGGATGAAACGGATGGTTCAGCCCCGCTTGATGTCGTAACCTTCCGCCATCTTTTATATTGTTGTCTCACGAATAGGTCGTTATGAGGATTCATAACATTCCCTTTCTCTTCAAGAACCAGCTTGTCCCCAAGGTGGAAATCTCGGTGACAGTAGGGTCGAATGTTTTTTGGCTCAGTCCCTTCCTTCAGGCTCATCACAGTCATGTTGTTCTCGTGTTCCCGCAGTCTCTCCAAGCAGCGGAGAGAGACCTCTTTCACCGGTGAGATTCTGATCCCGTGCAGGCAGGACTTCTCCCATCCTGAGCAAACTCCATGGTCAAGTTGTCCCAATCCTGAGCACACTGAACCCCACTGCCTTCAGCACCCTTTACAATGCAGCATATTGTCGTCTGCCACCATGACCTGAGAAGCGGCTTCCTTGGTGTATAAAGTACACGATCAGAGAAGGAAAACCAGTAAAACCTTGTATATCCTTTTTCCAGTGTAAAAATACATGTGTGAGTACAAATATGTGGGGGAGAGAGAGAGAGAGAGATCTAATACATGTAGTGCACTAAACTCCTAGGTAGTTAAGAGGCTAAACGAGCCTTTACTAATGAGCCTCTACATATATCATTCAACACTCCCCCGCAAGCTGAAGCGTACAAATCGTAGGCACCGAGCTTGGACAAGAACTGATAGTACAGAGGTCGTGGTAAGGCCTTGGTGAGGATGTCAGCAACTTGCTCGGTAGCTGGAACATGCATTAAATCGACCTTCTTTAATTTAACCTTTTCTCGAATGAAATGACAGTCAACCTCAATGTGCTTCGTTCGTTCATGGAAAACGGGATTTTTGGCAATATGTATGACAGCCTGACTGTCGCAACATAGACTGGCCGGTGCGGAAATCTTTACTCCTAAATCATCAAGGAGACCCTCAAGCCAAGTGAGCACAGACACAACAACTGACTGATACTCGGCCTCAGCGGATGAGCGGGCAACAACAGACTGTTTCTTGCTTCGCTAAGTAATGAGATGTCCTCCAAAATAGGTGCAGTATCCACTTGTGGAGCGACGATCATCCAATGAACCAACATAATCAGCGTCACAATAAGCACTCAGAGATAAGGGAGACGAAGAGGGCTTGTATACAAGTCCTTGTTCATGAGCAGTCTTCAAGTATCGAAGAATGCGCTCAACTGCCTGGAGATGAGAGATACGTGGCTCATGCATGAATCAACTGACAACCCCAACAACAAATGATATATCAGGTCTCGTAACTGTGAGATATATCAGTTTTCCCACAAGACGACGATAATACTCAGGATTTGGAAGGAGTAGATCAGAGTCTTACACTTGAGCACAAAGCTTGTGATTACTATCCATGGGAGTGTCAGCGGGTTTGCATCCAGAGTAGCCCGCATCATGCAATAAGTCAAGACAGTACTTCATTTGAGATAATACCAGTCCATCGGGTCGTCGAGCCACCTCGAGACCAAGAAAGTAATGAAGGCTTCCCAGGTCCTTTGTTTGAAACACAATTGTCAGATGTTGTTTGATCATATGTATCCCTGTAAGGCCATCTTCCGTAATTAGAATATCCAACAATATACCAATAGAATCACTGCGCCTGTTGGACGATGCCGAGTGAACAATGAGAAGTCGGCTGAACTCCGAGTGAACCCAGCCGCACTGACAGTCTGACTGATTTTTCAAACCATGCCCGAGGCGACTGTTTGAGACCATAAAGTGATTTCTTCAGACAATAGACGAGAGACTCCCCTGTGATCTCAAACCCGGTGGTTGTTGTATGTGCACGGTTTCCTGCAAATCCCCATTAAGAAATGCATTTTTGAGATCCAACTGGTGCAACTGCCAGTGCCGATGAACAGCGAGGGAGATTAACACACGAACAGTATTCAGTTTGGTAACTGGAGAAAAGGTCTCATCATAATCTAAACCTTGTTGTTGAGTAAAACCATCAGCCACCAACCGAGCTTTCAAACGTTGAACCGCCCCATCTAGGCCTTGTTGAGGGCAAACACCCACTTACAACCCACACAAGTCAGTCCAGACGGAAGAGGGACAAGATCTCAAGTGTGGTTTGCCCAAAGTGTAGACATTTCCTCGTCCATAGCCGCTCGTCATTCCGGATGTTGGAGAGCCTCCTGCGTAGGGATGGTAATAGAGGATAAAGAAAGAGCAAACTGGCGAAGGTCCACAGAGAGGCGGTGGAAGGAGACATAATTCGTCAGTGGTGTGCAGTAGAATGTAGTTTCGGATCTTCATGCCGCAACATCATCAGAGGAGGGCATCTCATGTCTAGTAGTGGAGGAAGAAGGGCGACGAGTAAACACACGAATGACATGTGATTTGTGAGGGAGAGGCGCAGTAAGAGGAGGTTGGTTTGATGGGAGTGGTGTAGGAAGGAGAGGCAGTAGGTTGGGAGGAGTGGGGAAAACCGGCCGCGGAAGGAGTGGTGGAAGGAGAGAACTAGTGGGGGGAGAATGATATGGTTGATCTTCGAGAAAGGTAACATCAGCGAAGTAACAATCTATGATCTTTAGGAGAGAAGCAGACATAACCCTTCTGAGTATGAGAAGTACCTACAACATATATTTCGTGGCACGAGGCATCTTGTCTTTGGACTGGCAAAGAGTATGACATAGCACACAGCCAAATAACGTGGGGAGGGAGTGAAAAGGGAGGTGTGGAGGGAAAGAGGAGGTTGAAGGGAATCGCAAAGTTGAGAACGGAGGAAGGCATGCGGTTAATAAGAGAACATGCAGTAGAAACCATGAAATTCCAGTATTTATTGGGAACATGCATTTGAAACATGAGAGAGCGGGTAACCTCAAGGAGATGACGATTCTTGCGTTCAACAACGTCATTTTGCTGGGGGGTATACGCACATGAGGTTTGGTGGATGATGCCAAACTCAGCACATAGGTTGGTGAACACATGACTAGTGTACTCACAGACATTGTCAGAACGAAGAGTTTTCATTGTAGTGGAGAACTGGTTGCAAGTTTCAATTATAATGGCACGGAAAACACCCAGCAGTTCAGAGCAATCACGAAGAAGATACAGCCATGTCACTCGAGAGTAATCATCTACAAAGGTAGTAAAAAATGATAGCCAAAACACTGGTGATTTTGTATGGTCCCTAGATATCAGAGTGAACAAGATCAAAGGGAGCAGCACTCCGAGTGGAATGAGGGGAGAACGTCGACTGATGATGTTTTCCATAGATACAAGACTCACAAGAGAATTCCCAGATAGAGACATCGGGAAGAGCTTTACGGAGTAGGTTTAGAGGAGGGTGTCCTAGACGACAATGCCACTCAGAAGAGCTAACAGAGGACAGGACTGTCGGAGGAGAGGGATCAAGGATGTAGAGACCATTCAAGAGATGCCCTTGTCCAATAATAGACTACATCTTGCGATTCTGCACAACACAAGAAGTAGAGGAGAATGTTACTGAGCAATGAAGATCGTGAGTAAGACGACTAATAGAGAGAAGGTTGAAAGAAGAGTCCGGAACATGAAGAACAAAGCGAAGAGTGATGGCGGGAGTAATGTGAATGTCGGCGGAGTCAGAGACAGGAATGGTGTCCCCACTAACAACAGTAATAAATTTGGGATGCACCGAGTCCAAGTAGCAAGATGGCTGCTGTGAGGTAATATGATGGGAGGCCCCAGAATCCAAGATCCATGACAAACTATGGGCAAGACAAGAAAACACACCACCAGAGATGGATATCACAGAGCTTGAAGAATGATCGATCCTCCCTTGAAGTTGTTGGATTTGGAGGCGCAAGTCAGCAATGTCTTTCGTAAGGCTCTGCGTAGATGAATAGGCAACCATTTACAAAGAAGATGCAGCGGCTAAGAAAACAATCCGCAGCCGCAAGGATCAACCTGAGCGGCAGGGCCAAGTCCGTAACGGTCACGGTGGCAACACCAGCGGCCAAAGGGCCACGACCAGAAAACGGAGGCCACGACGGTTAGAGAAGATCACAGCAGACAAGAAAGGTCAAAGACAGTCCGCGCGGGTATAGATGAGAAGCCGCCCCGACTAGAGAACAGGAGAAGCCGCACGTTCACGGTGACAACATACCAGCGGCAAGGAAGCGGCCGCGACCAACGTACGGAGACCGCAGAAGAAAGGAGAAGCCACAACGACCAAGCAACAAAGAAATCATACGAGAAGACCGCACGGTCACGGTGTCAATACACTAGCGACAAGGAAAGAAGCCGCGACCAAGATGCGGAGCGGGTAGAGATATGAGGCAATCCCAGCGGTAAGAGGCCAAGCTGCAACGGCAAGGAAGAAGCTCGTGCGACAAGCACCACGTACTAGTCGCACTATGCGCCCATAACACGCGACGAGATAGAGCCGCAAGGCGAAGAGCAGTAGGCGCCAAGTCCGCGCGACAAGACAAGTCCACGACGAGAAGAGTATGTCGAAGCAGCAATATCAGCGGGCTGACCGCGTGACGAGAAGCCAACAGACCGCGTGACAAGAAGTCATGCGTGTAGAAGAGAGAAGAAGACCGCGCAGGTAGACCAAGGAAGCGGCGGACAGCAGCAAGAAGAAAGGAGCTCGACAGAGAGGCAAGAAGAGCAGGTGCAGCGGTCAAGGGACAGTCCGCAACAGAAGTAAGGCGCGAGAAACAGAGAGGTCGCGCGGATAAGAGAAGAAGTCCGCCCGAGAAGTAAAAGGAGGGGCCCACCGTGAGGGAACAAAAAGAAGGTTATAAAAAGCCAGGGGAGAGAAGAAAAGAGAGTTGTTACACGGAAGGAGAAGAGAGAGCGGAAAGATAAGAGAAGACCGCGAGAAGGAGCGGAGAAGAAGCCGCGTGGATATGAGAAGAAGTCGCGCGGGAAGACACAAAAACCAGTGGTTAAAAACAACTTAGCCGCAGGAGTAGGACCGTATTCCCTCTGATATCATGTAGAAAAGTACACGATCAGAGAAGGAAAACCAGTAAAACCTTGTATATCCTTTTTCCAGTATAAAAATACATATGTGAGTACAAATATATAGGGAGAGAGAGAGATCTCTAATACATGATGTGGGACTAAACATCCTAGGTAGTTAAGAGGCTAAACATGCCTTTACTAATGAGCCTTTACATATATCATTCAACACTTGGTAATCTCTTGCCCCATCTTCTGTGTCGTAGCGGGGATGATGAAGGCGGCGTTTGCTCGAGATTTGGTCGCAAGTAGGGTTTAGTAAATCCAGATTTGATAAACCGAGCGGAACTTGTAATGGTTGTTGGTATGGTATTTGTGGTGCACTGTTGTGATTCTCCCCTCTCTAAGATGTTGTGCTCGGTGATTATGTTTTATTAGGAGAAAAAATTTCGCTCAAAACTTCATTTTGTATCCAAACAATTTTTCGAAAACTCCATTTTGTAAACTCTGTTTCACCCAAACAGTTTTCTAACAAAACTCTGTTTTTCAGAATCAGCACTTTTTCTATCAGCAACAGTTCATCAACAGTTTTTCATCAGCAACAGACGAACCAAACAGAGCCTAAGTTATGTGTACTCCCGCTGTCAATCAAAATGGTCATCTTCTGTTGACAGATCCGCCCCGCAATACTCACCGTGGGCGGTGTGGATCCTCCCTCCATGGCTGGGATAGATACCCCAAACTCAATTGTATCCGGGATGTGCTCATGTTCTGTAACACCCCTTCCCAGTATTACAGAAATCAGCCGTCCGGCCGGGTCAGCGATATAAAGAAAACTAGGAAGCAGTAGGTAATAAAAGTCCAAATTAAACAGATTCAATACTTACAGCGGAAGTAAAAAATTAAACTAAGGTTAACCACATACCTGATGACTGGATTCACAGAGCCACTAAACAAGAATGAGATTTGCAATAACTGAAAATCTGAACTATCAAAATAAGTCTGATACAAGATATATAAAATATTAATGAGTTACACTGTCCACAACTACAAGTACATGCTGAAATGGAGTAAACTGAAATGGTAAAAGTACTACAAACTGACACCACCATGACGCTCATCCTAGACGTAGTTTCCCACCTGGGTCACCTGAAAAACATTGCCCACGAAGGGTCAGAGTAAAGAAAAAACAATTCCCCTTAGTGACACTAAAATAGATTTACATATGAATGCATGCATGTCTTTAAAACTAGTCTCGTGCACTGAAAACATTTTATGTTATATGTTATGCATGCTTTTCCTATACTTCCTGGTGAACATACTATAGTTCTATATTCATGATTTTCCGTTCATTTACCCAAGTCCTGACATTCACTAACTAGTGTACTGTCTCACGCCAAGCCTGTACTTGAGTTGTAAGTGGCTTCTAGCTTACACGTTTACTGGGAAGACTCTAGGCAGAGTAGCTCCTAACGCGCAACTGAAACTGACGACCCGAGACCATCTGACGAACTCAATTATTCTAGTGTCACGCGGACACGGTCTCGAATCTACTAACTGTCTCAAAGGGGAGTCAACTCCCAAGACTGTAACTCATAGGATATCATATGCCCTATGAGGAAGGTAGTGCGCCTCTACCAAGCACGAACAGACTGGTGTGCTACTGACCTTTTTGGTCTGACGCTACTCTGCATGAGATATCTTTTCTGATGTACTACTGGGCGACCCTTGACCTTCTCGTGGTCGACTTGAAGGGACCTTCGCATCCTTGGTCGGACAGTCTCCAAAATTACGTGTACATGTGAAGTTTCATACTTAACTAACTGTTCACGACTTTACTAACGTGGTTATGGAACAAGGCGTTATCATACGCGTTTCCACAATTATTTTCCTATTGTCACACTTTTCTATGCATGCTTATGATGTTGTACGAAAACTACTCGTGCGTATAAAATATAATTACTCGATATGTCTAACTAAAAAGAATTAGGATTTCTTTATAGTGGTGCTGCGACGCTCGTATACTCGGCGCGGCGACATTTTCTTTTCCAAAAGTAAATCCTACTGCTGGTCACCTTCAAAAACTGCTCCGACCCCGCCAAAGTCCTCCAAATTCAAAGCAGTCCTAATTATCGCATTTTCCCCTTAGGGTTAACCCTTTGGAAAAAAAAATTTCAAAATGCTAGGGTAGTCCAAAATTAGCGGCTAACATAGCGTATTACCTTCACGAGGGAGGGATTGAAGCTTCCAATGCGCCCAACTCCAAATTTCACGGTGAGGACCGTGCTCCAAAACCTAATTAGGGCACAAGGATGATAATCTAGGTTAAACTAGTTTCCAAAACGAATGAAAACTAAGCAGAAATCGAGAAAAGGAAGAGATTCACTCACCGGAACCAAAACCAAACTCAAACTTTTTCGTTTAGGGCTGAATCCGGCACTTCCACGGCCAAGGAAGGAAAAGGAATGTCCACCGGTGCTCGTAGAGGAGGGAGGAGTGGTCGGAGAGGCGCTCTGGAGGAGGATCGGCAGGCGGAAAGGCGCACGGGAGGCGTCGTCTTTGCCCGACGCGGCGTGCGGAAGACGGAGCGGAAAGGCCCGGGGTCGGCTGCTGTTTTCTTCTCCCGTGAGGAAATAGGGTCGTGCGGGATTTTAATATTCGCGGTTTTAATAATAACCGCAAATATGGAATGAGGTAAGACTTGCTATTGGCACCCCAAAATATGCCCATTCACATTAACTCCGATTACAAAAAAATGTGTCGTGCTTCGTCATTAAATGAACGCGTCACGTACTATAATTAATGCACTTAGCGAACTAACGGTCACTATCAAAAGGAAGAGTAATAGTATACCTTGACGACGCGCTGCCTCGATCAAAATCCGTCGCGACTTTCCCCCATAATTTTAAATAAATTTTCATGTCCATTAACGGATGTTACAAATCTCACCTCCTAACAAAATTTTCGTCCTCGAAAATTGTAATCATACCTGAATCGAAGAGAAAAGAGTAGTCTGCATTGCTCTGAAGCTCATCCTCTCGCTCTCAAGTATACTCTGGTCTGTCACAGTTCATCCAAAGGACTTTGACCATGTGAATCTCTCTATTTCTAAGCTTCTGTACCCTTGAATCCACTATTCTGACTGTTCTAACCCCAATACTAAGATCTGTCTCAATTGGTGCTTCCTCGGTATTTATGATCTGACTGAAATCTCTGACTGCTCTCCTCAGATAAGAAACGTGGAATACATCATGTACACCACTCATTTCCTCAGGTAAGGCCAATCTGTAAGCAACCTCACCAATTCTTTCCAGCACCTCAAAAGGACCAACGAATCTGGGGCTCAGCTTTTTCATCCGCTTTATTCTAGAAACTCCTCTGACTGGTCTGACCTTCAGATAAACATAGTCTCCAACACTGAACTCTACTGATCTATGCTTCTGATCATGATACTTGGCCTGACGATCCTGAGCTGTCTTCATACGCTCCTGAATAAGCTTGATCCTATCAGTGGTCTTATCAATCCATGACTCCCTGATTGTGGATCTCTCTTCACTTTCAGCCCAACATAACGGTGTCCGACAACGTCTGCCATAGAGAACCTCAAACGGTGTCATCCCAATACTTGTCTGAAAACTGTTGTTGTAGGAGAACTCCACTAGTGTAACATTTTTCTCCCATTTTCCTCCAAAATCCAAAATGCACATCCGTAACAAATCCTCCAAAGTCCTATTTGTGCGCTCAGTCTGTCCATCTGTCTGGGGATGGAATGCGGTGCTGAAATGTAATCTGGTACCCAACCGCTCATGTACGTAACGCCACTCCCTGGAGGTGAATCTGCCGTCTCGGTCTGAAACTATAGTCCTGGGAACACCGTGAAGCCGAACTATCTCGTCCAAATATAACTGTGTCAGCTTCGGACCTTGATCCGTCTTCCTAAGAGGAATGAAATGGACGACCTTAGAAAGTCGATCAACTATAACCCACAAGGAATCATTCCCACTCTGCGATCTCGGCAAACCATGAATGAAATCCATGGATATATCTTCGAATGTCCACTTAGGAATGGGAAGTGGCTGCAACTTGCCTCCAGGCCTTTGGCACTCGGCCTTAACCAACTTGCACGTCTCACACTTCCCTACGTAATCTGCAACATCTCTCTTCAAGCCTGGCCACCAGACTAACTTCTTGAAATCTGCATACATCTTCGTGCTACCCGGATGTATAGAATATCTGGAATTGTGTGCCTCAAATAAAATATCATCGCGAAGGTGACTAACAAGGAATGAAATGGACGACCTTAGAAAGTCGATCAACTATAACCCATAAGGAATCATTCCCACTCTGCGATCTCGGCAAACCATGAATGAAATCCATGGATATATCTTCGAATGTCCACTCAGGAATGGGAAGTGGCTGCAACTTGCCTCCAGACCTTTGACACTCGGCCTTAACCAACTTGCACGTCTCACACTTCCCTACGTAATCTGCAACATCTCTTTTCAAGGCTGGCCACCAGACTAACTTCTTGAGATCTGCATACATCTTCGTGCTACCCGGATGTATAGAATATCTGGAATTGTGTGCCTCAAATAAAATATCCTCGCGAAGGTGACTAACATCGGGGATACACACCTTGCCATCAAACAATAATAAATCATCCTGAATAATGAATCCCTCCTTCTATCCTGACTGAACTGAGCTTCAAATCTCTGCCATCTTTGGATCCAACGGTAGAGCTGTCCTGATTCTGTCCTTGATATCGCAGGTAATCTCCATCCAACTCAACCTTGCAGAACCAAAACTACTGCGTGGCACAACGGTAATATCCAGTCTCTCCAGCTCTCGCACTAACTCCTCCTGCTGAGTGAGGAGAAAGAAACATGAACCACTACGGCTAAGGGCATCAGCTACAACGTTCGCCTTTTCTTGATGGTACTGAATGTCTACGTCGTAGTCTGATAGAAACTCTAACCATCTGCGCTGCCTCAAATTTAGCTCTCGCTGATCAAAGATATACTTGAGGCTCTTATGATCAGTGAAGATCTCACAACGAACATCATAGAGATAGTGCCTCCAAATCTTCAGAGCATGTATGACTGCTGTAAGCTCCAAGTCATGCACTGAGTAGTTTCTCTCATGAACCTTTAATTGTCTCGAGGCATAGGCAACGACCTTTCCATGCTGCATGAGAACACATCCCAAACCCTGACCTGATGCATCGCTGTAGATCTGAAACCCGTCAGGCCCTGATGGTAAACTCAAAATCGGTGCGGTCATCAACCTGCCCTTCAAGTCCTCAAAAGCCAACTCACACTCAACTGTCCAATCCAAGCCCTTATCCTTCCCTGTGAGGAAAGTCAGTGGTAAGGCTATCTTCGAAAAATCTCTGATAAATCTCTTATAGTAACCAGCAAGACCCAAAAAGCAACGAACCTCTGAAACTGTCGTCGGCCTTGGCCAACTCTTAATGACCTCTATCTTCTTCGGATCAACACTAACTCCTTTCTGACTGATGATGTGGCCTAAGAATGCAATCTCTGAAAGCCAAAACTCGCACTTTAAAAACTTGGCAAACAACTGATTCTTTCTGAGTGTGCTCAAAACAATCCTGAGATGTGCTGCATGATCTTCTGCACTCTTAGAGAACACCAAGATGTCATCTATAAAGACGATGACAAAACGATCCAAGTACTCCCGAAATACCCTGTTCATCAGGTCCATAAATACTGAAGGGGCATTGGTCAGCCCGAACGGCAAGACCACGAACTCAAAGTGTCCATATCTGGTGCTGAAAGCCGTCTTCTGAATATCCAAGTCACGAATCTTTAACTGGTGATAGCCTGACCTCAGATCTAACTTGGAGAAAATGTTCGATCCCACCAACTGGTCAAACAAATCATCAATCCTGGGAATCGGGTACTTGTTCTTTACTGTCAGCTTGTTCAACTCACGGTAGTCTATGAACAGTCTCAGACTACCATCCTTCTTCTTCACAAAAAGCACTGGAGCACTCCATGGTGAAGTGCTGGGGCGTATAAAACCCAAATCAAGTAACTCCTGCAACTGACTCTTCAACTCTGCTAGTTCCCTTGGAGCCATCCGATAGGGGGATTTGGCTACCGTTGTAGCCCCAGGCTGCAAGTCTATCGGGAACTCAATCTCTCTATCTGGAGGGGCACCAGGGAGCTCTTCCGGAAAAACATCGGGGAACTCCTGCACCACTGGTACCTCTGACAACTCAGCCTTAGTCTCTGTCTTCATTAGTACTACGAAGGTTTCACAACCCTTACTGATGGACCTTCTCGCTTGGACGGCAGATATGATCATCTTCACTACTCCCTTCAAGCCCTGAAAAGAAAAAGAAGTCTGATTGGGGCCATCAAACTGTATCTGCTTCGCCCTACAGTCAATCCTGGCGTTGACTGCCGAAAGTCAGTCCATTCCAAAAATCAGGTCAAATCCTGCAATATGTAGCTGCAAAGTTTCCACAATAATCTCGGTGTCACCAAACTGCACCGGTACCCTGCACCTATCTCTGGTCTGCAGAAGGGATCCATTCGGCATCATAACATCCAGCGTTACAGTCTCTGAGAAGACTTCTAAATTCAACTTACGCACTAGAGATTCTGCGATAAACGAGTGCGAGACACCCGTATCAAACAGAATCTTAGAGGGTAAATTACGAATCATAAGGATGCCTACATGAATGATTTTCAAAAAGAAAAGAGTGTCACTACGGAGGGTTAAATAAACTTATCAGGCAAAGTAAATACTTACCTGTCACTACATCCTCCTGCTCCTTAGCCTCCTGCTGACCAAACTCATAAGCTCTGGGCTGAACCAAATCTCGACCCTGCTGTGGTCTTCCATCAGTAATCATCAACGCTTTGCCCTTGTCTGCTCTGCTAGAGCCACCAATCTCATACTTCGACTGCAGGAAACAAAATACATTTGTCATCTACCGAAAATTTATAAATGTACCAAATACAACAGGTTGATTACCTGATTCGAATCACTTCCTGACAGAAACGAGCAATGTGTCCAGGTTGACGACACTTGTAACACACGCCAGCGCTGGCCAAACACTCTCCGGATGGCGACGCTGACACTTGGGACAAAGGGGGTAGTCCCTGCTCCTGTCACCAGATTGACCATACTTCCTCGCATCAGGCTTCTGCTTCTTGTTCCAGTTCTTCCCCTGATCATTCCTGCTCTGCTGCGACTGATGTGAATCCTGAGATCGCTTTGCACGGAAATTACTTCGCTTTTGAACCTCTGCTGGTCAGCCTCCAGCCTGCGAGCCGTATCCACTAAGCTCCTGTAATCAGCATTGACCATAGTCATCAGCGGCTGTCTCAATGAGTCACGTAAGCCATCCACAAAGCGGATGCACTTCTCAGTCTGGTCTCCCTGCATTACGCCCGCATATCGAGCCAGATGGGTAAGCTCTCGCTCGTACTCAGCAACAGTCCTGTCCCCCTGGAAAAGCCTAAGGTATCTCTCCTGTAGACCTCGTCGTGCGGAAGGAAGCACGAACCAACTCGCAAGGGCTCTAGAAAATTCGCCCACGTAAACATGTCTGGCGTACGACCTGGCCAAAATATGGTCATACTATTTAAAAAGAGACATATCACTTCCAAAAAAAAATTAAAGGAATTTTCATAACCATTACCTGCGGGATCATCTACCCGGTACTTGTCCCACCAGACCTTTGCCTCACCTCGGAGGAGGAAAACTGCCAGAGGAACTTCTTATTCTCTGGGCACTCCAAAACATCCAGCAGCTCTCTGGTGTTTGTTACCCAATCATCTGTGTCCATCGGGGTCTCATCCCCACTGTAGTTTGAAGGCTGAAGTTCTCTAAAATTCCTCAAATAACGCTCCAGGGTCATCTCCACGGGCGCTGGGGCAGGAGCTGGTGCTGGGGCTGGTACGTGCACTGGAACTGGAAACCCTGCAGCCAGTCCTCTCTGAAACTCCATCAAGGCAACAGTAACCGCCTTGGCAATCTGAGACGCTATGTCAGTGCCCTCTGAAGCTGCTGGAACTGGAGGTACCTGTGGCACTGCAGCATCTCCCATAGTGGCGTTAGGAACAGGGTCCTGACGTGAAGATTCACGTGGTTCACTTACTCGAATTGCCTGATAGAACATATAAAAGAAATCTGGTTATTTATTAAGCATCTGCTAAAACTGGCTTGATAACTTTATTTCGTACTCTTGCGAAAACTAAGCCTTAAACGCAACTTAAAATACTCTACTAACATGAGTTTACTCTTACACAGTCCTATGGATCTATGAAAACCTTCTAGGGTCCAGGGATCATAAACCTCGCTTTGATACCAATTTTCCCAGTATTACAAATTTCAGCCGTCCGGCCGGGTCAGCGATATAAAGAAAACTAGGAAGCAGTATTAAAACTAGTAGCAACAGGTAATAAAAGTCCAAACTAAACAGATTTAATACTTACAGCGGAAGTAAAAATTAAACTAAGGTTAACCACATACCTGATGACTGGATTCACAGAGCCATTAAACAAGAATGAGATTTGCAATAACTGAAAATCTGAACTATCAAAATAAGTCTGATATAAGATATAACATATTAATGAGTTACACTGTCGACAAGTACAAGTACATGCTGAAATGGAGTAAACTGAAATGGTAAAAGTACTACAAACTGACACCACCATGACGCTCATCCTAGACGTAGTTTCCCACCTGGGTCACCTGAAAAACATTGCCACGAAGGATCAGAGTAAAGAAAAAACAATTCCCCTTAGTGACACTAAAATAGATTTACATATGATGCATGCATGTCTTTAAAACTAGTCTCGTGCACTGAAAACATTTTATGCTATATGTTATGCATGCTTTTTCCTATACTTCCTGGTGAACACACTATAGTTCTCTATTCATGACTTTCGTTCATTTACCCAAGTCCTGACGTTCACTAACTAGTGTACTGTCTCACGCCAAGCCTGTACTTGAGTTCTAAGTGGTTCTAGCCTACACGTTACTGGAAGGCTCTAGGCAGAGTAGCTCCTAACGCGCAACTGAAACTGACGACCCGAGACCATCTGACGAATCAATTGTTCTAGTGTCACGCGGACACGGTCTCGAATCTACTAACTGTCTCAAGAGGAGTCAACTCCCAAGACTGTAACTCATAGGATACCATATGCCCTATGAGGAAGGTAGTGCGCCTCTACCAAGCACGAACAGACTGGTGTGCTACTGACTTTTTGGTCTGACGCTACTCTGCATGAGATATCTTTTCTGGTGTACTACTGGGCGACCCTTGACCTTCTCGTGTCGATTGAAGGGACCTTCGCATCCTTGGCGGACAGTCTCCAAACTTACGTGTACATGTGAAGTTTCGTACTAAGTAACTGTTCACGACTTTACTAACGTGGTATGGAACAAGGCGTTATCATACGCGTTCCACAATTATTTTCCTATTGTCACACTTTTCTATGCATGCTTATGATGTTGTACGAACCTACTTATGCGTATAAAAATTAATTACTCGATATGTCTAACTAAAAAGAATTAGGATTTCTTTACAGTGGTGCTGCGACGCTCGTATACTCGGCGCGGCGACATTTCTTTTCCAAAAGTAAATCCTACTGCTGGTCACCTTCAAAAAACTGCTCTGACCCCGCCAAAGCTGCAAATTAAAGCAGTCCTAATTATCGCATTTCTCCTTAGGGTTTAACCCTCTGGAAAAAAAATTTCAAAATGCTAGGGTAGTCCAAATTAGCGGCTAATAAGTATTACCTTCACGAGGGAGGGATTGAAGCTTCCATTGCGTCCAACTCCAATTTCACGGTGAGGACCGTGCTCCAAAACCTAATTAGGGCACAGGATGATTAACCTAGGTTAACTAGTTTCCAAAACGAATGAAAACTAAGCAGAAATCGAGAAAAGGAAGAGATTCACTCACCGGAACCAAAACCAAACTCCACTTTTTCGGTTAGGGTTGAATCCGGCACTTCCACGGCCAAGGAAGAAAAGGAATGTCCACCGGTGCTCGTAGAGGAGGGGAGGAGTGGTCGGAGAGGCGCTCTGGAGGAGGATCGGCAGGCGGAAAGGCGCACGGGAGGCGTCGTCTTTGCCCGACGCGGCGGCGGAAGACGGCCGGAAAGGCCCGGGTCGGCTGCTGTTTTCTTCTCCCGTGAGGAAATAGGGTCGTGGGGATTTTAATACTCGCGGTTTAATAATAACTGCAAATATGGAATGATGTAAGACTTGCTATTGGCACCCCAAAATGTGCCCATTCACATTAACTCCGATTACATAAAAATGTGTCGTGCTTCGTCACTAAATGAACGCGTCACGCACTATAATTAATGCACTAACGAACTAACGGTCACTATCAAAGGAAGAGTAATAGTATACCTTGACGACGCGCTGCCTCGATCAAATCCGTCGCGACTTTCCCCTACAATTTTAAATAAATTTCCATGTCAATTAACGGATGTTACATGTTCCCTCCTGCGTCTGACATCTCGTCTTCTTCCTGCAACATATACACCTGGATCATCTGACATTTGTGACATATGGTGAATTTTTCATCACAGTTGAAGCACATTCCCTTTTCCTTTCTTTCCTGTAGCTCCGACCATATCAATTTCTTCATCGTCGCCCTTTCTGCGACTCCCTGTTCCTTCTTGGTGTCTGGAGGGTTTGTAGTGTTCTTCGTATTTCCCCCTCCGGACTTCTGTCGGTTGAGTCGCTGTTCTTGAATCCGGGCCAAGTTGATAGCGTGGGTGAAATTGCGCGACATGTAGGTATGCACCTCGTCTTGATCTGTTCCTTCAACCTTGAAATAAAGCAACTCATTAATGTCTTCTCTCCCACTGCACCCTGTTTGGTGGAGACCAGTCCGAATCAAGTCACAAAAGTACCGGCAGCCGGCACCCGTCCGGACCACTATACCCTATGTCTTATATGTTGTATTGTGTCATTATTTGGGTTTCATGTTGTTGTATGGGGTAATATATATATATATAATATATATATATATATATATATATATTATATATATATATCTACTATCTACTATTAATAAGGCTCATTGCGTTTTCCGTCCCTTCTCTCCGTCACGCACCTCGCGCCGTCTGCAGCGTCGCATCCCCGATCCCGCGAGCCGACGCGTGCCCTGCTGTGTGTCTTCCGCCGAGGTGAGCTCCCGCCGCTGATTCCCTCTCCCGCTCCCCATATGTACCCATCCCCCTTCCACCGCTTCCCCTTCCATTCCTATTTCTCCTCCCCACGCCGCTGCTCCCGATCTCAAACCCGCGTCCGTTGTCACTGTTGCTCCCGGTTCCGCATCGCGTCGCAGGTCCCGCATCGCGTCGCAGCGCTTCTGCCCCGCGCGATTCAGCGACCGCTGCTTCTGCCGTGCAGTACTCCAGTTCGACTGCCACTGTTCTCTCCGGCTCCGCATCGGCTCTCACACCGCTTCTGCACAGCCCGACTCCACAGTCCCTTCGAGTGTTGCTGCCGCCTTGACTGCTACGGTAACTCCCCCTGCCTCCTCCGCATTTTCGTTGATTCTTCTATTTTATTTCTCCAATAGCCAGCTGGTGAATCCATGTCAGATCTTCAGAGTAATAACCCCAATACGGAGGCATTTGAGGTTCCAATCTTTGCCCAGATTTTGATTTTTTTCCTCCCCTCTGTCCTTCGGTTTAGATTCTAGATGTGCAGAACTATATATCGACTAGCCTTGAGCAAAGTACATGGATCTATGCATGCCTTTAAGGGAGACATGTTGTTTGATTGATCGATAATTCTTTTATTAGGATAAGAACCATAATGCTCATCTATAGGATGGCAAAATGCCATATTTAATGTGATCTAACAAAATATACACATGAATTAGTGAATTTTTCATCATTCATTCAACTTTTAATGAGCAAAAGGGAGAAATGAAGTTTTGCTTTGAAAATTCAGCATTGCATTACATGTGCTTAAGTTAATCAGTAACTTTCTGCAGCTATTCAATTGGTTTTGAATGCTTTGTGTATGTATATTTACTGGCAGAGAGGAGAAGTTTCTGTCCACTCAATTGTTAGCCAGAAAGCCAACATCATCCTCAATCATGACTTCTCCGGAGGGCTACAGTTTTGGCATGCTAATTGTTGTTATGCCCACGTAGCTTCTGGAGTATCTGATCATTTGACCGGGGCTGCCCCACACTTAGGAGAGACTTACTACTCTGTTGTCACAAATCGTACCGAGTGTTGGCAAGGCTTGGAGCAGGACATAACTGGGAGAGTTTCGATTGGTATGAAATATGATGTATCAGCTTTTGTTCGCGTACATGGGAATCTAGATGGGCTCTATGAAGCGCAAGCGACACTTAGATTAGAGAATTCAGATTCTTCTGTTAGCTATTTATTTATTGGAAGGTATAGTTTGGAGAATGTTTCTTTCAAGTAGTTTATTGGTTTGGATTTTCTGATGACAAGAATGATTGTAATAGAAAAACGGTAAAAAAAGATGGCTGGGAGAAGCTGAAAGGATCTTTTACATTGACGAGCTTGCCAAGACGCGTCGTATTTTATTTGGAAGGACCTCCTCCTGGAATGGACATGCTTATAGACTCTGTGATTGGTATGAAAGATGACATGCACTCCTCTGTCTTTCTCCCTTCATCGCTCTTATAATGTTGCTGATAATGCTGATGTAATTTAAATTGCATTCGTTAACGTTTACTTAAGAAACTGCATTCACTTTGATGTTGAAAGGAAGCCATAGTTTTATCATTTTCTACGTTTTCATCCACTTTCACTTGGTCTTCTAGCTGACCTCAAATTTAAGTTCTATGTCATTGCCAATAAAGCCGTAGATACCGGCTCTAATGATGACGACGCTAGCTGCAATAGGGCATAGCTTTACTTTGTTGACCTTAAGATGGACTATATTCATGAACAACATCACTCATATTTTCATTATATAGGAACAGATGCGTCTACAGAAAGTGCATAGATTTTTGAATGACTCCAAATCTTGGAATTAGGTTTGTAACAGTTCAATTCAATTCGATTTGATTCGATTTTTAAGCAAAATTATACTTCAAATCACCCCCTGTGCATTTTCATAAACTTGAAACAAGTGAGAATGCAATCACCATTCATTTCACTGTTGTCCAGCTTCATTATGTGCCTCTGGGAGATTGCCGTCTGTAATGTATGCATTTGCTCTCTCCATCACGCCCGCATCCGCCTTTTCTCTCCGTCATGCGGCTTTCCTGTGTCCCGCCTACCTCACACAACCTCGCCTTCACAGGATTTTCTCCCATTTCTCCCTGTTGGCGAACGACCCAAGCAGTTTCCTCTGCTGCCAGCCGCCCCAAGACGTCCCAATACCTCACTTGGCTGCAAATTCTATGCATTTCAAGCCCTCTAGGACTGCAATCAGTAGTCCCCTTTGGGTGTTTCCCAACCGGCAGCCATCCCCCAACATTGCCCGACCATCAGGAACCTCAAATTGGGAAAGAAACTCGGAAATGAGCAACACGTCGGCCTTGGAACCCCAGCCCAATCTCTGTAACTGTTGTCCGAAGTTCTGGTTTGGAAGGTCTTTTACTTACTGTTGCATATTTACTGAAAAACATATTGTTTGAGATTACAATTTCTACAGGTTTGCTTAAACTGTCTGTTCTTGAATGATGTATTCGCTGCGTTTTTAGTTCAATACGCATTATCACCGTCTCGATGATCATAGAAGGTGGTGCGGAGAAACAATCTTAAAGCGGTTAGATTGACTCTAAATGTGGATATTTTCAAGGGTGTTCCCTTCATGAGGATACGTAAGACCAGTTTTTACATGACATTAGCTACATTCGACAAGTGCATTCAGTATTCGCTTACACTTAAAATTGATTTGTAGACTACCACACAAATTTACTTGATATGCGTGCCTGTGTGTCTAGGGTGTCCGCTTGAATCAGTAAGGGCAGCCCAGAGCACAAAGGATCTTCACACAGCGATGGTTTAGAGAAATGTCTCACAACAACGGTGAAATGTAGACAAATCTTACCCTGACGATGGGCCAGGTCACCCCATCGGCAGCTCAACCGCCGGTAGTGGGCATGACAATTGTTTTTGTTAATGTAGGCTCAAGCAAACGCGCGCCAACGAAAGGGGGTAAAATTGGAATAGCACAATTTTGATCTCTTGAGGCTTGCAGTTTTTTTATATATGCGTTATATTTATTCAAAATATCTTATTTTTGATAATATTTATGTATCAATATTTATTGTCAAAGCTTTATGTGCTATTATTTTTTTCTTTTGAGAAAGGCAATGACGATTCATGGATAAGCCATGAGCAATGGTAATAGTATTGAGGATGGCCCAATACTTGGATTCTTATTAGGCAACCCATACTATCATTGCTGAAATTGGAATGGTTGGATATCATTGAATGAGAGTAGTACCTCTCCATGGAGGATTTTGGAAGACATCTGAGCCTTTCTTTGTGTGAGTGTGTGTGGGGGGGGGGGGGAATCATATATTAAATTTTGATTTGAACGCTTTCCACCTTGCTACAACTAATATTATTCTTATGTTATCTTTATACTATAATGGAGGACCTAATGAGGGGGTGGTGTAATATTGTGTAACATTTTAATATAAAAATGCCCTCATAAAAACTGTTTGGGTTAGTTAATTTGGGTTTTTTTGGGTCTTTTTTCGGATTGGGGCTTAATAAATATACCTTTAATCGTTTCCTACACTATTCACAGCCTCAAAATCGCGATACACCTTCTTCCTCCCAATCGCGAGAGCCCGTATGCCTTCTTCTTCCCGGCTTAGGTCTTCCGCATTTTTGGCTTCTTCCTCCCGATCGCAGTGATATGCTCATTGTTGTTTTATAGGAATCCCCACTTTTCATGAGCAAGAGGTGTATGAAATTACTTGGAAGAACTTGAACTTTTATTATGTTATGTAGCAGTTGGCGAACATTCAAGTCCAGAACCCCACTTTTGATTCAAAAATGTGAAAACTTTGCACAGACTTTTATTTTTCTATATTTTACAGCTCCATGTTGATGTGTATTGGGCTGTTTCCAAGAGACATAGAAGCTTCATTACATGATATGAACCACTATATAGTTGGCGATACGCCCGTCATCGAGCATCAAGGCCGCGCGTATTGAGCATGAGCGAAGCACGTGCGGAGGCGGGCTTCGCACAGCGATGGTTTAGAGAAATGTCTCACAACAACGGTGAAATGTAGACAAATCTTACCCTGACGATGGGCCAGGTCCCCCATCGGCAGCTCAACCGCCGGTAGTGGGCATGACAATTGTTTTTGTTAATGTAGGCTCAAGCAAACGCGCGCCAACGAAAGGGGGTAAAATTGGAATAGCACAATTTTGATCTCTTGAGGCTTGCAGTTTTTTTATATATGCTTTATATTTATTCAAAATATCTTATTTTTGATAATATTTATGTATCAATATTTATTGTCAAAGCTTTATGTGCTATTATTTTTTTCTTTTGAGAAAGGCAATGACGATTCATGGATAACCCATGAGCAATGGTAATAGTATTGAGGATGGCCCAATACTTGGATTCTTATTAGCCAACCCATACTATCATTGCTGAAATTGGAATGGTTGGATATCATTGAATGAGAGTAGTACCTCTCCATGGAGGATTTTGGAAGACATCTGAGCCTTTCTTTGTGTGAGTGTGTGTGGGGGGGGGATCATATATTAAATTTTGATTTGAACGCTTTCCACCTTGCTACAACAATATTATTCTTATGTTATCTTTATACTATAATGGAGGACCTAATGAGGGGTGGTGTAATATTGTGTAACATTTAATATAAAATGCCCTCATAAAAACTGTTTTGGTGAGTTAATTTTGGGGTTTTTTTTGGTCTTTTTTTCGGATTGGGTCTTAATAATATACCTTTAATCGTTTCCTACACTATTCACAGCCTCAAAATCGCGATACACCTTCTTCCTCCCAATCGCGAGAGCCCGTATGCCTTCTTCTTCCGGCTTAGGTCTTCCGCATTTTTGGCTTCTTCCTCCGATCGCAGTGATATGCTCATTGTTGTTTTATATAGGAATCCCCACTTTCATGAGCAAGAGGTGTATGAAATTACTTGGAAGAACTTGAACTTTTATTATGTTATGTAGCAGTTGCGAACATTCAAGTCCAGAACCCCACTTTTGATTCAAAAATGTGAAAACTTTGCACAGACTTTTATTTTTCTATATTTTACAGCTCCATGTTGATGTGTATTGGGCTGTTTCCAAGAGACATAGAAGCTTCATTACATGATATGAACCACTATATAGTTGGCGATACGCCCGTCATCGAGCATCAAGGACGTGCGTATTGAGCATGAGCGAAGCACGTGCGGAGGCGGGCGAAGCCCGCCTGGATGCGGCCGAAGGCCGCCCGAGAGCATCGAGCACGGGCGTAGCCCGTGCGAAGATGCTCGTATATATATATATATTTATATATAACACTTATAAATATATATATATATATATATATATATATATATATATAATATTAAAAAAAAAATTTGGGTAAGACACACACACACATATATATATATATGTATATATAATCCTGAATATTATATATATAAATATATATGTATAACATTTGGGATAACCCCGGTTCAGAGGAAGCCCAGCGGAAAAGAAAAAGGGGCACTGTTCATCTTCCCGGTCACCCGGTCCATCCATGGCGCACGGTTCAACCGCAGCTTCTCCCGCATGATCGGCCCGCGATTCTTCCACGATCGGCTCCCTCCCGCACTCCTCCGACTTCAGCGCAACTCCAGGAGAACCCCCGACGGTTCTGCAACCGCGCGCCAGCCATACCCGCTCCGCCAAGCTTCCGCCATGGCCGACCCTCTCTGCAAGTTATTTTTTTCAGTTTCTTGAAACCCTATAAAAGGGGAGATGCCAAATAGTGAGGATGATGATGAGTGATGAAAATCTGAATATTGAAGCTTGGCTGTGAATTTGCTTTCTCCCGTGTGAGAGTTTGCTCTGTTTCCCGTAGGTGTTAGGCGTGTGATGAAGGCTGCTGCTCCTGTGTATGATTGTTGTTGTTTTTTTTTTCGTTTAGAAGTGGACATTGACAAATGATTAAGTTGTCAAACCAAGTTACTGCTGCCGTGACATTTGTTGATTCCTGTACAATGAGGTTGTGCCTACTGCTAGCTTTTCATGGAAAGGGAAGATGAACAGTGGAAACCCTGTATGTTAATTATTAGCTTGCTACCCATGTGCTGTAGGTGTTAGGGTGGTGTAACCTGTACGTTGATTATTAGCTTGCTACCCATGTGTTGTAGGTGTTAGGGTGAAGTTGAAGATGATGCATAGTGATTAGGTGTGATCGATGTTAGGCGGTTGCTTGCCCGTGAACAGTGAACTTTAATGTCGCTGTGGTGAGAGACTTTTAGATCAAGTGCTGGAGATTTCATGGAGCCACCACGAGTGACAGAGATTTCGTGGAGCCTCTTGTGTGAGAGCGAGTGAATTTAGGTTGTTAGTTTGTGGCTTCCTTAATTTGTGAGTGATTCAGTGGAACCACCTCGTGTGAGGGAGCGATTTAATTCCTTGGTGCCCGTATGCGATAGCGGCCGACCTCGGAGCGGAGATCGAAGGTGACGAGGAATTCTCGCGTGATCGCCCTCGACTTCGAATACGGAAGACGCCTCTTCCGTGGGTAATTGTTTCTTTCTTTTACTTTGTGTGCGCCTCAATATTTTCTCGTAGGATAATAGACTGTTTGCCGGATTTTCGCCTGAGTTTCGTCAGCAAACACTACGTCGAAAACTCCAAACGGAAACGTATTTGGAGTTCATGATTTTCGTTGTGCTACGACAAAAGGGAACGGAATCAAAGTTGCGAGCTTCCTTCCCGGATCTAAAACTGAACCATTTTTTAAGAAATTTCATTTTCTAACAACATAGTGATTTCGTGCCTACAAAATTACGTTGTTTAATTTCATAACTCCGTGCAACGCCCGCTCAAATTTTTTTAAAAAAAACTAAAAAAAGTCATATTTTGTTGCATGCATTTAGGGTTTCCTAGAAATAGCCGACAGGTGCGTAAACCCTACGCACCGTCCTGCATCAAATTGGTATCAGAGCAAGGTTCCAAAATTTTTCTAAGTTTTGGGATCCGCCCTGTGTAGAATAGGAACCCGCATAGTTTTTTTTTTAAAAAAAATTCAAAAAAAAGAGATTATTTTATCATCATTGCATTTAATTTTTGTTAGCATGTATCGGCGTAGTGATAGAATGCGTCAAACTGAATGTCGTCACCCGAGTCGTGGACACGAAGGGAATGAACCGCCCCAGTGGTTTACACCTTTCGTCCACCAACTAACGACCTTAACTGAGAGTACATGTCAGATGCGTGAAAGGTTAGCACACCTAAGAGGTAGGGTGAGTAGATTAGAAATACTCCCTCGAGCGTCAATGCCGCCTCAAATTCGAGATGAGCATTCGGTCCGTGG